>OZ022336.1:25517130-25572015 GCA_963989225.1 Dromius quadrimaculatus | reverse complement strand
AATACAACATAATACGCATGAATCCGTCCTCAAATGCACAAAATTTTGCGTTTCCAGCGAGTTATCAGAAGCTTTTCTGAGTCTCGTTGAGAAATTTTTGACCCTGTAACTCGCTAAGAAGGAAGATTTTGCTTCAAAAATGCGTTATATGGCTGGATCTAGCAACAAATACATCATATTTCTTGTGTCTAGAGTGCTATTTGCAGTTTTACAAACTTTGGAGTAAGTCGGAATCACTCTTTTCCGCGCAGGTTTTCACAATCAAAAAGTTCATATTTCTATTCAGGACCTCATAATATGTAAGAATCTATCGACAAAAAAATCGTATTCCGTGTTTTTAGAGCGCTATCTGCAGTTATATGAAGTATGAAATAAGTCAAAATTACCACATTCTGAGTAGTTTAAAAGTATCGCAAATCACATAAATCTATTCAGTACAACATGATACGCTTGAATCCGTCTTCAAATGCACAAATTTTGCGTTACCAGCGAGTTATCAGCGTTTTTTCTGAGTCTCGTTGAAAAATGTATGATCCTGTAACTCGCTCAGAAGCAAGATTTTGCTTCAAAAGTGCGTTATATGGCTGAATCAAGCACCAAATACATCATATTCTGTGTTTTGAGATTGCTATTTGCAGTTTTACAAACTTTGGAATAAGTCGAAATCACGCTTCACCGCGCAGACCTCCACAATCAAGAAGTTCATATTCCTATTCAGGACCTTATAATATGTATGAATCTATTGACGAGAACATCATATTTTGTGTTTCCAGGGCGCTATCTGCAGTTATATGAAGTTTGGAATAAGTCGAAATTACCACATTTTGAGCAGTTTCAAAGTATCGCAAATTATATAAATCTATCCAATACAACATTATACGCATGAATCCGTTCTCAAATGCACAAAATTTTGCGTTTCCAGCGGATTATCAGCGTTTCTCTGAGTCTCGTTGAGAAACTCTTGACTCGGTAAATCTGCTCAGAAGCAAGAATTTGCTCCAAAAGTGCGGTATATGGCAGAATCTAGCACCAAATACATCAAATTTCGTGTTTTTCGAGTGTTCTTGGCAGTTTCACAAACTTTGGAATAAGTCGGAATCACGCTTTTCCGCGCAGATTTTCACGATCAAAAAGTTCATATTCCTATTCAAATCCTCATAATATGTATGAATCTATCGACAGAAATATCATATTTCGTGTTTTCAGAGCGCTATCTGCAGTTATATGAAGTTTGAAATAATTCAAAATTACCACATTCTGAGCAGTTTCAAAGTATCGCAAATCACATGAATCTATCCAATACAACATAATACGCATGAATCCGTCCTTGAATGCACAAAATTTTGCGTTTCCAGCGAGTTATCAGCATTTTCTCTGAGTCTCGTTGAGAAATTTTTGACTCTGTTAATCTGCTCCGAAGCAAGATTTAGCTTCAAAAGTGCGTTATATGACAGAATCTAGCACCAATTACATCATATATCGTGTTTTTAAAGTGCTATTTGCATTTTACAAACTTTGGAATAAATCGAAATCACGCTTTTCCGCGCAGATTTTCACAATCAAAAAGTTCATATGCCTATTCAGGACCTCATAATATGTATGAATCTATCAACAAAAACATCATATTCCCGTGTTCCCAGAGCGCTATCTGCAGTTATATGGAGTTTGCAAAAAGTCAAAATTACCACATTCTGAGCAGTTTCAAAGTATCGCAAATCACATGAATCTATCCAATACAACATAATACGCATGAATCCGTCCTGAAATGCACAAAATTTTGCGATTCCAGCGAGTTATCAGCGTATTTTCTTAGTCTCGTTGAGAGATTTTTGACTCTGCTAATCTGCTCAGAAGCAAGATTTTGCTTCAAAAAGTGCATTATATGACAGAATCTAGCACAAAATACATCATATTCCGTGTTTTAAGAGTGCTCTTTGCGGTTCTACAAACTTTGGAATAAGTCGAAATCACGCTTTACCGCGCAG
The DNA here is from genome assembly GCA_963989225.1 of Dromius quadrimaculatus. NCBI lineage: Eukaryota > Metazoa > Arthropoda > Insecta > Coleoptera > Carabidae > Dromius > Dromius quadrimaculatus. Next base: position 25,570,030 of record OZ022336.1, on the reverse strand, counting down.
ATTTTCACTATCAAAAAGTTCATATTCTTATTCAGGACCTCATAATATGTTTGATTCTATCGACAAAAAACAACATATTTCATGTTTTCTGAGCGCTATCTGCAGTTATATGAAGTTTGAAATAAGTCAAAATTACCACATTCTGAGCAGTTTCAAAGTATCGCAAATCACATAAATTTATCCAATATAACATAATACGCATGAATCCGTCCTTAGATGCACAAAATTTTGCGTTTCCAGCAAGTTATCAGCGTTTTTCCTGAGTCTCGTTGAGAAATTTTTGACTCTGTAAATCTGCTCAGAAGCAAGATTTGGCTTCAAAAGTGCGTTATATGGCAGAATCTAGCACCAAATACATCATATTTCGTGTTTTAGGAGTGCTCTTTGCAGTTTAACAAACTTTGGAATAAGTCGAAATTACGCTTTTCCGCGCAGATTTTCACAATCAAAAAGTTCATATTCCTATTCAGAACCTCATAATATGTATGAATCTTTTGACAAGAACATCATATTTCGTGATTTCAGGGCGCTATCTGCAGTTATATGAAGTTTGAAATAAGTCAAAATTACCACATTCTGAGCAGTTTCAAAGTATCGCAAATCACATAAATCTATCCAATACAGCATAATACGCATGAAGCCGTCCTCACATGCACAAAATTTTGCGTTTCCAGCGAGATATCAGCGTTTTTTCTGAGTCTCGTTGAGGGGTTTTTGACTCTGTAGATCTGCTCTGAAGCAAGATTTTGCTTTAAAAGTGCGTTATATGGCAGGATCTAGCACCAAATACATCATATTTCGTGTTTTTAGAGTGCTATTTGCAGTTTTACAAACTTTGGAATAAGTCGAAATTACGCTTCTCCGCGCAGATATTCACAATCAGAAAGTTCATATTCCTTTTCAGGACCTCATAATATGTCTGAATCTATCAACAAAAACATCATATTTCGTGTTTTTAGAGCGCTATCTGCAGTTATATGAAGTTTGAAATAAGTCAAAATTACAACATTCTGAGCAGTTCCAAAGTATCGCAAATCACATGAATCTATCCAATACAACATAATACGCATGGATCCGTCCTCTAATGCACAAAATTTTGCGTTTCCAGCAAGTTATCAGCATTTTTTCTGAGTCTCGTTGAGAAATTTTTGACTCTGTAAATCTGCTCAAAAGCAAGATTTTGCTCCAAAAGTGCGTCATATGGCAGAATCTAGCACCAAATACATCATATTCAGTGTTTTCAAAACGCTCCTTGCAGTTTTACAAACTTTGGAATGAGTCGGAATGACGCTTTTCCGCGCAAATTTTCACAATCAAAAAGTTCATATTCCTATTTAGGGCCTTATAATATGTATGAATCTATCGACAAAAAAATCATATTCCGTGTTTCCAGAGCGCTATCTGCAGAAATATGAAGTTTGAATTGAGTCAAAATTATCACATTCTGAGCAGCTTCAAAGTATCGCAAATCACATAAATCTATCCAATACAACATAATACGCATGGACCCGTCCTCGAATGCACAAAATTTTGCGTTTCCAGCGTGTTATCAGCGATTTTTCTGAGTCTCGTTGAGAAATTTTTGAATCTGTAAATTTGCTCTGAAGCAAGATTATGCTCCGAAAGTGCGTTGTATGGCAGAATCCAGCACCAAATACATCATATTTCATGTTTTCAGAGTGCTATTTGCAGTTTTACGAACTTTGGAATAAGTCGATATCACGCTTTTTCGCGCAGATTTTCAAAATCAAAAAGTTCATATTCCTATTCAGGACCTCATAATATGTATGAATCTATTAAAAAAGATATCATATTTCGTGTTTTCAGAGCGCTATCTGCAGTTATATGAAGTTTGAAATAAGTCAAAATTACTACATTCTGAGCAGTTTCAAAGTATCGCAATTCACATAAATCTATCCAATACAACACATAAAACGCATGAATCCGTCCTAAAATGCACAAAATTTTGCGTTTCCAGCGAGTTTTAAGCGTTTTTTTTTGTCTTGTTGAGAAATTTCTGACTCTGTATATCTGCTCAGAAGCACGATTTTGTTTCAAAAGTGCCTTATATGGCTGAATCTAGCACCAAATACATTATATTTCGTGTTTTTAGAGTACTATTTGCAGTTTAACAAACTTTGGAATAAGTCGAAATCACGCTTTTCCGTGCAGATTTTAACAATCAAAAAGTTCATATTCCTATTCAGAACCTCATTATATGTATAAGTCTATCGACAAAAACATCATATTTTGTGTTTTCAGAGCGCTATCTGCAGTTATATGAAGTTTGGAATAAGTCAAAAAACCACATTCTAGGACGTTTCAAAGTATAGCAAATCACATGAATCTATCCAATATAACATAATACGCATGAATCCGTCCTCAGCTGCACAAGATTTTGCGTTTCCAGCAAATTATCAGCGTTTTTTCTGAGTCTCGTTAAGAAATTTTTGACTCTGTCAATCTGCTCAGAAGCAAAATTTTGCTCAAAAAGTGCGTTATATGGCAGAATCTAGCACCAAATACATCATATTTCGTGTTTTTAGAGTGCTATTTGCAGTTTTACAAACTTTGGAATATGTCGATATCACGCTTTTTCGCCCAGATTTTCACAATTGAAAAAATTATATTCCTATTCAGGACCTCATAATATGTATGAATCTATCGACAAAGACATCATATTTCGTGTTTTCAGAGCGCTATCTGCAGTTATATGAAGTTTGAAATAAGTCAGAATTACCACATTCTGAGCAGTTTCAAAGTATCGCAAATCACATAAATCTATCCAATACAACATAATACGCATGGATCCGTCCTCAAATGCACAAAATTCTGCGTTTCCAGCGTGTTATCAGCATTTTTTCTGAGTCTCGTTAAGAAGTTTTTGACTCTGTTAATCTGCTCAGAAGCAAAATTTTGCTCCAAGAGTGCGTTATATGGCAGAATCTAGCACCAAATACATCATATTTCGTGTTTTTTAGAGTGCTATTTGCAGTTTTATAAACTTTGGGATATGTCGATATCACGCTTTTTCGCGCAGATTTTCACAATCAAAAAGATCATATTCCTATTCAGGACCTCATAATATGTATGAATCTATCGACAAAGGCATCATATTTCGTGTTTTCAGAGCGCTATCTGCAGTTATATGAAGTTTGAAATAAGTCGCAATTACCACATTCTGAGCAAATTCAAAGTATCGCAAATCCCATAAATCTATCCAATGCAACATAATACGCATAAAACCGTCCTCAAATGCACAAAATTTTGAGTTTCCAGCGAGTTATCAGCGTTTTTTCTGAGTCTCGTTGAGAAATTTTTGACTCTGTAAATCTGCTCAGAAGCAAGATTCTGCTTCAAAAGTGCGGTATATGGCAGAATCTAGCACCAAATACATCATATTTCGTGTTTTTGAAGTGCTCTTTGAAGTTTAACAAACTTTGGAATAAGTCGAAATTACGCTTTTCCGCGCAGATTTTCACAATCAAAAAGTTCATATTCCTATTCAGAACCTCATAATATGTATGAATCTTTTGACAAGAACATCATATTTCGTGATTTCAGGGCGCTATCTGCAGTTATATGAAGTTTGAAATAATTCAAAATTACCACATTCTGAGCAGTTTCAAAGTATCGCAAATCACATAAATCTATCCAATACAGCATAATACGCATGAAGCCGTCCTCAAATGCACAAAATTTTGCGTTTCCAGCGAGTTATCAGCGTTTTTTCTGAGTCTTATTGAGAAATTTTTGACTCTGTAAATCTGCTCAGAAGTAAGATTTTGCTTCAAAAGTGCGTTATATGGCAGAATCTAGCACCAAATACATCATATTTCGTGTTTTTAGAGTGCTATTTGCAGTCTTACAAACTTTGGAATAAGTCAAAATCACGCTTTTCCGCGCAGATTTTTAGAATCAAAAAGTTCATATTCTTATTCAGGACCTCATAATATGTATGAATCAATCGACAAAAACATCATATTCAGTGTTTCAGAGCGCTATCTGCAGTTATATGAAGTTTGAAATAAGTCAAAATTACCACATTCTGAGCAGTTTCAAAGTATCGCAAAGCACATAAATCTATCCGATACAACATAATACGCATGAATCCGTCCTTAAATGCACAAAATTTTGCGTTTCCAGCGAGATATCAGCGTTTCTTCTGGGTCTCGTTGAGGGGTTTTTGACTCTGTAGATCCGCTCAGAAGCAAGATTTTGCTTCAAAAGTGCGTTATATGGCAGAATCTAGCACCAAATACATCATTTTTCGTATTTTCAAAGTGCTCTTTGCAGTTTAACTAACTTTGGAATAAATCGATATCACGCTTTTTCGCGCAGATTTTCATGATCAAAAAGTTCATATTCCTATTCAGGACCTCATAATATGTATGAATCTATCGACAAAGACAAAATATTTTGTGTTTTCAGAGCGCTATCTGCAGTTATATGAAGTTTGAAATAAGTCAAAATTACCACATTCTGAGCAGTTTCAAAGTATCGCAAATCACATAAATCTATCCAATACAACCTAATACGCATGGATCCGTCCTCAAATGCACAAAATTTTGCGTTTCCAGCAAGTTATCAGCATTTTTTCTGAGTCTCGTTGAGAAATTTTTGACTCTGTAAATCTGCTCAGAAGCAAGATTCTGCTTCAAAAGTGCGGTATATGGCAGAATCTAGCACCAAATACATCATATTCAGTGTTTTCAGAGCGCTCCTTGCAGTTTTACAAACTTTGGAATGAGTCGGAATGACGCTTTTCCGCGCAGATTTTCACAATCAAAAAGTTCATATTCCTATTTAGGGCCTCATAATATGTATGAATCTATCGACAAAAACATCATATTCCGTGTTTTCAGAGCGCTATCTGCAGTTATATGAAGTTTGAATTGAGTCAAACTTATCACATTCTGAGCAGCTTCAAAGTATCGCAAATCACATAAATCTATCCAATACAACATAATACGCATGGATCCGTCCTCGGATGCACAAAATTTTGCGTTTCCAGCGTGTTATCAGCGTTTTTTCTGAGTCTCGTTGAGAAATTTTTCAATCTGTAAATCTGCTCTGAAGCAAGATTATGCTCCAAAAGTGCGTTGTATGGCAGAATCCAGCACCAAATACATCATATTTCGTGTTTTCAGAGTGCTATTTGCAGTTTTACGAACTTTGGAATAAGTCGATATCACGCTTTTTCGCGCAGATTTTCAAAATCAAAAAGTTCATATTCCTATCCAGGACCTCATAATATGTATGAATCTATCAAAAAAGACATCATATTTCGTGTTTTCAGAGCGCTATCTGCAGTTATATGAAGTTTGAAATAAGTCAAAATTACTACATTCTGAGCAGTTTCAAAGTATCTCAAATCACATAGATCTATCCAATACAACACATAATACGCATGAATCCGTCATAAAATGCACAAAATTTTGCGTTTCCAGCGAGTTATAAGCGTTTTTTCTGTCTTGTTGAGAAATTTCTGACTCTGTATATCTGCTCAGAAGCACGATTTTGTTTCAAAAGTGCCTTATATGGCTGAATCTAGCACCAAATACATTATATTTCGTGTTTTTAGAGTACTATTTGCAGTTTAACAAACTTTGGAATAAGTCGAAATCACGCTTTTCCGTGCAGATTTCAACAATCAAAAAGTTCATATTCCTATTCAGGACCTCATTATAAGTATAAATCTATCGACAAAAACATCATATTTTGTGTTTTCAGAGCGCTATCTGCAGTTATATGAAGTTTAGAATAAGTCAAAATTACCACATTCTAGGACGTTTCAAAGTATAGCAAATCACATAAATCTATCCAATATAACATAATACGCATGAATCCGTTCTCAGCTGCACAAGATTCTGCGTTTCCAGCATATTATCAGCGTATTTTCTGAGTTTTTGCTCCAAAAGTGCGTTATATGGCAGAATCTAGCACCAAATACATCATATTTCGTGTTTTTAGAGTGCTATTTGCAGTTTTACAAACTTTGGAATATGTCGATATCACGCTTTCTCGCCCAGATTTCCACAATCAAAAAAATTATATTCCTATTCAGGACCTCATAATATGTAAGTTATGGTGCCACTTTGTGCTGACATAAACATTATCCTATTTCAATTCTTATAATTCCCACATTTTTGCTTATTACAGATTGTCACGTAGTATAGTTTTCCTTATTTGAAATGTAGTATAGTTAAGTCAGTCTAGATTCAGAATTCTTATTGTAAACACATAATTGTGCAAGTAACAAATAAACTTTTTAAAAAGCGACTTGTTCAGTCTCGACATTTAACTGGCGCAGTCGTTGTAGGATTAGCCAAAACGAGTTAACGAATATAATTCGGTTCACTCTAGTGATTTATTTGGCAAAAGAACATTTTGTGGAGCAAAATAAAGTGTTAAAGTATATAACACTTCGGCCGTGTAAACGCGTAAACCACAAAAACTTCAAGAGCAACGAACAAGTTCAACGAAGAAATCATATCCTGGGGCCTGCTGAACGTACATCAGCCAACCAGTCACACGCAACCTGATCCACGCAGAGTCACAGACAGCCGACATCATCTTCAGGGAAAATGAAGCTGGTGCTGCTAGTTTTGCTGTGAGTACTACTTATGTCACTTAGAGGTAATTTTCATTTAAACTCAGACTCAGGTACAAGTTCTGAATCGGACTCCGATCGCGAAGATCGTAATCAAATTAATCAAATTTCCCAAGCAATTCCAATTACTCTAAGACAACCTATTTTACAAAATATAACAAGAAATATCACAATGGCAAATGAATTAGAAAGAGAATATCTGGACATGATTCCAGAATTTCGCGGCGAACGCGAATTGTTACCAAGGTTCATAGAAATATGCGAAAAATTAGTCAATAAATTTTATATAGCAACAAATCCCGCAGACTTTCAAAATGAATATCTTATGAGTACTATTAGATCAAAAATTAGAGAAGAAGCAGCTGTTAACATATCTGGTAGTATTATAAACACTTGGCATAATTTGAAAACCGCTTTAAAAAGTACATACGCGGATAAACGCGATAGTTATACTCTTTGTATCGAAATGACAGAATTGAAGCAGAATGGAAGAGATACCGTGTTTGAATCTTATAATAAAATACAGCATGTGTTAAATTTGCAAATATCATTCATTCAAACTAATTCCGCTCCTGGCGAAGCAAATGCATTAATGAGATACTTCCAAAATTACGCTTTAAGAATCTTGCTAAGAGGGTTGAAAGAACCGATAGGACAATTAATGCGAGCTGAGAATCCCGCTAATTTAAATGAAGCATTGGGTATGCTGACAAATGATTTTCAATTTAATAATATGCCGAAAAATCAGAAAACATTCAATAATCCTAATAAACCGCAAAAATATGTTCAAAGACCATTTACACAAAACTTTACTCAATCAACTTCAAGATACACGCCACCACAATTTAGTAGGCCGCAACATATGCAACAAAACCAATATCCATTCAATAGACAATCAAATTTTAACCCGAACGCACAAAGAAATAATTTTGGAAATCAAAACAGAAAACCATTCCATAATTTCCAAAGACCAACCCCAATGAGCATATCTACTCAAAATACAACACAAAATATGCCACTTAAAAGACCTAGAGTAGGAACTGTAATGCAGAATCAAAACTCTCACCAGAAACCTAACTTTGAATTTGAAGAGTTGTATAATATAGATGAACCTGATTGTTCAGAAAATAATATTCATCCAGATTACGAAATAGCCGATAATTTCGAACAAATACAATTAACAGAATTCGAATGTACAGACGAAATCCCGAATGACGAGAACGATTTTTTAGAACGAAACGCCTCGGAACAGAACTAAAATTTTTAACCCATTTTGAGTTGATGAATTTAACAATCAATCAAAGTAAACTTTCATTTATAATATTCCCGGAGAATAATTTCAAAGTTCTCATAGATACCGGCAGTACAAGATCGTTCATTAAACCCAACATTGCGTTCAAATTCTATAGAAATCATATTACTCGAGATCCGTTTCAGATTACAACAGCTCATGGCACGTCCACAGAGTTGTATAGTACAAAAGTTCCTATTTCAAAAATATTCAAGCAAGACAATAAAAGTAATCTAAATTTAAAATATCATTTGTTTAACTCTCACGATCAATTCGACATGTTACTTGGTATGGATAATTTGAAAAAATTGAAGATATTAATTGATACTTCAAATGATTCAATTATTTCACCTAATTCAAGAATAAAAATACATTATTTTGATAATCCAATTAATATAGACCATAAAGCTATTTCAAATAGTAAAGTAGAATGTTTTACAGTTACAATTGAACCTAAATCAGAACAGATTTTAAAAATTAAAATTGATATTGATAATGGCACAGTATTAGTTCCACATATTAAATTTCAAAACGCACTTATTCTAGAATGTGTTTCTGACGATAAAGATTTCCACTGTTTATGCACTGTTATAAATCCAACTGATTTAAAGTTGAATTTTGAAATTCCTGAATTAATTAATGTAGAAAAAATTGACGATTATGTAACATTTTCTAGTCCAAATTTCAATTGTATTCAAACATATAGTAATAATTTTGATCATTCCAAAATACGTACCGATCATATGAATTCAGAGGAGAAATTTGAAATATTAAATTTAATAAAGAAATATTCTGATATATTCCATCTTGAAAATAAAAACTTATCTTTTACAAACCAAATTAAGCATAATATCAAAACATCTGATGAAGTCCCTGTATATACAAAGTCATATAAATATCCACAAATACATAAAGAAGAAGTCCGTTCGCAGATACAGAAAATGTTAAATCAAAATATTATTCGTCCATCCAACTCGCCATGGTCCAGTCCTATCTGGATTGTTCCCAAGAAGCTTTGACGCTTCTGGTAAAAGAAAATGGCGTATCGTTATAGACTACAGGAAATTAAATGACAAAACCATAGGTGACAAATACCCCTTACCTAACATAACAGACCTTCTAGACCAATTAGGACGCTGTCAATACTTCACGACACTTGACTTAGCATCTGGCTTCCACCAGATTGAAATGAACAGAGAGGACATACAAAAGACCGCCTTTAATACCGAAGATGGCCATTACGAGTTTCTTCGTATGCCATTTGGCTTAAAAAACGCACCTGCGACATTTCAGAGAGTCATGGACAATATTTTACGTGGTCTAACACATAAAATATGTTTGGTCTATCTCGATGACATCATAATATTCAGTACAAGCCTCCAAGAACACATCAATAATTTAAAACTAGTTTTCGATCGACTTAGACAATCTAATTTCAAAATTCAGTTAGACAAGTCAGAATTTTTGAAAAAGGAAGTCTCATATCTCGGTCACATAGTGACTCCAGATGGCGTTCGTCCTAACCCAGATAAAATCATAGCTATTCAAAATTACCCTATTCCAAAGACTGTTAAACAAATAAAAGGATTTTTAGGTCTTCTGGGTTACTATAGAAAATTCATTAGAGTCTTCGCAAAAATAACCAAACCATCAACTAAATGTCTGAAAAAAGACGCGACTATAGACATAAACAATTCCGACTACATTCAGTGCTTTAACACATGTAAAAATTTATTAATCAATGAACCTTTGCTACAATATCCAGATTTTTCAAAAGAATTTAATTTAACATGCGATGCAAGCAACGTTGCAATCGGAGCCGTGCTTTCCCAAGGTAACATAGGCAACGACCTTCCAGTAGCTTATGCAAGCAGAACATTAAATGATTCGGAAATCAATTATTCCACAATAGAAAAAGAGCTTTTGGCAATCGTTTGGTCTACTCAGTATTTTAGACCTTATATTTTCGGCCGTAAGTTCAAAATTTACACGGATCACAGACCATTACAATGGTTATTTTCATTGAAGCAGTGTAGTCAAATATTGATCCGTTGGAGATTAAAATTAGAAGAATTTGACTATGAGATTATTTATAAAAAGGGTAAACTCAACACGAACGCGGATGCATTGAGTCGCATTCCTTGCGAAATGAATGATAAAATTCAAAATTCATTAGAAAAACCTGAATCACAGTCCCCATTAGCACAATATCAACAATACTTGACAAACAAATTGACGAATACTGTTACAAACAATAATATACTAGAAATAGAAGGTAATTTATTCGACGCTCCACCAACCGATTCCCTAGCTCATTGTGTTAGTAAAGATTTACATATGAACGACGGAATAGCGGAACAATTTAAAGAGGAATATAAAAATACAGAGAAACTAAAAGCACAAAATCCAAAGCTTCATTCTTTAGTTTATTTGAAAACAAAATTCAGATATATCATTTATTTAATAACAAAAGAGCGCTATTATGATAAACCTGATAAACAGGATATATTTTACACACTTTTGAGTTTAAAATCATTTTGTATGAAAAATAATATAAAAAATTTAAGTATACCGAGAATTAGTTGTGGATTGGACAAAATGAATTGGACGGAAGTAAAATTGATGCTTCAATATATTTTCAATAATACTGAAATACTTATCTCAGTCTTCAAATTGCCGGATATACAAACATTTGAGCTAAACGTGAATGACTCGGATAATCCCCACTCCTTCATGGAATACATGGAGCAGTTTAATAAGGAATTTGAAGACACTATACAGAAACAGAATGATAATCAATCATTAATCGTAGAAACAGGCGACCAGAATAACGACGACGAGACTCCTAGTGAAAGTAACATTACAATTCATTCCAACAAAGAAAATCCAATAGTAGGCATCCCAATAGCAGAATGTCCCGTAAACTATGGAAAAAATCAAATAATTATTTCAGAAACAGAACATAGTCCGAAATCGGTCATTATATCAAAATTACATGAAAATACGAAACAAAGATTTTTGGTAGAGTTTTCAAAAAATAATTGCGAAGAAGAAATGTTTAATTTTGTTAAAGAATATATCACACCTGAAGTGAAATATCACATTTACTCCGAATGTGAACTGTACGAAACCCTCAGTTTAGTCTTACAAAATTATTTTAAAAATTCAGAGATAAATTTGATTAAATGTACACAATTCCTGACAGATGTAACGGATGAAGATGAAAAAATTGAAGTAATTCGTAATTTCCACGAGAGCAAAACAAATCATCGTGAGACTGAAGATACTGAAATACGCATTAGAAGGAATTATTATTGGCCAAACTTGCGTAATTCTGTACAAACTTTCATAAATTCATGTGAAATATGCCAATTGACAAAATATGACAGAAAACCATTGAAATTGAAATTCAATGTAACACCCACTGCCTCAAAACTTTTCGAAATTTTGCATATTGATAGCATAACATTGGAGAAAGCCAAATTTTTCACTATCATAGATTCATTCTCAAAATATGCTCAAGCTTACAAATTAAATTCTGGTCAAGGAATTGAAATCGTTAACAATTAAATCAAATATTTTACCCACCATGGAATTCCTGATCACATCATATCAGATAATGGATTGGAGTTCAAAAACTCAATTGTGACGGAATTATTGAGCCTTCACAAAATAGATATTCATTTCATTAGCTCTCAGCACCCTGAATCTAATGGAATGATCGAGCGTTTTCATTCCACACTTATAGAACATATTAGATTACTTAATAATCAAGAAATTTATAATAAAGAATCAATTGAGGTTAAAGTCAACTATGCTCTTCTAGCATATAATAATACCATACATTCTGTCACAAAATTGAAACCATCTGAAATAATTTCTGGTCATATTGACACAAAATCTCCATTTAATATTGACATCGATAAACAGTTAATCAATAATTACATCGAAAACCATAAGAATAAAACAAAATTATTATACGAGTCAATAAAAAGTAAAATTGATCGTAATAAAGAAAAGGTTATCGGAAAGTATAATGAAACTAGGGAGGAGCTATCAGATATCCCAAATAAAATTTATGTTAAGAATAGACAAAAGCAAGCGAAAACCAAAAATAAATTTAAATCTGAAATATTGAAAGAAATAGACAAAAATTTGAAGACAGGTAAATTAAAAACGACACATGGTAATACAGTAGAGAAAATTCATTTATCTAATATAAAACGTCCAAGAATAAAAAATTATGAATTCAAAATTCTTCCAGGTACCTCACGGTCAGCGACGGATCAATCATCCGAAACATAACAGAAAATTTGGGAATACTTTCTATTAAATTGGGCCCGGCAAGACTCGAAAAAACAACTCACACTTTTGTTCATTATTATAATTTAGAACCTCTTTTCCAACAATACAATGATTTAAATAGACAGTATAAAGATTTGAAAATTATAATTTCAAACAATTCACATTATGTTAATGAGTCACAGAATTACGAAAAGATTATAGAATTTGTAAAAAATAGTATTGACAATAAAATAGTAAATATTGGTTTTCATTCAACCGCCTTAGCAAAGAGAAATAAACGAGGTTTGGTAGATGGATTAGGAACGGTTTTTAAATTCATTTCAGGGAACTTAGATGCCGAAGACGGCAAAAGATATAATAAAATACTATCCGATTTACAGAAAAATGAACATAAGCTAGAAAATCAATTGAAACTATCATATTCAGTTAATAATCAAATAATAAAGAGTTTTAATAGTACTTTACAAGATATACGTCATATTGAATTCATTTTAAAAAACAAAATAATACAATTATCTGATATTATAAACAAAATGTTTGTTGAAGAATTTCATTATGCTAAAATAATATTTGATCAATTAATTATGCTTTACAATTCTATTTTGAACATATTGCAAGATATAGAAAATTCTGTAACTTTTTGCAAATTACGAACCCTTCATCCAAGCATAATTCAACCAAATGAATTACTATTAGAAATTCAGAAAATTTCAGAGTACTATAAAACTGGGTTGCCGTTTGAACCAAATTTTGAAAATATTTTAGAATACGAACAATTATTGAAAGTGAATTGTAAAATTGAATCCCTCCAAATTATTTATTTAATATCAATCCCTATAAATTACGAAACTGATTTTGATCTTTATCAATTATTTCCTGTCCCAACAAAGTACGGTTCAGAATTTGTCACTGTTACTCCGAATTCAAAATATATCTTGAAATCCAAACAAGATATTATCCCTCTAAGCGACATCTGTATTCAGAGTAGAATATACCAGTGCCCAAATAAATTCCACGCCCACATTAACACCGCATGCGAGGAAGAAATATTCAAGGAACAACATACGAAGAACTGCCGTTATATCAAATTGGAGATAATAGAAAATCACTTCGAATTGATTCCCGAAATAAACCAATATCTAGCTATTCTTCCAACAGAAGAAAAGGTAACCATACAATGTCCAGAAAGAACCGACGTCGATTCATTGACTGGTATTTATTTAATACATAGTGACAATAATTGTGAAGTTATATTCAAAAACCAAAAACTAATATTTCTTGATAAAACACAAGGATCACCGTTAATGTTACCTAAATTGAATTTCAAAATAGGAATCAATAAATTATCAAATTTTTCTATAAATTTATCACCATTGAAATTAAATGAAATTAAACTCAATCAGATAACGCCAATTCAAGATATTGACATAGACAATTATCCATCAAGCATCTGGATGATTCCCCTTTATATCGGAATTGCAGTTTTTGTGATTTACCTTATAGTTAAAAGATTTTTAATCAAGGTGCACAATGGACGTTCAACACAGAAAACAGAAGACATCGAGCCTCAACTTCCAGGGGGTGCTTCCTCCTAAGGGTGGAGGAGTTATGGTGCCACTTTGTGCTGACATAAACATTATCCTATTTCAATTCTTATAATTCCCACATTTTTGCTTATTACAGATTGTCACGTAGTATAGTTTTCCTTATTTGAAATGTAGTATAGTTGAGTCAGTCTAGATTCAGAATTCTTATTGTAAACACATAATTGTGCGAGTAACAAATAAACTTTTTAAAAAGCGACTTGTTCAGTCTCGACATTTAACTTGTATGAATCTATCGACAAAGACATCATATTTCGTGTTTTCAGAGCGCTATCTGCAGTTATATGAAGTTTGAAATAAGTCAGAATTACCACATTCTGAGCAGTTTCAAAGTATCGCAAATCACATAAATCTATCCAATACAACATAATACGCATGAATCCGTCCTCAAATGCACAAAATTCTGCGTTTCCAGCGTGTTATCAGCGTTTTTTCTGAGTCTCGCTGAGAAATTTTTGACTCTGGTAATCTGCTCTGAAGCAAGATTTGGCTCCAAAAGTGCGTTATATGGCAGAATATAGCACCAAATACATCATATATCGTGTTTTTAGAGTGCTATTTGCAGTTTTACAAACTTTGGAATGAGTCGAAATCGCGCTTTTCCGCGTAGATTTTCACAATCAAGAAGTACATATTCCTATTCAGGACCTCATAATATGTATGAATCTATCGACAATAACATTATATTTCGTGTTTTCAGAGCGCTATTTGCGGTTATATGAAGTTTGAAATAAGTCGCAATTACCACATTCTGAGCAGTTTCAAGGTATCGCAAATCACATAAATCTATCCAATGCAACATAATACGCATAAATCCGTCCTCAAATGCACAAAATTTTGAGTTTCCAGCGAGTTATCAGCGTTTTTTCTGAGTCTCGTTGAGAAATTTTTGACTCTGTAAATCTGCTCTGAAGCAAGATTTTGCTTCAAAAGTGCGTTATATGGCAGAATCTAGCACCAAATACATCATATTTAGTGTTTTTAGAGTGCTATTTGCAGTTTTACAAACTTCGGAATAAGTCGAAATTACGCTTCTCCGCGCAATTTTTCACAATCAGAAAGTTCATATTCCTATTCAGGACCTCATAATATGTCTGAATCTATCAACAAACACATTATATTTCGTGTTTTCAGAGCGCTATCTGCAGTTATATGAAGTTTGAAATAAGTAAAAATTACAACATTCTGAGCAGTTTCAAAGTATCGCAAATCACATAAATCTATCCAATACAACATAATACGCATGGATCCGTCTTCAAATGCACAAAATTTTGCGTTTCCAGCAAGTTATCAGCGTTTTTTCTGAGTCTCGTTGAGAAATTTTTGACTCTGTGAATCTGCTCAGAAGCAAGATTTTGCTTCAAAAGTGCGTCATATGGCAGAATCTAGCACAAAAATACATCATATTCAGTGTTTTCAGAGTGCTCCTTGCAGTTCTACAAACTTTGGAATAAGTCGGAATGACGCTTTTCCGCGCAGATTTTCACAATCAAAAAGTTCATATTCCTATTTAGGGCCTCATAATATGTATGAATCTATCGACAAAAACATCATATTCCGTGTTTTCAGAGCGCTATCTGCAGTTATATGAAGTTTGAAATAAGTCAAAATTATCACATTCTGAGCAGTTTCAAAGTATCGCAAATCACATAAATCTATCCAATACAACATAATACGCATGGATAAGTCCTCGAATGCACAAAATTTTGCGTTTCCAGCGTGTTATCAGCGTTTTTTCTGAGTCTTGTTGAGGAATTTTTGACTCTGTAAATCTGCTCTGTAGCAAGATTTTGCTCCAAAAGTGCGTTATATGGCAGAATCCAGCACCATATACATCATATTTCGTGTTTTCAGAGTGCTATTTGCAGTTTTACAAACTTTGGAATAAGTCGAAATCACGCCTTTCCGCGTAGATTTTCACAATCAAAAAGTTCATATTCCTATTCAGGACTCCATAATATGTATGAATCTATCGACAAAAATATCATAATTCGTGTTTTCAGAGCGCTATCCGCAGTTATATGAAGTTTGAAATGAGTCAAAATTACTACATTCTGAGCAGTTTCAAAGTATCGCAAATCACATAAATCTATTCAATACAACACATACTACGCATGAATCCGTCCTCAAATGTACAAAATTTTGCGTCTCCAGCGAGTTATCAGTGTTTTTCTGAGTCTCGTTGAGAAATTTTTGACTGTGTTGATCTGCTCAGATGCAAGATTTTGCTTCAAAAGTGCGTTATATGGCAGAATCCAGCACCAAATACATCATAATTCGTGTTTTTAGAGTGCTATTTGCAGTTTTACAAACTTTGGAATAAGTCGAAATCACGCTTTTCCGCGCAGATTTTCACAATCAAAAAGTTCATATTCCTATTCAGGACCTCATTATATGTATAAATCTATTGACGAAAACATCATATTTCGTGTTTTCAGAGCGCTATCTGCAGTTATATGAAGTTTGGAATAAGTCAAAATTACCACATTCTGAGACGTTTCTCGCAAATCACATAAATCTATCCAATACAACACATAATACTCATGAATCCGTCCTCAAATGCACAAAATTTTGCATTTCCAGCGAGTTATCAGCGTTTTTTCTGTCTTGCTGAGAAATTTCTGACTCTGTAAATCTGCTCAGAAGCAAGATTTTGCTTCAAAAGTGCGTTATATGGCAGAGTCTAGCACCAAATACATCATATTTTGTGCTTTTTGAGTGCTATTTGCAGTTTAACATACTTTGGGATAAGTCGAAAACACGCTTTTGCGCGCAGATTTTCACAATCAAAAAGTTCAATTTTTTTTTTCTGTATGAAGTTCTCCAATTGAGTATACATCTTATATATGGAAGGTAGGTATTGAGTAAATGATGTATACTTTGTTGAAATGTTTTATTCCAAGTTACGTGGTGCGATCGATTTCGGCTATATAGCCATCATCAGGCATTCGCTGAAAGTACATAATTGCGTAAAGATATTTTTATATAAAAATTAAATATGAAAATTTTTGAAAATGTTAACAATTTTTTCAATATAAGATATAAAAATATAGAAATATAATAACATGTAATGTATATAAATATATAATAAAAAATATAATAAAAAATGAAGTGTATGTGACGCTGCGTCGAAAGATAAATAAGGAATTGAATATTATTAATATTGAATTTTTCATGAAAATCTAAATATTAATTATGTTGTTGAAACAGAAATAAATTGTAAATGGAGGAAATAAATATTTAAAATTTAAATATTGAATATGAAATTGAATACTATTTCGAATTGAAAATAAAAAGATCAAAATGTGCTCGATTGAGGTTAGGTTTGTGTACCCCACAGTTATAATATCGGAATATAAGTATTAAACAATATTTTAGTCAAAATTTAGTAATTATTAAAAATACTTATGTTAAAGTTAAATTTAGTTAAGAAAAGCTATCAGGACTAATCTAGTGGTAAAATTTGAAAAGGTTTCACAACCCATGTTGTTTGGTCAAGAGAATGAAATATACTGCCAGTTATGAAATTATCTCGTTTCCGTTTTAGGAAGATGTAGGATTATGGGTAAAAAGGAAGGCGGGAAAAGTTGGTGGTTTGTATTGAGGTCTTGAGATATTAGAAAAATGATAGAAGTGTCATTCTAACATTTATTTGAATGGTGGTAATTTTGAAAATATATGATTGTGATTAGTTAATTCTGTAATTCCGTTCAGTATAGTGTTATCTGTTAGGATGTTATGTCTGATTTAAATTCTTCTAGTAAAAGTAAATTCTTGAATTTTGTTTCATGATGTAGTAATTCTAAGTGATTTGTGTCTGTCGTATGATTTTGTGTTTTTAGATGTGTGCCCATTGCAGATGGTGGATTATTTTTTATATGTTCTTTAAAACGTGTATGAATGCTTCTGGAAGTTAGTCCTATGTAGCTTTTATTGCAGTCGTTACATGAAATTTTATATATACCTGATTTATTTAATTTTGAATTTTTCGGTTTATTGTTCAACAGTAGTTTTTCTATAGTAGGATGTGATTTGTTGGTCAGAGTAAAATTAAGTTTATGAGCGATTTTATTTAGAGGATTTTGTATATAATTATGATATGGAAGGGAAATGAAAGTTTCAAATTTTTTATGGTTAGGATATAATTGTTTTATGAGTCTCAATTGTTTCTTTTTATTGTAGATGTTTAACATGTAATTAATTTTAAAGTTATCATTTTTACCAATATCAATTATAGTTTTTAATTCGTTATTGAAATTATCTTCAGAAAGTGGTATAGAAAAAAGTCTGTTGAACAAGAAGTCGAAGCTAGTTTGTTTTATTTTTGGTGCGTGTGAAGAATTAAAGGGGATGATTATGTCTGTGCTTGTAGGTTTTCTGTATATGTTATATGTTATATTTTGATCGGATCTATGTAAGGTTAAATCTAGGAAGTTGAGTTCATTATTCTGTTCAATTTCTAACGTAAATTTGATTTTGGATAAATTATTGATTTTGTGGAGGAAGATATTTAACTCTGCTATGTCACCCATCCAAAAACACAAAATATCGTCGACGTAACGTCAATTTATACACCAATATTCCAGTAAAAGAAACCCTTACACTACTAGAAAATCAATTACACAACAATAACACAGTAAAACAAAAATACAATTTAACCAACTGAGACATCTTAAACTTATCACAATTATTTGATACAGTTACTGATCAGAATTTCTTCCAATTCAACAACACCTATTACAAACTCAAAGATGGTCTACCAATGGGCAGCCCAATATCAGGTGCATTATCAAATATATTTATAGATTTTCTAGAAACACAAATAACGCAACTCGAATAAAGTTCTAATATTTATGTGGCGACGTTACGTCGACGATATTTTGTGTTTTTGGATGGGTGACATAGCAGAATTAAATATATTCCTCCACAAAATCAATAATTTATCCAAAATTAAATTTACGTTAGAAATTGAACAAAATAATGAACTCAACTTTCTAGATTTAACCTTACATAGATCCGATCAAAATATAACATATAACATTTACAGAAAACCTACAAGCACAGACATAATCATCCCCTTGATTTCTTCACACGCACCAAAAATAAAACAAACTAGCTTCGACTTCTTGTTCAACAGACTTTTTTCTATACCACTTTCTGAAGATAATTTCAATAACGAATTAAAAACTATAATTGATATTGGTAGAAATAATAACTTTAAAATTAATTACATGTTAAACATCTACAATAAAAAGAAACAATTAAGACTCATAAAACAAATATATCCTAACCATAAAAAATTTGAAACTTTCATTTCCCTTCCATATCATAATTATATACAAAATCCTCTGAATAAAATCGCTCATGAACTCAATTTCACTCTGACCAACAAATCACATCCTACTATAGAAAAACTACTGTTGAACAATGAACCGAAAAATTCAAAATTAAATAAATCAGGTATATATAAAATTTCATGTAACGACTGCAATAAAAGCTACATAGGACTAACTTCCAGAAGCATTCATACACGTTTTAAAGAACATATAAAAAATAATCCACCATCTGCAATGGGCACACATCTAAAAACACAAAATCATACGACAGACACAAATCACTTAGAATTACTACATCATGAAACAAAATTTAAAAATTCACTTCTACTAGAAGAATTCGAAATCTGACATAACATCCTAACAGATAACACTTTACTAAACGAAATTACAGAATTTACTAATCACAATCATATATTTTTATAACTACCACCATTCAAATAAATGTTAGAATGACACTTCTATCATTTTTCTAATATCTCAAGACCTCAATACAAACCACCAACTTTTCCCGCCTTCCTTTTTACCCATAATCCTACATATTCTCAAAACGGAAACGAGATAATTTCATAACTGGCAGTATATTTCATTCTCTTGACCAAACAACATGGGTTGTGAAACCTTTTCAAATTTTACCACTAAATTAGTCCCGACGGCTTTTCTTAACTAAATAATGACAGTTAGTATTTTTAATAATTACTAAATTTTGACTAAAATATTGTTTAATTCTTATATTCCGATATTATTACTGTAAGGTGCACAAACCTAACCTCAATCGAGCACATTTTGATCTTTTTATCTTCAATTCGAAATAGTATTCAATTTCATATTTAATATTTAAATTTTAAATATTTATTTCCTCCATTTACAATTTATTTCTGTTTCAACAACATAATTAATATTCAGATTTTCATGAAAAATTCAATATTAATAATATTCAATTCCTTATTTATCTTTCGACGCAGCGTCACATACACTTCATTTTTTATTATATTTTTCATTATATATTTATATACATTACATGTTATTATATTTCTATATTTTTATATCTAATATTGAAAAAATTGTTAACATTTTCAAAAATTTTCATATTTAATTTTTATATAAAAATATCTTCACGCAATTATGTACTTTCAGCGAATGCCTGATGATGGCTATATAGCCGAAATCGATCGCACCACGTAACTTGAAATGAAACATTCCAACAAAGTATACATCATTTACTCAATACTTTCCTTCCACAAAAAGTTCATATTCCTATTCAGGACCTCATAATATGTATGAATTTTTCGACGAAAAAATCATATTCCGTGTTTTCAGAGCGCTATCTGCAGTTATATGAAGTTTGGAATAAGTCAAAATTACCACATTCTGAGCAGTTTCAAAGTATCGCAAATAACATAAATCTATTCAATATAACATAATACGCATGAATCCATCCTCAAATGCACAAAATTTTGCGTTTCCAGCGAGTTATCAGCGTTTTTTCTGAGTCTCGTTGAGCAATTTTTGACTCTGTAAATCTTCTCAGAAGCAAGATTTTGCATTAAAAGTGCGTTATATGGCAGAAACTAGCACCAAATACATAATATTTCATGTTTTTAAAGTGATATTTGCAGTTCTACAAAATTTCGCGTTTCCAGCGACTTAACAGCGTTTTTCCTAAGTCTAGTTGAGAAATTTTTGACTCTGTAAATCTGCTTAGAAGCAAGATTTCGCTCCAAAAATGCGTTATATGGCAGAATCTAGCACCAAATACATTATATTCCGTGTTTTTAGAGTGCTATTTGCAGTTTTACAAAATTTGGAATAAGTCGAAATCACGCTTTTCCGCGAGGACTTTCACAATCAAAAAGTTCATATTCCTATTCAGGACCTCATAATATGTATGAATCTATAGACAAATACATCATATTTCGTGTTTTTGGAGTGCTATTTGCAGTTTTACCAACTTTGGAATAAGTCGAGATCACGCTTTCCCGCGCAGATTTTCACAATCAAGAAGTTCATATTCTCATTTAGGACCTCATTATATGTATGAATCTATCGACAAAAACATCATATTTCGTGTTTTCAGAGCGCTATCTGCAGTTATATGAATTTTGAATTAAGTCAAAATTACCACATTCTGCGCAGTTTCAAAGTATCGCAAATCACATAAATCTATCCAATACAACATAATACGCATGAATCCGTCCTCAAATGCACAAAATTTTGCGTTTCCAGCGAGTTATCAGCGTTTTTTCTGAGTCTTGTTGAGAAATGTTTGACTCTGTAAATCTGCTCAGAAGCAAGATTTTGCTTCAAAAGTGCGTTATATTGCAAAATCTAGCACCAAATACAACATATTTCGTGTTCTAAGAGTGCTATTTGCAGTTTTACAAACTTTGGAATAAGTCACAATCACGCTTTTTCGCACAGATTTTCACAATCAAAAAGTTCATATTCCTATTAAGGACCTCATTATATGTATGAATCCATCTACAAAAACATCATATTTTGTGTTCAGAGCGCTATCTGCAGTTATATGAAGTTCGAAATAAGTCAAAATTACACATTCTGAGCAGTTTCAAAGTATCGCAGATCACATAAATCTATCCAATACAACATAATACGCATGAATCCTTTCTCCAATGCACAAAATATTGCGTTTCCAGCGAGTTATCAGCGTTTTTCTTGAGTCTCGTTGAGAAATTTTTGACCCTGTTAATCTGCTCAGAAGCAAGATTTTGCTTCAAAAGTGCGTTATATGGCAGAATCCAGCACCAAATACATCATATTTTGTGTTTTTAGAGTGCTTTTTGCAGTTTTACAAACCTTGGAATAAGTCGAAATCACGCTTTTCCGCGCAGATTTTAACAATCAAAAAGTTCATATTCCTATTCAGGACCTCATAATATGTATGAATCCATCTACAAAAACATCATATTTCGTGTTCAGAGCGCTATCTGCAGTTATATGAAGTTCGAAATAAGTCAAAATTACACATTCTGAGCAGTTTTAAATTATCGCAAATCACATAAATCTATCCAATACAACATAATACGCATTAATCCGTTCTCAAATGCACAAAATTCTGCGTTTCCAGCGTGTTATCAGCGTTTTTTCTGAGTCACGTTGAGAAATTTTTGACCCTGTAAATCTGCTCTGAAGCAAGATTTTGCTCCAAAAGTGCGTTGTATGGCAGAATCCAGCACCAAATACATCATATTTCGTGTTTTCAGAGTGCTATTTGCAGTTTTACAAACTTTGGAATAAGTCGAAATCACGCTTTTCCGCGTAGATTTTCACAATCAAAAAGTTCATATTCCTATTTAGGACCTCATAATATGTATGAATCTATCGACCAAAATATCATAATTTGTGTTTTCAGAGCGCTATCCGCAGTCATATGAAGTTTGAAATGAGTCAAAATTACTACATTCTGAGCAGTTTCAAAGTATCGCAAATCACATAAATTCATTCAATACAACACATACTACGCATGAATCCGTCCTCAAATGCACAAAATTTTGCGTCTCCAGCGAGTTATTAGTGTTTTTCTGAGTGTCGTTGAGAAATTTTTGACTCTGTGAATCTGCTCAGAAGCAAGATTTTGCTTCAAAAGTGCGTTGTATGGCAGAATCTAGCACCAAATACATCATATTTCGTGTTTTTAGAGTGCTATTTGCAGTTTTACAAACTTTGGGATAAGTCGATATCATGCTTTTTCGCGCAGATTTTCACAATCAAAAAGTGCATATTCCTATTCAGGACCTCATAGTATGTATGAATCTATCGACAAAGACATCTTATTTCGTGTTTTCAGAGCGCTATCTGCAGTTATATGAAGTTTGAAATAAGTCAAAATCACCACATTCTGAGCAGTTTCAAAGTATCGAAAATCACATAAATCTATCCAATACAAAATAAAACGCATGAATCTGTTCTAAAATGCACAAAATTTTGCGTTACCAGCGAGTTATCAGCGTTTTTCCTGAGTCTCGTTGAGAAATTTTTGACTCTGTAAATCTGCTCAAAAGCATGATTTTGCTCCAAAAGTGCGTTATATAACAGAATCTAGCACCAAATACATTATATTTCGTGTTTTTAGAGTGCTTTCTGCAGTAATATGAAGTTTGCCATAGGTCAAGACTACCACATTCTGAGCAGTTTCAAAGTATCGCAAATCGCATAGATCTAACCAATACAACATAATACGTATAAATCCGTCCTCAAATGCACAAAATTTTGCGTTTCCAACAAGTTATCGGCGTTTTTTCTGAGTCTTGTTGAGAAATTTTTGACTCTGTAAATCTGCTCAGAAGCAAGATTTTGCTTCAAAAGGGCGTTATATGGCAGAATCTAGCACCAAATACATCATCTTTTGTGTTTTGAGAGTGCTATTCACAGTTCTACAAACTTTGGAATGAGTTAAAATCCCGCTTTTCCGCGCAAATTTTCACAATCAAAAAGTTCATGTTCCTATTCAGGACCTCATAATATGTATGAATCTATCGACAAAAACATCATATTTCATGTTTTCAGAGCACTATCTGCATTTATATGAAGTTTGGGATAAGTCAAAATTACCACATTCTGAGCAGATTCAAAGTATCGCAAATCACAGTAATCTATCCAACACAACATAATACGCATAAATCCGTCCCCAAGTGCACAAAATTCTGCGTTTCCAGCAAGTTATCAGCGTTTTTACTCAGTCTTGTTGAGAGATATTTGACTCTGTAAATCTGCTCAGAAGCAAGTTTTTGCTTCAAAAGTGCGTTATATAGCAGAATCTAGCACCAAATACATCATATTTCGTGTTTTTAGAGTGCTATTTGCAGTTTTACAAACTTTGGAATAAGTCTTAATCACGCTTTTTCGCGCAGATTTTCACAATCAAAAAGTTCATATTCCTATTCAGGACCTTATAATATGTATGAATCTATCGACAAAAACATCATATTCCGTGTTTTCAGAGCGCTATCTGCAGTTATATGAAGTTTGAAATAAGTCAAAATCACCACATTCTGAGCAGATTCGAAGTATCGCAAATCACATAAATCTATCCAATATGACATAATACGCAAGAATCTGTCCTCAAATGCATCAAATTTTGCGTTTCCAGCAAGTTATCAGCGTTTTTTCTGAGTCTCGTTGAGGAATTTTTCACTCTGTAAATCTGCTCTGAAGCAAGATTTTGCTCCAAAAGTGCGTTATATGGCAGAATCTAGCACCAAATACATCATATTTCGTGTTTTTAGAGAGGTATTTGCAGTTCTACAAACTTTGGAATGAGTCGAAATCACGCTTTTTCGCGCAGATTATCACAATCTAGAAGTTCATATTTCTATTCAGGACCTCATAATATGTATGAATCTATCGACAAAAACATCATATTCCGTGTTTTCAGAGCGCTGTGTGCGGTTTTATGAAGTTTGAAATAAGTCAAAATTACCACATTCTGAGCAGTTTCAAAGTATCGCAAATCACATAAATCTATCCAATACAACATAATACGCATGAATCCGTCCTCTAATGCACAAAATTTTGCGTTTCCAGCGAGTTAACAGCGTTCTTTCTGAGTCTCGTTGAGAAATTTTTGACTCTGTAAATCTGCTCAGAAGCAAGATTTTGCTCCAAAAAAGCGTTATATGGCAGAATCTAGCACCAAATACATCATATTCCGTGTTTTTAGAGTGCTATTTGCAGTTTTACAAACTTTGGAATAAGTCGAAATCACGCTTTTCCGCGCAGACTTTCACAATCAAAAACTTCATATACCCATTCAAGACCTCATAATATGTATGAATCTATAGACAAATACTTCATATTCCGTGTTTTTAGAGTGCTATTTGCAGTTTTACAAACTTTGGAATAAGTCGAGATCACGCTTTCCCGCGCAGATTTTCACAATCAAAAAGTTCATATTCCTATTTAGGACCTCATAATATGTATGAATCTATCGACAAAAACCATCATATTTCGTGTTTTCAGAGCGCTATCTGCAGTTATATGAAGTTTGAAATAAGTCAAAATTATTACATTCTGAGCAGTTTCAAAGTATCGCCAATCACATAAATCTATCCAATACAACATGATACGCATAAATCCGGTCTCAAATGCGCAAAGTTTTGCGTTTCCAGCGAGTTATCAGCGTTTTTTTCTGAGTCTCGTTGAGAAATCTTTGACTCTGTGCATCTGCTCAGAAGCAAGATTTTGCTTCAAAAGTGCGTTATATGGCTGAATCTAGCACCAAATACATCATATTTCGTGTTTTTAGAGTGCTTTTTGCAGTTTTACAAACTTTGGAATGAGTTGAAATCACGATTTTTCGCGCAGATTTTTACAATCAGAAAGTCCATATTCCTATTTAGGACCTCATAATATGTCTGAATCTATCGACAAAAACATAATATTTCGTGTTTTCAGTGCACTATCTGCAATTATATGAAGTTTGAAATAAGTCAAATTTACCACATTCTGAGCAGTTTCAAAGTATCGCAAATCACATAAATCTATACAATATAACATAATACGCATGAATCCATTCTCAAATGCACAAGATTTTGCGTTTCCAGCGAGTTATCAGTGTTTTTCTGTGTCTCGTTGAGAAATTTTTGACTCTGTAAATCTGCTCAAAAGCAAGATTTTGCTTCAAAAGTGCGTTATACGGCAGAATCTAGCACCAAATACATCATATTTCGTGTTTTTAGAGTGCTATTTGCAGTTTTACAAACTTTGGAGTAAGTCGAAATCACGCTCTTCCGCGCAGATTTTCACAATCAAAAAGTTCATATTCCTATTCAGGACCTTATAATATGTATGAATCTATCTACAAAAACATCATATTTTGTGTTTTCAGAGCGCTATCTGCAGTTATATGAAGTTTGGAATAAGTCTGAATTACCACATTCTGAGCAGTTTCAAAGTATCGCAAATCACATAAATCTATCCAATACAACATAAAACGCATTAATCCGTCCTCGAATGCACAAAATTCTGCGTTTCCACCGAGTTATCAGCGTTTTTTCTGAGTCTCGTTGAGAAATTTTTGACTCTGTAAATCAGTTAAAAAGCAAAATTTTGCTTCAAAAATGCGTTATATGGCAGAATCTAGCACCAAATACATCATATTTCGTGTTTCTAGAGTGCTATTTGCAGTTTTACAAACTTTGGAATAAGTCGAAATCACGCTTTTCCCCGCAGATTTTCACAATCAAAAAGTACATATTCCTATTCAGGACCTCAAAATATGTATGAATCTATCGACAAAAACATCATATTTCGTGTTTTTAGAGCGCTATCTGCTGTTATATGAAGTTTGAAATAAGTCAAAATTACCTCATTCTGAGCAGTTTCAAAGTATCGCAAATCATATAAATCGATCCAATGAAACATAATACGCATAAATCCGTCCTCAATAGCACAATTTTGCGTTTCCAGCGAGATATCAGCGTTTTATCTGACTCTCGTTGAGAAATTTTCCACTTCGTAAATCTGCTCAGAAGCAAGATTTTGCTTCAAAAGTGCGTTATATGGCAGAATCTAGCATCAAATACATCATATTTTGTGTTTCTAGAGTGCTATTTGCAGTTTCACAAACTTTGGAATAAGTCGAAATCACGCTTTTCTGCGCAGATTTTCACTATCAAAATCCCATATTCCTATTCGGGACCTCATAATATGTATGAATCTTCCGACAAAAACATCATATTTCGTGTTTTCAGAGCGCTATCTGCAGTTAAATAAAGTTTGAAATAAGTCTGAATTACCACATTCTGAGCAGTATCAAAGTATCGCAAATCACATAAATCTATCCAATACAACATAAAACGCATGAATCCTTCCTCGAATACACAAAATTTTGCGTTTCCAGCGAGTTATCAGCGTTTTTTCTGAGTCTCGTTGAGAAATTTTTGACACTGTAAATCAGCTCAAAAGCAAAATTTTGCTTCAAAAATGCGTTATATGGCAGAATCTAGCACCCAAATACATCATAATTCGTGTTTTTTGAGTGCTATTTGCAGTTTTACAAACTTTGGAATAAGTCGAAATCACGCTTTTCCGCGCAGATTTTCACAATCAAAAAGTTCATATTCCTGTTCAGGACCTCAAAATATGTATGAATCCATCGACAAAAACATAAAACATCATATTTCGTGTTTTTAGAGCGCTATCTACAGTTATATGAAGTTTGAAATAAGTCAAAATTACCTCATTCTGAGCAGTTTCAAAGTATCGCAAATCACATAAATCGATCCAATGAAACATAATACGCATAAATCCGTCCTTAATAGCACTAAATTTTGCGTTTCCAGCGAGTTATCAGCGTTTTTTCTGACTCTCGTTGAGAAATTTTTGACTCTGTAAATCTGCTCAGAAGTAAGATTTTGCTTCAAAAGTGCGTTATATGGCAGAATCTAGCATCAAATACATCATATTTTGTGTTTTTAGAGTGCTATTTGCAGTTTTACAAACTTTGGAATAAGTCGAAATCACGCTTTTCTGCGCAGATTTTCACAATCAAAAAGTTCATATTCCTATTCAGGATCTCATAATATGTATGAATCTCATGACAAAAACATCATATTTCGTGTTTCCAGAGCGCTATCTGCAGTTATATGAAGTTTGAAATAAGTCAAAATTACGACATTCTGAGCAGTTTCAAAGTATCGCAAATCACAAAAATCTATCCAATACAAAATAAAACGCATGAATCCGTCCTCAAATGAACAGAGTTTTGCGTTTCCAGCGAGTTATCAGCGTTTTTTCTGAGTCTCGTAGAGAAATTTTTGACTTTGTAAATCTGCTCAAAAGCAAGATTTTGCTTCAAAAGTGCGTCATATGGCAGAATCTAGCACCAAATACATCATATTTCGTGTTTTTAGAGTGCTATTTGCAGTGTTACAAACTTTGGAATAATTCAGAATCTTGCTTTTCCGCGCAGATTTTTACAATCAAAAAGTTCATATTCCTATTTAGGACCTCGTAATATGTATAAATCTATCGACAAAAACATCATATTCCGTGTTTTCAGAGCGCTATCTGCAGTTATATGAAGTTTGAAATAAGTCAAAATTACCACCTTCTGAGCAGTTTCAAAGTATCGCAAATCACATGAATCTATCCGATACAACATAATAGGCATGGATCCGTCCTCAAATGCACAATATTTTGCGTTTCCAGCAAGTTATCGGCGTTTTTTCTGAGTCTTGTTGAGAAATTTTTGACTCTGTAAATCTGCTCAGAAGCATGATTCTGCTTCAAAAGTGCGTTATATGGTAGAATCTAGCACCAAATACATCATATTTCGTGTTTTTAGAGTGCTATTTGCAGTTTTACAAACTTTGGAATAAGTCGAAACCACGCTTTTTCGCGCAGATTTTCACAATCAAAAAGCTCATATTCCCATTGAGGACCTCATTATATGTATGAATCCATCGACAAAAACATCATATTTCGTGTTCAGAGCGTTATCTGCAGTTATATGAAGTATGAAATAAGTCAAAATTACCACATTCTGAGCAGTTTCAAAGTATCGCCAATCACATAAATCTATCCAATACAACATAATACGCATGAATCCGTTCTCAAATGCACAAAATATTGCGTTTCCAGCGAGTTATCAGCGTTTTTTCTGAGTCTCGTTGAGAAATTTTTGACTCTGTAGATCTGCTCAGAAGCAAGATTTTGCTTTAAAAGTGCGTTATATGGCAGAATCCAGCACCAGATAAATCATATTCCGTGTTTTTAGAGTGCTATTAGCAGTTTTACAAACTTTGGAATTAGTCAAAATCACGCTTTTCCGCGCAGATTTTTACAATCAAAAAGTACATATTCCTATTCAGGACCTTATAATATGTATGAATCTATCGACAAAAAACATCATATTTCGTGTTTTCAGAGCGCTATCTGCAGTTTATATGAAGTTTAAATTAGTCAAAATTACCACAATCTGAGCAGTTTCAAAGTATCGCAAATCAAATGAATCTATCCAATACAACATAATACGCATGAATCCGTCCTCAAATGCACAAAATTTTGCGTTTCCAGCGAGTTATCAGCCTTTTTTCTGAGTCTCGTTGAGAAATTTCTGACTCTGTAAATCTGCTCACAAGCAAGATTTTCCTTCAAAAGTGCGTTATATGGCAAAATCTAGCACCAACTACATCATATTTCGTGTTTTTAGAGTGCTATTTGCAGTTTTACAAACTTTAGAATAAGTCGAATTCACGCTTTTCCGCGCAGATTTTCACAATCAAAAAGTTCATATTCCTATTCAGGATCTCATAATATGTATGAATCTCTTCACAAAAACATCATATTTCGTGTTTCCAGAGCGCTATCTGCAGTTATATAAAGTTTGAAATAAGTCAAAATTTACACATTCTGAGCAGTTTCAAAGTTTCGCAAATCTCAAAAATCTATCCGATACAAAATAAAACGCATGAATCCGTCCTCAAATGCACAGAGTTTCGCGTTTCCAGCGAGTTATCAGCGTTTTTTCTGAGTCTCGCAGAGAAATTTTTGACTTTGAAAATCTGCTCAAAAGCAAGATTTTGCTTTAAAGTGCGTCATATGGCAGAATCTAGCACCAAATACATCATATTTCGTATTTTTAGAGTGCTATTTGCAGTTTTACAAACTTTGGAATAATTCGAAATCTTGCTTTTCCGCGCAGATTTTCACAATAAAAAAGTTCATATCCCTATTCAAGACCTTATAATATGTATGAATCTATCGAAAAAACCTCATATTCCGTGTTTTCAAAGCGCTATCTGCAGTTATATGAAGTTTGAAATAAGTCAAAATTACCACATTTTGAGCAGTTTCAAAGTATCGCAAATTACATTAATCTATCCAATATAACATAATACGCATGAAATGGTCCTTAAATGCACAAAATTTTGCGTTTCCAGCGAGTTATCAGGTTTTTTCTGAGTCTCGTTGAGAAATTTTTGACGTTTGTAAATATGCTCAAAAGCAAGATTTTGCTTCAAAAGTGCGTTATATGTCAGAATCTAGCACCAAATACATCATATTTCGTGTTTTTAGAGTGCTATTTGCAGTTTTACAAACTTTGGAATAAGTCGAAATCACGCTTTTCCGCGCAGATTTTCACAATCAAAAAGTTCATATTCCTGTTCAGGACCACAAAATATGTATGAATCTATCGACGAAAACATCATATTTCGTGTTTTTAGAGCGCTATCTACAGTTATATGAAGTTTGAAATAAGTCAAAATTACCTTATTCTGAGCAGTTTCAAAGTATCGCAAATCACATAAATCGATCCAATGGAACATAATACGCATAAATCCGTCCTCAATAGCACTAAATTTTGCGTTTCCAGCGAGTTATCAGCGTTTTTTCTGACTCTCGTTGAGAAATTTTTGACTCTGTAAATCTGCTCAGAAGTAAGATTTTGCTTCAAAAGTGCGTTATATGGCAGAATCTAGCATCAAATACATCATATTTTGTGTTTTTAGAGTGCTATTTGCAGTTTTACAAACTTTGGAATAGGTCGAAATCACGCTTTTCTGCGCAGATTTTCACAATCAAAAAGTTCATATTCCTATTCAGGATCTCATAATATGTATGAATCTCATGACAAAAACATCATATTTTGTGTTTCCAGAGCGCTATCTGCAGTTATATGAAGTTTGAAATAAGTCAAAATTACCACATTCTGAGCAGTTTCAAAGTATCGCAAATCACAAAAATCTATCCAATACAAAATAAAACGCATGAATCCGTCCTCAAATGAACAGAGTTTTGCGTTTCCAGCGAGTTATCAGCGTTTTTTCTGAGTCTCGTTGAGAAATTTTTGACGTTGTAAATATGCTCAAAAGCAAGATTTTGCTTCAAAAGTGCGTTATATGTCAGAATCTAGCACCAATACATCATATTTCGTGTTTTTAGAGTGCTATTTGCAGTTTTACAAACTTTGGAATAAGTCGAAATCACGCTTTTCCGCGCAGATTTTCAATCAAAAAGTTCATATTCCTGTTCAGGACCACAAAATATGTATGAATCTATCGACGAAAACATCATATTTCGTGTTTTTAGAGCGCTATCTACAGTTATATGAAGTTTGAAATAAGTCAAAATTACCTTATTCTGAGCAGTTTCAAAGTATCGCAAATCACATAAATCGATCCAATGGAACATAATACGCATAAATCCGTCCTCAATAGCACTAAATTTTGCGTTTCCAGCGAGTTATCAGCGTTTTTTCTGACTCTCGTTGAGAAATTTTTGACTCTGTAAATCTGCTCAGAAGTAAGATTTTGCTTCAAAAGTGCGTTATATGGCAGAATCTAGCATCAAATACATCATATTTTGTGTTTTTAGAGTGCTATTTGCAGTTTTACAAACTTTGGAATAGGTCGAAAATCACGCTTTTCTGCGCAGATTTTCACAATCAAAAAGTTCATATTCCTATTCAGGATCTTATAATATGTATGAATCTCATGACAAAAACATCATATTTTGTGTTTCCAGAGCGCTATCTGCAGTTATATGAAGTTTGAAATAAGTCAAAATTACCACATTCTGAGCAGTTTCAAAGTATCGCAAATCACAAAAATCTATCCAATACAAAATAAAACGCATGAATCCGTCCTCAAATGAACAGAGTTTTGCGTTTCCAGCGAGTTATCAGCGTTTTTTCTGAGTCTCGTAGAGAAATTTTTGACTTTGTAAATCTGCTCAAAAGCAAGATTTTGCTTCAAAAGTGCGTCATATGGCAGAATCTAGCACCAAATACATCATATTTCGTGTTTTTAGAGTGCTATTTGCAGTGTTTACAAACTTTGGAATAATTCAGAATCTTGCTTTTCCGCGCAGATTTTTACAATCAAAAAGTTCATATTCCTATGAGGACCTCGAAATATGTATAAATCTATCGACAAAAACATCATATTCCGTGTTTTCAGAGCGCTATCTGCAGTTATATGAAGTTTGAAATAAGTCAAAATTACCACCTTCTGAGCAGTTTCAAAGTATCGCAAATCACATGAATCTATCCGATACAACATAATAGGCATGGATCCGTCCTCAAATGCACAATATTTTGCGTTTCCAGCAAGTTATCGGCGTTTTTTCTGAGTCTTGTTGAGAAATTTTTGACTCTGTAAATCTGCTCAGAAGCATGATTTTGCTTCAAAAGTGCGTTATATGGTAGAATTTAGCACCAAATACATCATATTTCGTGTTTTTAGAGTGCTATTTGCAGTTTTACAAACTTTGGAATAAGTCGAAACCACGCTTTTTCGCGCAGATCTTCACAATCAAAAAGCTCATATTCCCATTGAGGACCTCATTATATGTATGAATCCATCGACAAAAACATCATATTTCGTGTTCAGAGCGCTATCTGCAGTTATATGAAGTATGAAATAAGTCAAAATTACCACATTCTGAGCAGTTTCAAAGTATCGCCAATCACATAAATCTATCCAATACAACATAATACGCATGAATCCGTTCTCAAATGCACAAAATATTGCGTTTCCAGCGAGTTATCAGCGTTTTTTCTGAGTCTCGTTGAGAAATTTTTTGACTCTGTAGATCTGCTCAGAAGCAAGATTTTGCTTCAAAAGTGCGTTATATGGCAGAATCCAGCACCAGATAAATCATATTCCGTGTTTTTAGAGTGCTATTTGCAGTTTTACAAACTTTGGAATTAGTCAAAATCACGCTTTTCCGCGCAGATTTTCACAATCAAAAAGTACATATTCCTATTCAGGACCTTATAATATGTATGAATCTATCGACAAAAACATCATATTTTGTGTTTTCAGAGCGCTATCTGCAGTTATATGAAGTTTGAAATTAGTCAAAATTACCACAATCTGAGCAGTTTCAAAGTATCGCAAATCAAATAAATCTATCCAATACAACATAATACGCATGAATCCGTCCTCAAATGCACAAAATTTTGCGTTTCCAGCGAGTTATCAGCGTTTTTTCTGAGTCTCGTTGAGAAATTTCTGACTCTGTAAATCTGCTCACAAGCAAGATTTTCCTTCAAAAGTGCGTTATATGGCAGAATCTAGCACCAAATACATCATATTTCGTGTTTTTAGAGTGCTATTTGCAGTTTTCCAAACTTTGGAATGAGTCGAAATCACGCTTTTCTGCGCAGATTTCCACGATAGAAAGTTCATATTCCTATTCAGGACCTCATAATATGTATAATTCTATTGACGAAACATAATACTCCGTGTTTTCAGAGCGCTATCTGCAGTTATATGAAGTTTGAAATGAGTCAAAATTACCACATTCTGAGCATTTTCAAAGTATCGCAAATCACATGAATCTATCCAATACAGCATAATACGCATGGATTTGTCCTCAAATGCACAAAATTTTGCGTTTCCAGCGAGTTATCAGCTTTTTTTCTGACTCTCGTTGAGAAATTTTTGACTCTGTAAATCTGCTCAGAAGCAAGATTTTGCTTCAAAAGTGCGTTATATGGCAAAATCTAGCACCAACCACATCATATTTCGTGTTTTTAGAGTGCTATTTGCAGTTTTACAAACTTTAGAATGAGTCGAATTCACGCTTTTCCGCGCAGATTTTCATAATCAAAAAGTTCATATTCCTATTCAGGATCTCATAATATGTATGAATCTCTTCACAAAAACATCATATTTCGTGCTTCCAGAGCGCTATCTGCAGTTATATAAAGTTTGAAATAAGTCAAAATTAACACATTCTGAGCAGTTTCAAAGTTTCGCAAATCACAAAAATCTATCCGATATAAAATAAAACGCATGAATCCGTCCTCAAATGCACAGAGTTTCGCGTTTCCAGCGAGTTATCAGCGTTTTTTCTGAGTCTCGCAGAGAAATTTTTGACTTTGAAAATCTGCTCAAAAGCAAGATTTTGCTTCAAAGTGCGTCATATGGCAGAATCTAGCACCAAATACATCATATTTCGTGTTTTTAGAGTGCTATTTGCAGTTTTACAAACTTTGGAATAATTCAAAATCTTGCTTTTCCGCGCAGATTTTCACAATAAAAAAGTTCATATCCCTATTCAAGACCTTATAATATGTATGAATCTATCGACAAAAACCTCATATTCCGTGTTTTCAAAGCGCTATCTGCAGTTATATGAAGTTTGAAATAAGTCAAAATTACCACATTTTGAGCAGTTTCAAAGTATCGCAAATCACATTAATCTATCCAATATAACATAATACGCATGAAATGGTCCTTAAATGCACATGCACAAAATTTTGCGTTTCCAGCGAGTTATCAGCGTTTTTCTGAGTCTCGTTGAGAAATTTTAGACTCTGTAAATCTGCTCACGAGCAAAATTTTGCTTCAAAAGTGCGTTATATGGCAGAATCTAGCACCAAATACATCATATTTTGTGTTTTTAGAGTGCTATTTGCAGTCTTACAAACTTTGGAATAAGTCGAAATCACGGTTTTCTGCGCAGATTTTCACAATCAAAAAGTTCATATTCCTATTCAGGACCTCATAATATGTATGAATCTATTGAATAAACATCATATTCCGTGTTTTCAGAGCGCTATCTGCAGTTATATGTAGTTTGAGATAAGTCAAAATTACCACATTCTGAGCAGTTTCAAAGTATCGCAAATCACATGAATCTATCCAATACAACATAATACGCATGAATCCGTCCTCAAATCCTTACTAATATTATAAATGCGAAAGTCACTCTGTCTGTCTTTCTGTTACGCTTTCACGCCTAAACCACTCAACCGTTTTTGATGAAATTTGGTACAGAGATAACTAGAGCTTGAGAAAGGACATAGGCTACTTTTTATTGCGGAGGGGTTGAAATAGGGGATGATAGTATGTATGGAAGTTCGTCATTTTCGAAGATAAAACCATGAAATTTTGTATTCAGGGGTCAGGTACTTGATAATAAATGAACAAACATTCCTTTCAGCGTTTTTGTGATTCTGACCTACATGGGGATGAAATAGGAGATGAAAGATCGTATTGAAATCCAAGCGCCTGCTTAGCGCTGCGTAGTGGGAGAAATATAACTAAATGTGTCTACCCGAACGGCCAGTTACGTTAGGGCAGGCGAGTGCGAATATTATAAATGCATGAGTTGTCTTGTAATCCATAGTTCTTTAAATTTTTGCTTCAATTAAGTTTATGAATGAAATAAATTGTAAATAGTTATAGCGGTTTTATTGATTTGGCTCAATAAATATAGTTTTACAATTGGAGTAAGAACATTTTTGATTCGTATAGGTCAGGTAGAGGATTTTCTTTTGTTTCATTACGTTTTTCTTCTGGATTCTGATATGCCTCGAAAACGCAAATCCAATTTAGCGCGTAGTTCTAGCAGAGCTCGCGCTGCGAAAGTTGCTAGGAGCCAAGAGTCCGAAGAGCAGTATCAAACCCGTTTGGCCTTAGATTCCAAGCGTCACACAGCTCAAAGAGCTGCTGAGACTGAAGGACAGAGTCAAGCGCGGCGGCTTTTAGATGCCGAGCGTCACACAGCTCAAAGGGCTGCTGAGACTAAAGGACAAAATCAAGCGCGGCGGCTTTCAGATGCCGAGCGTCACGCATCTCAAAGGGCTGCTGAAACATTAGAGCAGACTCGGACACGTCGGCTATTAGATGCTCAGCGTCATGCGTCACTGATTGCTGCAGAGTCTCATGAAGAATCGCAAAGAAGACATGTTTCAAATGCTGAATGTCAATCACGAAGGAGAAGTGCATTTACAAGTGGTACATGGGAGGCATTCCAAGACGCTGCTTTTGATTATGACCCGTTGATTGATTATATTAATCATCGATCAGTTATCATAGGACAGATGGATCAAAAGTGTACACATTGTGAAGCACTGAAATGGAAAGAGGAAACTCCAGGTATGTGTTGTTCTGGTGGTAAAGTTTCACTTCCATCACTTGGGGAGCCAGAAGAACCCCTAAAATCCTTATTTAATAACGATAGCAATGGATCGCGGCATTTTCTGAAGAGAATAAGAAAATATAATTGTTGTCTACAAATGACGTCATTTGGAGTAGATAATGAGGTTGTTTTGCCTGGATTTGCCACTACCTTCAAAATTCAAGGTCAGGTTTATCATAGGATTGGCTCTTTACTGCCTACAAACGATCAGCCTAAATTTTTGCAGATCTACTTCATGGGAGACGAAAATAGCGAAGTTGATCGCAGGTGTCAAATTATTGAGGGGGTTGAAAGGGATACCGTTTTAAGAATTCAAAGAATGTTGCACAATCATAACAACCTCATTAACACTTTCAAAACAGCATTAGAAAGAATGCCGGCAGAAAATTACAAGTTGGTTATGCACCCTGACCGTACGCCAAGTGGGGAACATGAAAGACGGTATAATGCACCATTTATCAATGAAGTCGCAGCCGTGATCTCTGGCGAACAGTTTGCTTCCCGTGATATTATTTTACACGCCCGTAATGAAATTGTAACCAGGGTACCAGACACACACAAATTTTACGACGCGTTGCAATATCCCTTAATATTTAGCAAGGGGCAGGAGGGGTATAACTTTCAGATACCACAAGTCAATCCTGTGACAGGCTTGCCCTTATTCAACAAAAAAGTATCATGCATGGATTTTTATGCTTACCGTATCATGATCCGAGAAAATGATTTCAATCTAATATCACGATGCAGACAACTGGCCAATCAGTTTTATGTTGACATGTACGTAAAAGTTGAAAGCGAACGATTACGATACATTTCATTAAATCAAAACAAATTAAGAGCGGAGAACTACATCCATCTCCAAGATGCTGTAGCAAATGACGGTAATGTTAATCCCAATAATTTGGGTAAAATAGTTATTTTACCGTCTTCATTTGTAAATAGCCCCCGGTATCTACATGAATATACACAGGATGCGTTTGCTTATGTACGTACATATGGTCGCCCTGATTTATTTATCACTTTCACATGTAACCCAAGTTGGCTTCAAATAGTCGATAACTTGCTGCCGGGACAAAGCGCGATAGATAGACATGATATAGTTGCGAGAGTTTTCAGATTGAAAGTTAAAAAGTTAATCACTGTTATTACCAAAGGAAAAATATTTGGAGAAATATTGTGCTTCATGTATTCGATAGAATGGCAGGAGCGCGGCCTACCACATGTGCATATTTTAGTGTGGTTGAAAAATAAGTTGAGACCCGATCAAATAGATAAAATCATCAGGGCTGAAATACCAGATCCAAATAGTGACAAGACACTCCATGAAATTATTGTCAAGAATATGATTCATGGTCCATGCGGTCCTGAAAATCCCCAATGCCCTTGCATGAAGGATGGGAAATGCACCAAAAATTATCCACGCAAGCTTATTAACGAGACTATCTACAATGACAACGGATATCCGCTGTATCGTAGAAGAGCGCCAGCAGACGGAGGTCAAACAGCATCTGTAAAACTCCGAAATGGTAGTTACGTTACTATAGATAATGGGTGGGTGGTGCCATATTCGCCTATTTTCTCAAAAATGTTTAATGCCCATATAAATGTCGAGGCTTGCAGTTCAGTACGCGCTATTAAATATATCTGTAAATATATCAATAAAGGTAGCGACCAAGCCATTTTTAATTTTAGAAACACAGAAGTCGCTAATCCTGTTAATGAAGTCCAGACATATCAGTCTGGTCGGTATGTCAGCAGCAACGAAGCCGTGTGGCGGCTCTTAGGATTCCCGTTACACGAAAGGCACCCCACCGTCACACACCTCAGTGTGCATCTAGAGAATGGTGAACGTATTTATTTTACTGAAAATAATTTTCAAGAGAGACTATCTTCTCCTCCGAAAACAACACTCACCGCTTTTTTTGATCTTTGTACAAGAGACGAATTTGCAAGAACGCTTCTCTATGTTGAGGTACCGAGATATTACACTTGGAACACAACAAGGAGACTATGGAAACGCCGAGTTCAAGGAGCACCTGTTCAGAATTGGCCTGGTGTAAAATCTGGAGATGCCTTAGGTCGAGTTTACACGATCCATGTTAGTAATATGGAATTTTTTTGTTTGAGAATGCTTTTACACCATGTGCGTGGCTCATCTTCTTTCAAAGATCTTAAAAAGTTTTATAATCAGGAATTTTCGACATTTCGAGAGGCATGTGAGGCTGGAGGGTTATTAGAGAATGACAATCAGTGGGATATAACTCTGGAAGAGGCTGCACAATGCAGATCTGCGCTTAAGGTGAGAGAGCTCTTCGCTATATTAATAGCAACATGTGGACTTTCAAACCCTAAACAATTGTGGGAAAAGTATAAAAATGATATGGCGGATGATATTTTACACAGATTACAAGAACAGAATCCAAATGCTTCCTACAATGATTTGATTTACAATGGAGCGCTAACAAAGGTTGAAGACCAAGTGATAACAATTACTGGAAAAGACTTATCTTATTTTGGGATGAACAAACCACTAAGAATTGGGGAAGTTAGTAGTGATTTAATGCGAGAACTAGATTACGATACTGTTTCTTTAAAGCGACAAATAACAGAGACCCTTCCACTTTTGAACCCAGAACAAAGATTAGTCTTTGACACAGTTATTCAAAAAGTTGTCACTGGGGAAGGTGGTTTGTTATTTTTGGATGCTCCAGGAGGCACTGGCAAAACCTTTCTTTTGAACTTACTATTAGCTCAAATCCGGGTTGATAGAAGAGTTGCTGTTGCAGTAGCTTCCTCTGGAATGGCTGCTACGCTACTTAGCGGGGGACGAACAGCGCACTCAGTTCTTGAACTGCCGTTGAACTTAGCTCATGAGGAAACGCCTGTTTGTAATATTAGCAAAAGCGGGGAGCGCGGTAGAATGTTGCAGCAGTGTGAGCTGTTGGTTTGGGATGAATGTACGATGTCCCACAAAAGAGCAATCGAAGCACTGGATCGCACAATGAAAGATATCAAGAGCAATCAGAGTACCATGGGAGGGATGGTGGTACTTTTAGCTGGTGACTTCAGACAGACCCTGCCGGTTATTACTAGGGGCACACCGGCAGATGAAATAAATGCCTGTTTGAAAGCGTCTGTATTATGGGTACACGTAAAAAAGTTTTGTCTGACCACAAATATGCGAGTACAACTACACAATGATTCTCAAGCAGGGCAATATGCGGCTGCTCTTCTAAACATCGGAGAAGATTATATGCCAACAGACAGTAACGGCCTGATTACACTGGGATGTGAAGTTTGTCAAATTGTCGATAGTACAGATGATTTAAAAAATAATGTCTATCCTGATCTACAAATAAATATAGGCAATCGAGAATGGTTGTGTGAAAGAGCAATTTTGGCGCCGACAAATGAGACAGTAGACCAGATAAATGAACAAATTATGTCAGACGTGGATGGGGATGTTGTCGAGTACCTCTCAGTAGACAATGTTATAGACACTGAACAAGTGACATCGTACCCTATAGAGTTTCTCAACTCTTTAGAATTATCAGGAGTGCCTCCCCATAGCTTGAGGCTGAAAGTTGGTGTTCCAGTCCTGTTAATGAGGAATCTTGACGCACCAAGGCTATGTAATGGTACACGGCTACAAATTACTCATCTGGGACGCAACATTATAAAAGCTACAATCATGACTGGAATGGCAAAAGAAGAAAATGTTCTAATTCCCCGTATTCCTATTATTCCCACCGATCTACCATTTCAGTTCAAAAGAGTGCAGTTTCCCTTAAAAGCAGCATTTGCAATGACAATAAATAAAGCTCAAGGACAGACGCTTAAAGTTGCAGGTATACATTTAGAAAAGTACTGTTTTTCCCATGGGCAGCTTTATGTGGCGTTCTCACGAGTATCCAACCCGCAAAATCTTTATGTTTTAGCAAAGGATAGAAGAACAAGGAATGTAGTTTATAAAAATGTATTGAAATAAACTTTTTGAAGAAAACCACAACAGTGTGTATGTTTATTATTTGCAAAGTAAGAATCCCAAAAATTTGGGAATGTTGTCCAAAATAACTATTCCACGCGGACGAAGTCGCGGGAAAAAGCTAGTGCATTATATTTTGCGTTTCCAGCAAGTTATCAGCGTTTTTTCTGAGTCTGGTTAAGGTAATTTTGACTCTGTTGATCTGCTCAGAAGCAAGATTTTGCTTCAAAAGTGCGTTATATGACAGAATCTAGCACCAAATACATCATATTTCGTGTTTTTAAAGTGCTGTTTGCAGTTTTACAAACTTTGGAATAAGTCGGAATCACTCTTTTCCGCGCAGATTTTCACAATCAAAAAGTTCATATTCTTATTCAGGACCTCATTATATGTATGAATCCAACGGTAAAAACATCATATCTCGTACTTTCAGAGCGCTATCTGCAGTTATATGAAGTTTGAAATCAGTCAAAATTACCACATTCGGAGCAGTTTCAAAGTATCGCAAATCACATAAATCTATCCAATACAACATAAAAACGCATGAATCCTTCCTCAAATGCACGGAATTTTGCGTTTTCAGCGGGTTATCAGCGTTTTTTCTGAGTCTCGTTGAGAAAATTTTGTCGCTGTAAATCTGCTCACAAGCAAGATTTTAATTCAAAAATGCGTTATATGGCAGATTTTAGCACCAAATACATCATATTTTTTGTTTTTAGAGTGCCATTTGCCGTTTTACAAACTTTGGAATAACTCGAAATCACGCTTCTCCGCGCAGATTTTCACAATCAAAAAGTTCGAACTCCTATTTAGGACCTCATAATATGATGAATCTATCGACAAAAACATCATATATCGTGTTTTCAGAGCGCTATCTGCAGTTATATGAAGTTTGAAGTAAGTCAAATTTACCACATTCTGAGCAGTTTCAAAGTATCGCAAATCACATGAATCTATCCAATACAACATAATACGCATGAGTTCATCCTCAAATGCACAAAATTTTGCGTTTCCAGCGAGTTATCAGTGTTTTTCTGTGTCTCGTTGAGAAATTTTTGACTCTTTAAATATGCTCAGAAGTAAGATTTTGCTTCCAAAGTGCGTTATATGGCAGAATCTAGCACCAAATACATCATATTTTGTGTTCTTAGAGTGCTCTTTGCATTTTTACTAACTTTGGGATATATCGAAATCACGCTTTACCGCGCAGATTTCCACAATCAAGAAGTTCATATTCCAATTCAGGACCTCATGATATGTATGAATCTATCAAAAAAAACATCATATTCCGTGTTTTCAGAGCGCTGTCTGCAGTTATAAGAAGTTTGAAATAAGTCAAAATTACCACATTCTGAGCAGTTTCAAAGTATCGCAAATCACATAAATCTATCCAATACAACATAAAACGCATGAATCCGTCCTCAAATGCACGAAATTTTGCGTTTTCAGCAAGTTATCAGCGTTTTTTCTGAGTCTTGTTGAGAAATTTTTGACTTTGTAAATATGCTCAAAAGGAAGATTTTGCTTCAAAAGTGCGTTATATGTCAGAATCTAGCACCAAATACATCATATATCGTGTTTTCAGAGTGCTATTTGCAGTTTTACAAACTTTGGAATAAGACGAAATCACGCTTTTCCGCGCAGATTTTCACAATCAAAAAGTTCATATTCCTTTTCAGGACCTCATAATATGTATGAATCTATCGACAAAAACATCATATATCGTGTTTTCAAAGCGCTATCCGCAGTTATATGAAGTTTGAAATAAGTCAAAATTACCACATTCTGAACAGTTTCAAAGTATCGCAAATCACATAAATCTATCTAATACAACATAATACGCATAAATCCGTCCTCAAATGCACTTAATTCAGCGTTTTCAGCGGGTTATCAGCGTTTTTTCTAAGTCTCGTTGAGAAATTCTTGACTCTGTAAATCTGCTCAGAAGCAAGATTTTGCTTCAAAAGTGCGTTATATGGCAGAATCTAGCATCAAATACTACATATTTTGTGTTCTTAGAGTGCTCTTTGCATTTTTACTAACTTTGGAATTAGTCGAAATCACGCTTTTCGCGCAGTTTTTCACAATCAAAGAGTTCATATTCTTATTCAGGACCTCATAATATGTATGAATCAATCGGAAAAAACATCATATCTCGTGTTTTCAGAGCGCTATCTGCAGTTATATGAAGTGCGAAATAATTCAAAATTACCACATTCTGAGCAGCTTCAAAGTATCGCAAATCACATAAATCTATCCAATACAACATAATACGCATGAATCTATCCTCAAATGCACAAAATTTTGCGTTTCCAGCGAGTTATCAGCGTTTTTTCGGGATCTTGTTGAGAGATTTTTGACTCTGTAAATCTGCTCAGAAGCAAGATTTTGCTTCAAAAGTGAGCTATATGGCAGAATCTAGCACCAAATACATCATATCTCGGGTTTTTAGAGTGCTGTCCGCAGTTCTACAAACTTTGGAATAAGTTGGAATCCCGCTTTTCCCCGTAGATTTTCACAA
Organism: Dromius quadrimaculatus; assembly: GCA_963989225.1. Classification (NCBI taxonomy): domain Eukaryota; kingdom Metazoa; phylum Arthropoda; class Insecta; order Coleoptera; family Carabidae; genus Dromius; species Dromius quadrimaculatus. Next base: position 25,527,479 of record OZ022336.1, on the reverse strand, counting down.
TCAAAAACCTCATATTCCTATTCAGGACCTCATAATATGTATGAATCTATCGACAAAAACATCATATTTCGTGTTTTCAGAGCGCTATCTGCAGTTATATGAAGTTTGAAATGAGTCAAAATTACCACATTCTGAGCAGTTTCAAAGTATCGCAAATCACATAAATCTATCCAATACAACATAATACGCATGAATCCGTCCTCAAATGCACAAAATATTGCGTTTCCAGCGAGTTATCAGCGTTTCTTCTAAGTCTCGTTGAGAAATTTTTGACTCTGTAAATCTGCTCAGAAGCAAGATCTTGCTTCAAAGGTGCGTTATATGGCAGAATCTAGCACCAAATACATCATATCTCGTGCTCTTAGGGTGCAATTGCAGTTTTACAAACTTTGGAATAAGTTTAAAATCCCGCTTTTCCGCGTAGATTTTCACAATCAAAAAGTTCATATGCCTATTCAGGACCTCATAATATGTATGAATCTATCGACAGAAACATCATATTTCGTGCTTTCAGAGCGCTATCTGCAGTTATATGAAGTTTGAACTAAGTCAAAATTACCACATTCTGAGCAGTTTCAAAGTATCGCAAATCACATAAATCTATCTAATACAACATAATACGCATGAATCCGTCCATCAAATGCACGAGATTCTGCGTTTTCAGCGGGTTATCAGCGTTTTTTTCTGAGTCTCGTTGAGAAATTTTTTGTCGCTGTAAATCTGCTCACAAGCAAGATTTTGATTCAAAAGTGCGTTATTATGGGCAGATTTCAGCACCAAATACATCATATTTTGTGTTTTTAGAGTGCCATTTGCCGTTTTACAAACTTTGGAATAAGTCGAAAATCACGCTTCTCAAAGTTCAAATTCCTATTAGGACCTAACAATATGATGAATCTATCGACAAAAACATCATATTTCGTGTTTTCAGAGCGCTATCTGCAGTTATATGAAGTTTGAAGTAAGTCAAAATTACCACATTCTGAGCAGTTTCAAAGTATCGCGAATCACATGAATCCATCCAATACAACATAATACGCATAAATTCATCCTTAAATGCACCAAAATTTTGCGTTTCCAGCGAGTTATCAGTGTTTTTCTGTGTCTCGTTGAGAAATTTTTTGACTCTGTAAATCTGCTCGGAAGCAAGATTTTGCTTCCAAAGTGCGTTATATGGCAGAATCTAGCACCAAATACATCATATTTTGTGTTCTTAGAGTGCTCTTTGCATTTTTACTAACTTTGGGATATGTCGAAATCACGCTTTACCGCGCAGATTTCCACAATCAAGAAGTTCATATTCCTATTTAGGACCTCATAATATGTATGAATCTATCAAAAAAAAACATCATATTTCGTGTTTTCAGAGCGCTATCTGCAGTTATATGAAGTTTGAAATAAGTCAGAATTACCACAATCTGAGCAGTTTCAAAGTATCGCAAATCACATAAATCTATCCAATACAAACATAATACGCATGAATCCGTCCTCAAATGCACAAAATTTTGCGTTTCCAGCGAGTTATCAGCGTTTTTCTGAGTCTCGTTGAGAAATTTTTGACTCTGTAGAGCTGCTCACGAGCAAGATTTTGCTCCAAAAGTGTGTTATATGGCAGAATCTAGAACCAAATACATCATATATCGTGTTTTCAGAGTGCTTATTGCAGTCTTACAAACTTGGAATAAGTCGAAATCACGGTTTTCTGCGCAGATTTTCACAATCAAAAAGTTCATATTCTTGTTCAGGACCTCATAATATGTATGAATCTATTGATTAAACATCATATTCCGTGTTTTCAGAGCGCTATCTGCAGTTATATGTAGTTTGAGATAAGTCAAAATTACCACATTCTGAGCAGTTCCCAAAGTATCGCAAATCACATTAATCTATCCAATACAACATAATACGCATGAACCCGTCCTCAAATGCATTATATTTTGCGTTTCCAGCAAGTTATCAGCGTTTCTTCTGAGTCTGGTTGAGGTAATTTTGACTCTGTTGATCTGCTCAGAAGCAAGATTTTGCTTCAAAAGTGCGTTATATGGCAGAATCTAGCACCAAATACATCATATTTTGTGTTTTTAGAGTGCTGTTTGCAGTTTTACAAACTTTGGAATAAGTCGGAATCACTCTTTTCCGCGCAGATTTTTACAATTAGAAAGTTCATATCTTATTCAGGACCTCATTATATGTATGAATCCATCGATAAAAACATCATATTCCGTGTTTTCAGAGCGCTCTCTGCAGTTATATGGAGTTTGAAATCAGTCAAAACTACCACATTCTGAGCAGTTTCAAAGTATCGCAAATCACATAAATCTATCCAATACAACATAATACGCATGAATCCGTCCTCAAATGCACAAAATTTTGCGTTTTCAGCGGGTATCAGCGTTTTTTCTGACTCTCGTTGAGGAATTTTTGACTGTGTAAATCTGCTCAGAAGCAAGATTTTGATTCAAAATTCGTTATATGGCAAAATCTAGCACCAAATACATAATATTTTGTGTTTTTAGAGTGCTATTTCCAGTTTTACAAACTTTGGAATAAGTCAAAATGACGCTTTTCCGCGCAGATTTTCACAATCAGAAAGTTCATATTCCTATTCAGGACCTCATAATATGTATGGATCTATCGACAAAAACATCATATATCGTGTTTTCAAAGCGCTATCCGCAGTTATATGAAGTTTGAAAAAAGTCAAAATTACCACATTGCTGAACAGGTTTTAAAGAATCGCGAATCACATAAATCTATCTAATACAACATAATACGCATGAATCCGTCCTCAAATGCACTAAATTTCGCGTTTTCAGGGGGTTATCAGCGTTTTTTCTGAGTCTCGTTGAGAGATTTTTGACTCTGTAAATCTGCTCAGAAGCGAGATTTTGCTTCAAAAGTGCGTTATATGGCAGAATCTATCATCAAATAATACATATTTTGGTTCTTAGAGTGCTCTTTGCATTTTTACTAACTTTGGAATTAGTCTAAATCACGCTTTTCGCGCAGTTTTTCACAATCAAAAAGTTCATATTCCTATTCAGAACCTAATAATATGTATGAATCTATTGAAAAAAACATCATATCTTGTGTTTTTAGAGCGCTATCTGCAGTTATATGAAGTTTGGAATAATTCAAAATTACCACATTCTGAGCAGCTTCAAAGTATCGCAAATCACATAAATCTATCCAATACAACATTATACGCATGAATCCGTCGTCAAATGCCCAAAATTTTGCGTTTCCAGCGAGTTATCAGCGTTTTTTCTGAGTCTGGTTGAGAAATTTTTGACTGTAATTCTAGTCAGAAGCAAGATTTTGCTTCAAAAAGTGCGTTATATGGCAGAATCTAGCACCAAATACATCATATTTTGTGTTTTTAGAGTGCTATTCGCTGTTTTACAAACTTTGGAATAAGTCAAAATGACGCTTCTTCCGCGCAGATTTTCACAATCAAAAAGTTCATATTCCTATTCAGGACCTAATAATATGTATGAATCTATTGAAAAAAAACATCATATCTCGTGTTTTCAGAGCGCTATCTGCAGTTATATGAAGTTTGAAATAATTCAAAATTACCACATTCTGAGCAGTTTTAAAGTATCGCAAATCACATAAAATCTATCCAATACAACATAATATGCCTGAATCCGTCCTCAAGTTCACCAAAATTCTGCGTTTCCAGCGAGTTATCAGCGTTTTTTCTGGGTCTAGTTGAGGTATTTTTGACTCTGTAAATCTGCTCAGAAGCAAGATCTTGCTTCAAAAATGCGTTATATGGCAGAATCTAGCACCAAATACATCATATCTCGTGCTTTTAGAGTGCAATTTGCAGTTTTACAAACTTTGGAATAAGTTGAAATCCCGCTTTTTCCGCGTAGATTTTCACAATCAAAAAGTTCATATGCCTATTCACGACCTAACAATATGATGAATCTATCGACAAAAACATCATATTTCGTGTTTTCAGAGCGCTATCTGCAGTTATATGAAGTTCGAAGTAAGTCAAAATTACCACATTCTGAGGCAGTTTCAAAGTATCGCGAATCACATTAATCTATCCAATACAACATAATACGCATAAATTCATCCTCAAATGCACAAAATTTTGCGTTTCCAGCGAGTTATCAGTGTTTTTCTGTGTCTCGTTGAGAAATTTTTGACTCTGTAAATCTGCTCAGAAGCAAGATTTTGCTTCCAAAGTGCGTTATATGGCAGAATCTAGCACCAAATACATCATATTTTGTGTTCTTAGAGTGCTCTTCGCATTTTTACTAACTTTGGGATATGTCGAAATCACGCTTTACCGCGCAGATTTCCACAATCAAGAAGTTCATATTCCTATTTAGGACCTCATAATATGTATGAATCTATCAAAAAAAACATCATATTTCGTGTTTTCAGAGCGCTATCAGCAGTTATATGAAGTTTGAAATAAGTCAGAATTACCACAGTCTGAGCAGTTCCAAAGTATCGCAAATCACATGAATCTATCCAATACAACATAATACGCATGAACCCGTCCTCAAATGCATTATATTTTGCGTTTCCAGCAAGTTAACAGCGTTTCTTCTGGGTCTGGTTGAGGTAATTTTGGACTCTGTTGATCTGCTCAGAAGCAAGATTTTGCTTCAAAAGTGCGTCATATGGCAGAATCTAGCACCAAATAACATCATATTTCGTGTTTTTAGAGTGCTGTTACATACATAATATTTTGTGTTTTTAGAGTGCTATTTCCAGTTTTACAAACTTTGGAATAAGTCAAAATGACGCTTTTCCGCGCAGATTTTCACAATCAGAAAGTTCATATTCCTATTCAGGACCTCATAATATGTATGGATCCTATCGACAAAAATTCATCATATATCGTGTTTTCAAAGCGCTATCCGCAGTTATATAGAAGTTGAAAAAAGTCAAAATTACCACATTCTGAACAGTTTTAAAGTATCGCGAATCACATAAATCTATCTAATACAACATAATACGCATGAATCCGTCCTCAAATGCACTAAATTTTGCGTTTTCAGGGGGTTATCAGCGTTTTTTCTGAGTCTCGTTGAGGAGATTTTTTGACTCTGTAAATCTGCTCAGAAGCGAGATTTTGCTTCAAAAGTGCGTTATATGGCAGAATCTATCATCAAATAATACATATTTTGTGTTCTTAGAGTGCTCTTTGCATTTTTACTAACTTTGGGAATTAGTCGAAATCACGCTTTTCGCGCAGTTTTTCACAATCAAAAAGTTCATATTCCTATTCAGAACCTAATAATTATGTATGGAATCTATTGAAAAAAAACATCATATCTTGTGTTTTTAGAGCGCTATCTGCAGTTATATGAAGTTTGGAATAATTCAAAATTACCACATTCTGAGCAGCTTCAAAGTATCGCAAATCACATAAATCTATCCAATACAACATAATACGCATGAATCCGTCGTCAAATGCCCAAAATTTTGCGTTCCCAGCGAGTTATCAGCGTTTTTTCTGAGTCTGGTTGAGAAATTTCTTGACTGTAAATCTAGTCAGAAGCAAGATTTTGCTTCAAAAGTGCGTTATATGGCAGAATCTAGCACCAAATACATCATATTTTGTGTTTTTAGAGTGCTATTCGCTGTTTTACAAACTTTGGAATAAGTCAAAATGACGCTTTTCCGCGCAGATTTTCACAATCAAAAAGTTCATATTCCTATTCAGGACCTAATAATATGTATGAATCTATTGAAAAAAACATCATATCTCGTGTTTTCAAGAGCGCTATCTGCAGTTATATGAAGTTTGAAATAATTCAAAATTACCACATTCTGAGCAGTTTCAAAGTATCGCAAATCACATAAATCTATCCAATACAACATAATATGCCTGAATCCGTCCTCAAGTTCACAAAATTCTGCGTTTCCAGCGAGTTATCAGCGTTTTTTCTGGGTCTAGTTGAGGTATTTTTGACTCTGTAAATCTGCTCAGAAGCAAGATCTTGCTTCAAAAATGCGTTATATGCAGAATCTAGCACCAAATACATCATATCTCGTGCTTTTAGAGTGCAATTTGCAGTTTTACAAACTTTGGAATAAGTTGAAATCCCGCTTTTCCGCGTAGATTTTCACAATCAAAAGTTCATATGCCTATTCACGGACCTAACACAATATGATGAATCCTATCGACAAAAACATCATATTTCGTGTTTTCAGAGCGCTATCTGCAGTTATATGAAGTTCGAAGTAAGTCAAAATTACCACATTCTGAGCAGTTTCAAAGTATCGCGAATCACATTAATCTATCCAATACAACATAATACGCATAAATTCATCCTCAAATGCACAAAATTTTGCGTTTCCAGCGAGTTATCAGTGTTTTTCTGTGTCTCGTTGAGAAATTTTTGACTCTGTAAATCTGCTCAGAAGCAAGATTTGCTTCCAAAGTGCGTTATATGGCAGAATCTAGCACCAAATACATCATATTTTGTGTTCTTAGAGTGCTCTTCGCATTTTTACTAACTTTGGGATATGGTCGAAATCACGCTTTACCGCGCAGATTTCCACAATCAAGAAGTTCATATTCCTATTTAGGACCTCATAATATGTATGAATCTATCAAAAAAAACATCATATTTCGTGTTTTCAGAGCGCTATCTGCAGTTATATGAAGTTTGAAATAAGTCAGAATTACCACATTCTGAGCAGTTCCAAAGTATCGCAAATCACATGAATCTATCCAATACAACATAATACGCATGAACCCGTCCTCGAATGCATTATATTTTGCGTTTCCAGCAAGTTAACAGCGTTTCTTCTGGGTCTGGTTGAGGTAATTTTTGACTCTGTTGATCTGCTCAGAAGCAAGATTTTGCTTCAAAAGTGCGTCATATGGCAGAATCTAGCACCAAATACATCATATTTCGTGTTTTTAGAGTGCTGTTTGCAGTTTTACAACTTTGGAATAAGTCGGAATCACTCTTTTCCGCGCAGATTTTCACAATCAAAAAGTTCATATTCTTATTCAGGACCTCATTATATGTATGAATCCATCGATAAAAACATCATATCTCGTGTTTTCAGAGCGCTCTCTGCAGTTATATGAAGTTTGAAATCAGTCAAAAACTACCACATTCTGAGCAGTTTCAAAGTATCGCAAATCACATAAATCTATCCAATACAACATAATACGCATGAATCCGTCCTCAAATGCACAAAAATTTTTCGTTTTCAGCGGGTTACCAGCGTTTTTTCTGACTCTCGTTGAGGAATTTTTGACTCTGTAAATCTGCTCAGAAGCAAGATTTTAATTCAAAATTCGTTATATGGCAAAATCTAGCACCAAATACATAATATTTTGTGTTTTTAGAGTGCTATTTCCAGTTTTACAAACTTTGGAATAAGTCAAAATGACGCCTTTTCCGCGCAGATTTTCACAATCAAAAAGTTCATATTCCTATTCAGGACCTCATAATATGTATGGATCTATCGACGGAAACATCATATATCGTGTTTTCAAAGCGCTATCCGCAGTTATATGAAAGTTTGAAAAAAGTCAAAATTACCACATTCTGAACAGTTTTAAAGTATCGCAAATCACATAAATCAACTCTAATACAACATAATACGCATTGATTCGTCCTCAAATGCACTATTTCTGAGTCTCGTTGAGAAATTTTTGACTCTGTAAATCTGCTCAGAAGCAAGATTTTGCTTCAAAAGTGCGTTATATGGCAGAATCTATCATCAAATAATACATATTTTGTGTTCTTAGAGTGCTCTCTGCATTCTTACTAACTTTGGAATTAGTCGAAATCACGCTTTTCGCGCAGTTTTTCACAATCAAAAAGTTCATATTCCTATTCAGGACCTAATAATATGTAAGAATCTATTGAGAAAAACATCATATCTCGTGTTTTCAGAGCGCTATCTGCAGTTATATGAAGTTTGAAATAATTCAAAATTACCACATTCTGAGCAGCTTCAAAGTATCGCAAATCACATGAATCTATCCAATACAACATAATACGCATGAATCCGTCCTCAAATGCACAAAATTTTGCGTTTCCAGCGAGTTATCAGCGTTTTTTCTGAGTCTGGTTGAGAAATTTTTGACTGTAAATCTGCTCAGAAGCAAGATTTTGCTTCAAAAGTGCGTTATATGGCAGAATCTAGCACCAGATACATCATATCTCGGGTTTTTAGAGTGCTATTTGCCGTTTTGCAAACTTTGGAATAAGTCCAGATCCCGCTTTCCCGCGCGGATTTTCACGATCAAAAAGTTCATATTCTTATTGAGGACCTCATTATATGTATGAATCTATGGACAAGAACATCATATTTCGTGTTTTCAGAGCGCTATCTGCAGTTATATGAAGTTTGAAATAAGACAAAATTACCACATTCTGAGCAGTCCCAGAGTATCGCCAATCACATGAATCCATCCAATACAACATAATACGCATGAATCCATCCTCAAATGCACTAAATTTTGCGTTCCCAGCAAGTTATCAGCGTTTTTTCGGAGTCTCGTTGAGAGATTTTTGACTCTGTAAATCTGCTCAGTAGCAAGATTTTGCTTCAGAAGTGCGTTATATGGCAGAATCTAGCACCAAGTACATCATATTTTGTGTTTTTAGAATGCTATCCGCAGTTCTACAAACTTTGGAATCAGTTGGAATCCCGCTTCTCCCCGTAGATTTTCACAATCAAAAAGTTCATATTCCTATTCAGGACCCCATAAAATGTATGAATCTATCAACAAAAACATCATATTTCGTGTTTTTAGAGCGCTATCTGCAGTTATATGAAGTTTGAAATAAGTCAAAATTACCACATTCTGAGAAGTATTAAAGTATCGCCAATCACATGAATCCATCCAATACAACATAATACGCATGAATCTGTTCTCAAATGCACAAAATTTTGCGTTCCCAGCAAGTTATCAGCGTTTTTTCGGAGTCTGGTTGAGGGATTTTTGACTCTGTAAATCTGCTCAAAAGCAAGATCTTGCTTCAAAAGTGCGTTATATGGCAGAATCTAGCACCAAATACATCATATCTCGTGCTTTTAGAGTGCTATTTGCAGTTTTACAAACTTTGGAATAAGTTGAATTCCCGCATTTCCGCGTAGATTTTCACAATCAGGAAGTTCAAATTCCTATTTAGGACCTCATAATATGATGAATCTATCGACAAAAACATCATATTTTGTGTTTTCAGAGCGCTATCTGCAGTTATATGAAGTTTGAAGTAAGTCAAAATTACCACATTCTGAGCAGTTTCAAAGTATCGCAAATCACATGAATCTATCCAATACAACATAATACGCATGAATCCATCCTCAAATGCACAAAATTTTGCGTTTCCAGCGAGTTATCAGTGTTTTTCTGTGTTTCGTTGAGAAATTTTTGACTCTGTAAATTTGCTCAGAAGCAAGATTTTGCGTCCAAAGTGCGTTATATGGCAGAATCTAGCACCAAATACATCATATTTTGTGTTCTTAGAGTGCTCTTTGCATTTTTACTAACATTGGGATATGTCGAAATCACGCTTTACCGCGCAGATTTCCACAATCAAGAAGTTCATATTCCTATTCAGGACCTCATAATATGTATGAATCTATCAAAAAAAAACTTCATATTTCGTGTTTTTAGAGCGCTATCTGCAGTTATATGAAGTTTGAAATAAGTCAAAATTACCACATTCTGAGCAGTTTCAAAGTATCGCAAATCACATAAATCTATCCAATACAACATAATACGCATGAATCCGTCCTCAAATGCACAAAATTTTGCGTTTCCAGCGAGTTATCAGCGTTTTTTCTGTCTTGTTGAGAAATTTTTGACTCTGTAAATCTGCTTAGAAGCAAGATTTTGCTTAAAAAGTGCGTTATATGGCCGAATCCAGCACCAAATACATTATATTTTGTGTGTTTAGAGTGCTATTTGCAGTTTCACAAACTTTGGAGTAAGTCGAAATCACGCTTTTCTGCGCAGATTTTCACAATCAAAAAGTTCATATCCCTATTCAGGACCCTATAATATGTATGTTAGTTCAAGACACAAATTTCAAATAAATCAACACTCCTAACACTGAATTTCGAATGTAAATTTTCAATCGCAATTGCTGACTATCACCACAAACTTCAAGGCACAACTAACCGAAGTAATTAACAATTATTATCCATTTTATAAGCTTACGGAATCAAATTAAATAATTTCAATACGTAGTGCCCTGATAAATGAATCCAAATTATATCTACATCACCCATATCAACAAACTCTAACATGTTCACATAATTCATGTTAACAAACTCTAACATTCATATAAAAAAAACTCTAACACGGCCATTCTGATGATGACGCGGCCTCGCGCCTC
>OZ022336.1:25466153-25516930 GCA_963989225.1 Dromius quadrimaculatus | reverse complement strand
AAAATTTTGTGCATTGGAGGACAGATCCATGCGTATTATGTTGTATTGGATAGATTTATGTGATTTGCGATACTTTGAAATTGCTCAGAATGTGGTAATTTTGACTTATTTCTAACTTCATATAACTGCCGATAGCGCCCTAAAAACACGAAATATGATGTTTTTGTCGATAGATTCATACATATTATGAGGTCCTGTATAAAAATATTTACTTTTTGATTGTAAAAATCTGCGCGGAAAGGCGTGATTCCGACTTATTCCAAAGTTTGTAAAACTGCAAATAGCAATCTAAAAACACGAAATATGATGTATTTGTTGCTAGATTCTGCCTTATAACGCATTTTTGAAGCAAAATCTTGCTACTGAGCAGATTTACAGAGTCAAAAATTTCTCAACGAGACTCAGAAAAAACGGTGATATTTTGCTGGAAACTCAAAATTTTGTGTATTTGGGGACGGATTCATGCGTATCATTTTGTATTGGATGGATTTATGTGATTTGCGATACTTTGAAACTGCTCAGAATGTGGTAATTTTGATTTATTTCGAACTTCATATAACTGCTGATAGCGCTCTAAAAACACGGAATATGATGTTTTTGTCGACAGATTCATACATATTATGAGGTCCTGAATAGGAATATGAACTTTTTGTTTGTGAAAATCTGCGCGGAAAAGTGTGATTTCGACTTATTCCAAAGTTTGTAAAACTGCAAAGAGCACTCTAAAAACACGAAATATGATGTATTAGGTGCTAGATTCTGCCATGTAACGCACTTTTGAAGCAAAATCTTGCTTCTGAGCAGATTTACAGAGTGAAAAATTTCTCAAGTAGACTCAGAAAAAACGCTGATAACTTGCTGGAAACGATAAATTTTGTGCATTTGAGGACGGATTCATGCGTATTATGTTGTATTGGATAGATTTATTTGATTTGCGATACTTCGAAACTGCACAGCATGTGGTAATTTTGACTCAATTCAAACTTCATATAACTGCAGATAGCGCTCTGAAAACACAAAATATGATGTTTTTGTCGATAGATTCATACATATTATGAGGTCCTGAATAGGAATATGAACTTTTTGATTGTGAGGATCTGCTCGGAAAAGCGTGATTCCGACTTATTCCAAAGTTCGTAAAACTGCAAATAGCACTCTAAAAACACGAAATATGATGTAGTTGGTGCTAGATTTTGCCATATAACGCACTTTTGAAGCAAAATCTTGCTTCTGAGCAGATTTACAGAGTCAGAAATTTCTCAACGAGACTCAGAAAAAACGCTGATAACTCGCTGGAAACGCAAAATTTTGTGCATTTGAGGACGGATTCATGCGTATTATGTTGTATTGGATAGATTTATTTGATTTGCGATACTTTGAAACTGCTCAGATTGTGGTAATTTTGACTAATTTCAAACTTCATATAACTGCAGATAGCGCTCTGAAAACACGAAATATGATGTTTTTGTCGATAGATTCATACATATTATGAGGTCCTGAATAGGAATATGAACTTTTTGTATGTGAAAATCTGCGCGGAAAAGCGTGATTTCGACTTATTCCAGAGTTTGTAAAACTGCAAAGAGCACTCTAAAAACACGAAATATGATGTATTTGGTTCTAGATTCTGCCATATAACGCACTTTCGAAGCAAAATCTTCCTTCTGAGCAGATTAACAGAGTCAAAAATTCCTCAACGAGACTCAGAAAAAACGCTGATAACTTGCTGGGAACGAAAAATTCTGTGCATTTGAGGACGGATTCATGCGTATTATGTTGTATTGGATAGATTTATTTAATTTGCGATACTTCGAAACTGCTCAGCATGTGGTAATTTTGACTCAATTCAAACTTCATATAACTGCATATAGCGCTCTGAAAACACAAAATATGATGTTTTTGTCGATAGATTCATACATATTATGAGGTCCTGAATAGGAATATGAACTTTTTGATTGTGAGAATCTGCGCGGAAAAGCGTGATTCCGACTTATTCCAAAGTTCGTAAAACTGCAAATAGCACTCTAAAAACACGGAATATGAGGTATTTTGGGCTAGATTCTGCCATATAACGCACTTTTGAAGGAAAATCTTACTTCTGAGCAGATTTACGGAGTCAAGAATCTCTCAACGGGACTTAGAAAAAACGCTGATTACTCGCTGAAAACGCAAAATTTAGTGCATTTGAGGACGGATCCATGCGTATTATGTCGTATTGGATCGATTTATGTGATTTGCGATACTTTGAAACTGCTCAGATTGTGGTAATTTTGACTTATTTCAAACTTCATATAACTGCAGATAGCGCTTTGAAAACACGAAATATGATGTTTCAGTCGATAGATTCATACAAATCATGAGGTCCTGAATAGAAATATGAACTTTTTGATTGTAAAAATCTGCGCGGAAAAGCGTGATTTCGACTCATTCCAAAGTTTGTAAAACTGCAAAGAGCACTCTAAAAACACAAAATATGATGTATTTGGTGCTAGATTCTGTCATATAACGCACTTTTGAAGCAAAATCTTGATTTTGAGCAGATTTACAGTCAAAAATTTCTCAACGAGACTCAGGAAAAACGCTGATAACTAGCTGGAAACGCAGAATTTTGTGCATTTGAGGACGGATTCATGCGTATTATGTTGTATTGGATGGATTTATGTGATTTGCGATACTTTGAATCTGCTCAGAATGTGGTAATTTTGACTTATTTCATACTTCATATAATTGCTGATAGCACTTTGAAAACACGAAATATGAGGTATTTGGTGCTAGATTCTGCCATATAACACACTTTTAGAGCAAAATCTCACTTCTGAGCAGATTTACAGAGTCAAAAATTTCTCAACGAGACTCAGAAAAAACGCTGATAACTCGCTGGAAACGCAAAATTTCGTGCATTTGAGGACGGTTTCATGCGTATTATGTTGTATTGGATAGATTTATGTGATTTGCGATACTTTGAAACTGCTCAGAATGTGGTGATTTTGACTTATTTCAAACTTCATATAACTGCTGATAGCACTCTGGAAACACAAAATATGATGTTTTTGTCGATAGATTCATTCATATTATGAGGTCCTGAATAGGAATATGAACTTCTTGATTGTGAAAATCTGCGCGGAAAAGCGTGATTTTGACTTATTCCAAAGTTTGTAAAACTGCAAAGAGCACTCTAAAAACACGAAATATGATGTTTTTGGTGCTGGATTCTGCCATATAACAGACTTTTGAAGCAAAATCTTGCTTCTGAGCAGATTAACAGAGTCAAAAATTCCTCAACAAGACTCAGAAAAAACGCTGATAACTCGCTGGAAACGCAAAATTTTGTGCATTTGAGGACGGATTCATGCGTATTATGTTGTATTGGATAGATTTATGTAATTTGCGATACTTTGAAACTGCTCAGCATGTGGTAATTTTGACTTATTTCAAACTTCATATAACTGCAAATATCGCTCTGTAAACACGGAATATGATGTATTTGGTGCTAGATTCCGCCATATAACGCACTTTTGGAGCAAAATCTCACTTTTGAGCAGATTTACAGAGTCAAAAATTTCTCAACGAGTCTCAGGAAAAACGCTGATAACTCGCTGGAAACGCAGAATTTTGTGTATTTGAGAACGGATTCATGCGTATTATGTGGTATTAGATAGATTAATGTGATTTGCGATACTTTGAAACTGCTCAGAATGTGGTGATTTTGACTTATTTCAAACTTCATATAACTGCTGATAGCGCTCTGAAAACACGAAATATGATGTTTATGTCGATAGATTCATTCATATTATGAGGTCCTGTGAAGGAATATGAACTTCTTGATTGTGAAAATCTGCGCAGAAAAGCATGATTTTGACTTATTCCAAAGTTTGTAAAACTGCAAAGAGCACTCTAAAAACACGAAATATGATGTATTTGGTGCTAGACTCTGCCATATAACGCACTTTTGAAGCAAAACCTTGCTTCTGAGCAGATTTACAGAGTCAAAAATTTCTCAACGAGACTCAGAAAAAACGCTGATTACTCGCTGGAAACGCAGAATTTTGTGCATTTGATGACAGATTCATGCGTATTATGTTGTATTGGCTAGATTTATTTGATTTGCGATACTTTGGAACTGCTCAGAATGTGGTAATTTTGACTTATTTGAAACTTCATTTAACTGCAGATAGCGCTCTGAGACACGAGACACGATGTTTTTGTCGATAGATTCATACATATTATAAGGTCCTGAATAGGAATATGAACTCTTTGATTGTGAGGAGCTGCGCGGAATAGCGTGATTCCAACTTATTCCAAAGTTTGTTAAACTGCAAAGAGCACTCTAAAAACACAGAATATGATGTATTTGGTGCTAGATTCTGCCATATAACGCACTTGTGAAGCAAAATCTTGCTTCTGAGCAGATTTACAGAGTCAGAAATTTCTCAACGAGACTCAGAAGAAACAATGATAACTCAGTGGAAACGCTAAATTTTGTGCATTTGAGAACGGATTCATGCGTATTATTTTGTATAGGATAGATTTATGTGATTTGCGATACTTTGAAACTGCTTAGCATGTGGTAATTTTGACTTAATTCAAACCTCATATAACTGCAGATAGCGCTCTGAAAACACGTAATATGATGTTTTTGTCGATAGATTCATACATAATATGAGGTCCTGAATAGGATTATGAACTTTTTGATTGTGAGAATCTGCGCAGAAAAGCGTGATTTCGACTTATTCCAGAGTTTGTAAGACTGCAAATAGTACTCTAAAAACACGAAATATGAGGTATTTGGTGCTAGATTCTGCCATATAACGCACTTTTGAAGCAAAATCTTGCTTCTGAGCTAATTTACAGAGTCAAAAATTTCTCAACGAGACTCAGAAAAAGCGCTGATAATTCGCTGGAAACGCAAAATTTTGTGCATTGGAGGACAGATCCATGCGTATTATGTTGTATTGGATAGATTAATGTGATTTGCGATACTTTGAAACTGCTCAGAATGTGGTAATTTTGACTTATTTCAAACTTCATATAACTGCCGATAGCGCCCTGAAAACACGGAATATGATGTTTTTGTCGATAGATTCATACATATTATGAGGTCCTGTATAAAAATATTAACTTTTTGATTGTAAAAATCTGCGCGGAAAAGCGTGATTCTGACCTATTCCAAAGTTTGTAAAACTGCAAATAGCACTCTGAAAACACGGAATTTGATGTATTTGGTGCTGGATTCTGCTATAGAAAGCACTTTTGAAGCAAAATCTTGCTTCTGAGCAGATTTACAGAGTCAAGAATTTCTCAACTAGACTCAGAAAAAGCGCTGATAACTCGCTGGAAACGCAAAATTTTGAGCATTTGAGGACGGATTCATGCGTATTATGTTGTATTGGATAGATTTATGTGATTTGCGATACTCTGAAACTGCTCAGCATGTGGTAATTTTGACTTATTTCAAACTTCATATAACTGCAGATAGCGCTCTGAAACCACGAAATATGATGTTTTTGTCGATGAATTCATACATATTATGAGGTCATGAATAAGAATATGAACTTTTTGATTGTAAAAATCCACGCGGAAAAGCGTGATTTTGACTTATTCCAAAGTTTGTAAAACAGCAGAGAGCACTCTAAAAACACTAAATATGATCCATTTTGTGCTAGATTTTGCCATATAACGCCCTTTTGAAGCAAAATCTTGCTTCTGAGCAGATTTACAGAGTCAAAAATTTCTCATCGAGACTCAGAAAAAACGCTGATATTTTGCTGGGAACTCAAAATTTTGTGTATTTGTGGACGGATTCATGCGTATTATGTTGTATTGGAAAGATTCATGTTATTTGCGATACTTTGGAACTGCTCAGAATGGGGTAATTTTGATTCATTCCAAACTTCATATATCCGCAGCTAGCGCTCTTAGAACACAAAATATGTTGTCTTTGTCGATATATTCATACATATAATTAGGTCCTGAATAGGAATATGAACTTTTTGATTGTGAAAGTCGGCGCGGAAAAGCGTGATTCCGACTTATTCCAAAGTTTGTAAAACTGCAAAGAGCACCCTAAAAACACAAAATATGATGTATTTGGTGCTAGATTCTGCCATATAACGCACTTTTGAAGCAAAATCTTGCTTCTGAGCAGATTTACAGAGTGGGAAATTTCTCAACGAGACTCAGAAAAAACGCTGATAACTTGCTGGAAACGAAAAATTTTGTGCATTTGAGGACGGATTCATGCGTATTATGTTGTATTGGATAGATTTATTTGATTTGCGATACTTCGAAACTGCTCAGCATGTGGTAATTCTGACTCAATTCAAACTTCATATAACTGCAGATAGCGCTCTGAAAACACAAAATATGATGTTTTTGTCGATAGATTCATACATATTATGAGGTCCTGAATAGGAATATGAACTTTTTGATTGTGAGAATCTGCTCGGAAAAGCGTGATTCCGACTTATTCCAAAGTTCGTAAAACTGCGAATAGCACTCTAAAAGCACGGAATATGATGTATTTGGTGCTAGATTCTGCCATATAACGCACTTTTGAAGCAGAATCTTGCTTCTGAGCAGATTTACAGAGTCAAAAATTTCTCAACGAGACTCAGAAAAAACGCTGATAACTAGCTGGAAACGCAGAATTCTTAGCATTTGAGGACGAATTCATGTGTATTATGTTATATTGGATAGATTCATGTGATTTGCGATACTTTGAAACTGCTCAGAATGTGGTAATTTTGACTCATTTCAAACTTCATATAACTGCCGATTACGCTCTGAAAACACGCAATATGTTGTTTTTGTCGATAGATTCAAACATATTATAAGGTGCTGAATAGGAATATGAACTTTTTGATTGTGAAAATCTGCGCGTAAAAGCATGATTCCGACTTATTCCAAAGTTTGTGAAACTGCAAATAGCAATCTAAAAACACGAAATATGATGTATTTTGCTAGATTCTGCCATATTACGCACTTTTGAAGCAAAATCTTGCTTCTGAGCAGATTTACAGAGTCAAGAATTTCTCAACGAGGCTCAGAAAAAACGCTGATCACTTGCTGGAAACGTAGAATTTTGTGCATTTGAGAACAGATTCATGCGTATTATGTTGTATTGGATAGATTTATGTGATTTGTAATACTTTGGAACTGCTCAGAATGTGGTAATTTTGACTTATTTCAATCTTTATATAACTGCTGATAGCGCTCTGAGAACACGAAATATAATGTTTTTGTCGATAGATTCATACATATTATGAGGTCCTGAATAGGAATATGAACTTTTTGATTGTGAGAATCTGCGCGGAAAAGCGTGATTCCGACTTATTCCAAAGTTCGTGAAACTGCAAATAGCACTCTAAAAACACGGAATATGAGGTATTTTGGGCTAGATTCTGCCATATAACGCACTTTTGGAGCCAAATCTTACTTCTGAGCAGATTTACGGAGTCAAAAATCTCTCAACGGGACTCAGAAAAAACGCTGATTACTCGCTGAAAACGCAAAATTTAGTGCATTTGAGGACGGATCCATGCGTATTATGTTGTATTGGATAAATTTATGTGATTTGCGATACTTTGAAACTGCTCAGAATGTGGTAATTTTGACTTATTTCAATCTTCATATAACTGCTGATAGCGCTCTGAAAACACAAAATATGATGTTTTTGTTGATAGATTCATACATATCTTGAGGTCCTGAATAGGAATATGAACTTTTTGATTGTGAAAATCTGCGCGGAAGAGCGTGAATTCGACTTATTCCAGAGTTTGTAGAACCGCAAATAGCACTCTAAGAACACAGAATATGATGTATTTGGTGCTAGATTCTGCCATATAACGCACTTTTGAAGCAAAATCTCGCTTCTGAGCAGAATTACAGAGCCAAAATTTCTCAACGAGACTCAGAAATGACGCTGATTACACCTGGAAACGCGGAATTTTGTGCTTTTGAGGACAGATTCATGCGTATTATGTTGTATTGGATAGATTTATGTGATTTGCGATACTTTGAAACTGCTCAGAATGTGGTAATTTTGACTTATTTCAATCTTCATATAACTGCTGATAGCGCTCTGAAAACACGAAATAAGATGTTTTTGTCAATAGATTCATACATATTATGAGGTCCTGAATGAGAATATGAACTTTTTGATTGTGAAAATTTGCGCGGAAAAGCGTGATTTCGACTTATTCCAAAGTTTGTAAAACTGCGAATAGAACTCTAAAAACACAAAATATGATGTATTTGGTGCTAGATTCTGCCATATAACGCACTTTTGAAGCAAAATCTTGCTTCTGAGTAGATTTACAGAGTCAAGAATTTCTCAACGAGGCTCAGAAAAAACGCTGATCACTTGCTGGAAACGTAGAATTTTGTGCATTTGAGGACAGATTCATGCGTATTATGTTGTATTGGATAGATTTATGTGATTTGTAATACTTTGGAACTGCTCAGAATGTGGTAATTTTGACTTATTTCAATCTTTATATAACTGCTGATAGCGCTCTGAGAACACGAAATATAATGATTTTGTTGATAGATTCATACATATTATGAGGTCCTGAATAGAAATATGGATATTTTTGATTGTGAAAATCTGCGCGGAAAAGGGTGATTTCGACGTATTCCAAAGTCTGTAAAACTGCAAAGAGCACTCTAAAAACACAAAATATGATGTGTATGGTGCTAGATTCTGCCATATAACAGACTTTTGAAGCAAAATCCTACTTATGAGCAGATTTACAGAGTCAAAGATTTCTCAACGAGACTCAGAAAAACGCTGATAACTCGCTTGAAACGCAAAATTTTAAGCATCTGAGGACAGATTCATGCGTATTATGATGTATTGGATAGATTTATGTGATTTGCGATACTTTAAAACTGCTCAGAATGTGGTAGTTTGACTTATTCCAAACTTCATATATATGCAGATAGCGCTCTGAAAACACGAAATATGATGTATTAGTCGATAGATTCATACATATTAAGAGGTCCTGAATAGAAATATGAACTTTTTGCTTGTGGAAATCTGCGCGGAAAAGTGTGATTTCGACTCATTCCAAAGTTTGTGAAATTGCAAAGAGCACTCTAAGAACACGAAATATAATGTTTTTGGTGCTAGATTCTGCCATATAACGCACTTTTGAAGCAGAATCTTACTTCTGAGCAGATTTACAGAGTCAAAAATTTCTCAGTTCCAGGAAAAACGCTGATAACTCACTGGAAACGCAAAATTTTGTGCATTTGAGGACAAATTCATGCGTATTATTTTGAATTGAATAGATCCATGTGATTTGCGATACTATGAAACTGCTCAGAATGTGGTAATTTTGACTTATTTCAAACTTCATATTACTGCAGATAGCGCTCTGAAAACACGATATATGATGTTTTTGTCGATATATTCATACATATTATGAGGTCCTGAATAGGAATATGAACTTTTTGATTGTGAAAATTTGCGCGGAAAAGCGTGATTTCGACTTATTCCAAAGTTTGTTAAACTGCAAATAGCACTCTTAAAACACGATATATGATGTATTTGGTGCTAGATTCTGCCATATAACGCACTTTTGAAGCAAAATCTTGCTTCTGATCAGATTTACAGAGTCAAAAATTTCTCAACGAGACTCAGAAAAAAACGCTGATTACTCGCTGGAAACGCAGAATTTTGTGCATTTGAGGACAGATTCATGCGTATTATGTTGTATTGGATAGATTTATGTGATTTGCGATACTTTGAAACTGCTCAAAATGTGGTAATTTTGACTTATTTTAATCTTCATATAACTGCTGATAGCGCTCTGAAAACACGAGATATGATGTTTTTGTCGATAGATTCATACATATTATAAGGTCCTGGATAGGGATATGAACTTTCTGATTGTGAATATCTGCGCGGAAAAGCGTGATTTCGACTCATTCCAAAGTTTGAAAAACTGCAAATAGCACTCTAAAAACACGAAATATGATGTATTTTGTGCTAGATTCTGCCATATAACGCACTTTTGAAGCAAAATCTTGCTGCTGAGCAGATTTACAGAGTCAAAAATCTCTCAACGAGACTCAGAAAAAACGCTGATAACCCCCCTGAAAACGCGAAATTTAGTGCATTTGAGGACGGATTCATGCGTATTATGTTGCATTAGATAGATTTATGTGATTTGCGATACTTTGAAACTGTTCAGAATGTGGTAATTTTGACTTTTTTCAAACTTCATATAACTGCGGATAGCGCTTTGAAAACACGATATATGTTTTTGTCGATAGATCCATACATATTATGAGGTCCTGAATAGGAATATGAACTTTTTGATTGTGAAAATCTGCGCGGAAAAGCGTCATTTTGACTTATTCCAAAGTTTGTAAAACTGCAAATAGCACTCTAAAAACACAAAATATGATGTATTTGGTGCTAGATTCTGCCATATTACGCACTCTTGAATCAAAATCTTGCCTCTGAGCAGATTTACAGAGTCAAAAATTTCTCAACGAGACTCCGAAAAAAACGCTGATAACTTGCTGGGAACGCAAAATTTTGTGCATTTGAGAACGGATTTATGCGTATTATGTTGTATTGGATGGATTCATGTGATTGGCGATACTTTGAAACTGCTCAGAATGTGGTAATTTTGACTTATTTCAAACTTCATATAACTGCAGATAGCGCTCAGAAAACACGAAATATGATGTTCTTGTCCATAGATTCATACATATAATGAGGTCCTTAATAAGAATATGAACTTTTTGATCGTGAAAATCCGCGCGGGAAAGCGGGATCTGGACTTATTAAAAAGTTTGCAAAACGGCAAATAGCACTCTAAAAACCCGAGATATGATGTATTTGGTGCTAGATTCTGCCATATAACGCACTTTTGAAGCAAAATCTTGCTTCTGACTAGATTTACAGTCAAAAATTTCTCAACCAGACTCAGAAAAAACGCTGATAACTCGCTGGAAAACGCAAAATTTTGTGCATTTGACGACGGATTCATGCGTATTATGTTGTATTGGATAGATTTATGTGATTTGCGATACTTTGAAGCTGCTCAGAATGTGGTAATTTTGAATTATTCCAAACTTCATATAACTGCAGATAGCGCTCTGAAAACACAAGATATGATGTTTTTTTCAATAGATTCATACATATTATTAGGTCCTGAATAGGAATATGAACTTTTTGATTGTGAAAAACTGCGCGAAGAGCGTGATTTCGACTAATTCCAAAGTTAGTAAAAATGCAAAGAGCACTCTAAGAACACAAAATATGTATTATTTGATGATAGATTTTGCCATATAACGCACTTTTGAAGCAAAATCTTGCTTCTGAGCAGATTTACAGAGTCAAAAATCTCTCAACGAGACTCAGAAAAAACGCTGATAACCCCCTGAAAACGCGAAATTTAGTGCATTTGAGGACGGATTCATGCGTATTATGTTGTATTAGATAGATTTATGTGATTTGCTATACTTTAAAACTGTTCAGAATGTGGTAATTTTGACTTTTTTCAAACTTCATATAACTGCGGATAGCGCTTTGAAAACACGATATATGATGTTTTTGTCGATAGATCCATACATATTATGAGGTCCTGAATAGGAATATGAACTTTTTGATTGTGAAAATCTGCGCGGAAAAGCGTCATTTTGACTTATTCCAAAGTTTGTAAAACTGGAAATAGCACTCTAAAAACACATAATATTATGTATTTGGTGCTAGATTTTTGCCATATAACGAATTTTGAATCAAAATCTTGCTTCTGAGCAGATTTACAGAGTCAAAAATTCCTCAACGAGAGTCAGAAAAAACGCTGATAACCCGCTGAAAACGCAAAATTTTGTGCATTTGAGGACGGATTCATGCGTATTATGTTGTATTGGATAGATTTATGTGATTTGCGATACTTTGAAACTGCTCAGAATGTGGTAGTTTTGACTGATTTCAAACTTCATATAACTGCAGAGAGCGCTCTGAAAACACGAGATATGATGTTTTTATCGATGGATTCATACATATAATGAGGTCCTGAATAAGAATATGAACTTTTTAATTGTGAAAATCTGCGCGGGAAAGAGTGATTCCTGTTATTACGCTAGTTAGCAGAGTATATTTGATAAACAATATGCATGAAATTATTATGAACGAATGAATTATTTTATTATCTCAAAAACATCTTTTGCAACACAATTGACATTTAACAACTACTTCATCTATTTTCATAGCTTACTTATATTTCGTATAAGCAATACTAACACCCCCCCTAGTCCTTAAGTCCAAGGACTCTAGAGTGTCTTTCAAACCGTGTTCCTTCCATTGTTTTGGTCATGCAGTCTGCGATGTTTTCATTTGTTGGCAAATATTCCAGATTGATGTTGCCTTCTTCTATCTCGTCCTGAACGAAAAACATTTTCAATTCAATATGTTTTGTGCGTTCGGATGCAGTTCTATTTTCAGCTAGTTTCTTCGCTCCTTGATTATCAATATGAATTATCATTGGATGCCTTAGAAAATTTGCCTGTCCGATTTCTTCCAACAGATTTGACATCCACTTGGCTCCGCGTACTGCTTCACTTAATGCCACAAATTCTGCTTCAACTGTACTCAACGCAATTGTTCGTTGTTTCTTACTACTCCAGTTTAATGCAGCTCCTGCGAATGTCATTATATATCCGCTGTAGGATTTTCTATCTATCAGATCCGATCCCCAATCAGCATCAGTATACATTTCAATATTTTTTCCGCATTTACACAGTTCTAAACCTTTGTTCTTGGTTCCCTTCAAATACCGCAGTACATGCTTTGCCGCTCGCCAATGTTCAATTGATGGTAGATGATTAAATTGACTTGAGGTGTGTTGTCGGAAAAGCCAAGTCAGGTCTTGTACCTGTAGCTAAATATAGTAGGCTTCCTATCAATGTCCTGTACCTTGATGCCATTTTTTCATCTAATTTGGTATCATCATTCGCAGCTATGAGTTTTTCTCCTGCCGCCAAAGGGGTTTTGACTGGTCGACAGTCTTGCATTTTGAAATTCTTTAAGTATTTCTTCTGCATACGCTGTTTGATCTAGGATGAAACCCTGTTCAGTTTTCGTAATACGTATGGATTGAACGTGCCATACATCGCCCAAATCACGCGTCTCATATTCTTGTCCGATTTTTGTTTTCATTTTTCTAATTTCTTCGATTTTGCCATAGAGCATTAAATCATCAACATATGTGGTTACTATGAGCTCTCGTTGAATGTCATAGTAGACACACGGATCCGCAACTGATCTTTTCATTCCTTGTTTTCTGAAAAATTTGTCCAACGTTTCGTTCCATCTTCTTCCAGATTGGTGTAATCCGTAGATACATTTTTCTAACTTGCATACCCATTGTCCATTTCTTAATTCATCTTCGTTTGGTATATAACTGAATTTTTCTCTCATTTCCCCACTTGCTTCAACAAAACCTTCTGGTATTTCAATATAAACTTCACCGTCAATATCTGCCAATAAATATGCTGCTACGATATCCAAATGGTGTATACTCCACTTTCGTTCCGTTGCAATACCCATCAATATACGCATTGTTTTCATCTTCACAACTGGGCTATACGTTTTTTCAAAATCTATTCTAGGACGTTGTTCATATCCCAGAGCTACTACTCTTGCCCGATGTCTTGCTAATTTTCCATTTTCATCGTATTTT
Source organism: Dromius quadrimaculatus (assembly GCA_963989225.1). Lineage (NCBI taxonomy): Eukaryota > Metazoa > Arthropoda > Insecta > Coleoptera > Carabidae > Dromius > Dromius quadrimaculatus. The sequence continues at coordinate 25,503,230 of OZ022336.1, read as the reverse complement.
CTTTTGAATGCCTATTTAGTTCGTATGACTTTAATATCTTTCGTTCTTCGTGTAAATTTCCAAGTGTTATTACGTAAAAGGTTTCCGAATTCTTCCATCATGGCCTTTTTCCAATTTTCTTTGTCATTTGCACCCATCGCATCTTTCACACTTATTGGATTTTTCGCTCTCACATCTTTTGTTTCGATTTGATTACATTCAGTGACATAATCTTCCATCCAAACAGGAGGTTTAATTTCTCTTCCATTTCGTCCTCTCTTCTGAATTGTTGGTTTGGATTGTGTCTCATCTTCCAATATTTGTTTCTCGCTCAAACTTTTCCTCTCTTCTGCGTCGTTAACTTCTTTTATTTCAACTTCCTTTCTAACATTTGTATTTTCTAAATTGTCATCATCGTATATATCATTCAAAGACATTATCATCCACTTCTTCGTATCTTCACTTTTAATATCTTCAATTTCATTCTTCTTTATTTTAGCCGGGAATATTTCCTCTTCAAAAATAACATCTCGAGCAATTTCTACTGTTTGATCTCTGACATTCCACAGGCGATAGGCTTTTGATTGTTCCGCATATCCAATCATAATTCTTTCTTCGCCTCTTGGATCAAACTTTGTTTGTCTCTTCGAAATTTTCGTCCACACTCGACATCCGAATGCTCGTAAATGGATAAGGTTAGGAGTTTTTCCCTTCCATCGTTCGTATGGGCTTAATCCATTATTTGCTATGGTTGGACTTCTATTTCGCACATAGTTTGCAAAGTTTATAGCTTCTGCCCACATTTTCAATGATAGTCCACTCTCTAATAGTAAACATCTAGCTGTATTTACTAGTGTTTGATTCAATCTTTCAGCCACGCCGTTTTGTTGTGGCGTATATGGAATAGTTAGTTGATGACGTATTCCTTCTTGCTGTAGATACATTTCGAATTCTCTATTCATGTATTCACCGCCATTATCGGATCTTATTTCTATTATCTTTCGTCTGTGCAAATTTTCTGCGTATGCTTTGAATATTCTGAATTTTTGATATGTTTCGCTTCTATGCTTCATTGTGTATACTTCTGCGTATCTCGAGTAATCGTCAATGAAGGTAACTACGTATTTTGCACCTCCGTATGATATTGGGTTCATTATACACATAACATCAGAATGTATTCGTTGCAGTGGTTCCGTTGCTCGTGATTCACTTACTTTGGGAAATGGTAGCGACTTAATTTTCCCTTTTATGCAGATATCACATAGCTGATTTATGCCTGAGTCTTGTGCTTCAATTTCAATTGCCGAATTTTTCAGTTGTCTTCGTACTGCTTGAATATGGATATGTCCTAGCCTTCTGTGCCATATTTCCAATTCTTTTGATTTAGCCAGGTTTACAATAGACGTTTGAAATTTAAGAGATACATTTGGTTTATCTTCTCGCAAACAGTAGAATCTTCCTTCGCGAATTGCTTTAGCGCAAATATTACCTGTCTTGTCACGAATTAATAACACTTCTTTTTTAATTATTATTTCGAACTCGTGATCTGTAATCTGTGTGGCAGATAACAGATTTCCATGCAAATCTGGTACGTACAGAGTGTTTTTGAAGTCAATCGTCGCTCCTCCACATTCGCTTGATAACTCAATACGCATGATACCATATCCATACGATTTCAAACTTCCACCTCCTGCAACTTCTACTGGTGCCGTGCAATCTGTAAATGTTATGAATCTATCACGTCGACATGTCATGTGGTCCGTCGCTCCACTGTCAATAATCCAAACGTTCTCATTCGTGGTTTTATTTTGTATTGTACAGAGTGCCACATGTTTTGGTAGTGCTATACTGTTTGGTTCGCATTCTTCGATCGTGTTTTCGTTCTTCACATACATCGCAATTGCTAAATTAGGTGATGCTTTTTCGATTTCTGATCTCACACTTGTAGTGTTCGGATAATTTTTATTATCACCAAACTTGGGGCAGTATTTACCAATATGTCCAAAATCTTGACATCGATAACATCTTGGTCCACGCTCATAGTTACTTCTGTTCTCTCGCTGACAGAACTTGTTTCTATCATTTGTTGTTAATTTAGGATTATTTCTTGAATATCCATAACCCCGCTCTTGCTGATGTCCACTTCGTCGATTTGCTTGAGATCGTTCATAAACTTTTTGTCCGCTTACTTTCATTGCTTTAATCTCTTTACTTATATTATTGCTTGCTAATCGCGATTCCTCTTCTAGTAATTGGTTTTTAAATTTCTTCATCGTGATGTAAGGATCATCTAATTTAAAACTTCTCGCAAAAGTCTCGTATTCAATTGGCAAACCCATTAGAAGAAAAATAACTGATTGTTTCTCTGTAAATTCTATGCCAGCTCCTCGCACTTTAAACAACAGTGATTTATGTCTTGTAATATATTGTAAAACTGTTTCTTCTTCGCGTTTTATTATGTTTGCACATTCTTTCACCGCTAGCATTCCATCCCAAGAATTGAATTGAGTACGCGCTTCTTTCAATCCATTCCAAATTTCCTTTGCCGTCACACAATCTTCTACATCGTCTAAGGCGTCATCATCAATGCTCATCATTAAAATACCTACTGCTCGTTCGTTTGATCGACGTTCCTCGTTCGTTGGATTCGCACTCATACCTGGTTCGATGGCTGACCAGCATTGTTTGCTTAACAAAATACTCTTTGCCCGTCTACTCCAATGACGATAGTTAGTAGAATTTAACTTCTCCAATTTAATATTTTCTTCGTTCATTTCGATGTTCGTTACTTTGATTTCGCAAATTATCACTGTATCTCGCTGTTTGTAATCCACCGCAATATTTCTTGATATATTCTTCTTTCCGTCTTTAACGTTTTTCGCATTTCAAAATTAACAGGCGCAGCTTAGGGTTTCTGGGCCCATAACCTGTTATTACGCTAGTTAGCAGAGTATATTTGATGAACAATATGCATGAAATTATTTTGAACGAATGAATTATTTTATTATCTCAAAAACATCTTTTGCAACACAATTGACATTTAACAACTACTTCATCTATTTTCATAGCTTACTTATATTTCGTATAAGCAATACTAACAATTCCGACTTATTCCAAAGTTTGTAAAACTGCAAACAGCACTCTAAAAACACGAAATATGATGTATCTGGTGCTAGATTCTGCCATATAACGCACTTTTGAAGCAAAATCTTGCTTCTGAGCAGATCAACAGAGTCAAAATTACCTCAACCAGACTCAGAAGAAACGCTGATAACTTGCTGGAAACGCAAAATATAATGCATTTGAGGACGGGTTCATGCGTATTATGTTGTATTGGATAGATTCATGTGATTTGCGATACTTTGGAACTGCTCAGAATTTGGTAATTTTGACTTATCTCAAACTACATATAACTGCAGATAGCGCTCTGAAAACACGGAAAATGATGTTTAATCAATAGATTTATACATATTATGAGGTCCTGAACAAGAATATGAACTTTTTGATTGTGAAAATCTGCGCAGAAAACCGTGATTTCGACTTATTCCAAAGTTTGTAAGACTGCAATAAGCACTCTAAAAACACGAAATATGATGTATTTGGTTCTAGATTCTGCCATATAACACACTTTTGAAGCAAAATCTTGCTCGTGAGCAGATGTACAGAGTCAAAAATTTCTCAACGAGACTCAAAAAAACGCTGATAACTCGCTGGAAACGCAAAATTTTGTGCATTTGAGGACGGATTCATGCGTATTATGTTGTATTGGATAGATTTATGTGATTTGCGATACTTTGAAACTGCTCAGATTGTGGTAATTCTGACTTATTTCAAACTTTACATAACTGCAGATAGCGCTCTGAAAACACGAAATATGATGTTTTTTTTGATAGATTCATACATATTATGAGGTCCTAAATAGAAATATGAACTTCTTGATTGTGGAAATCTGCGCGGTAGAGCGTGATTTCGACATATCCCAAAGTTAGTAAAAATGCAGAGAGCACTCTAAGAACACAAAATATGATGTATTTGGTGCTAGATTCTGCCATATAACGCACTTTGGAAGCAAAATCTTGCTTCTGAGCAGATTTACAGAGTCAAAAATTTCTCAACGAGACACAGAAAAACACTGATAACTCGCTGGGAACGCAAAATTTTGTGCATTTGAGGATGAATTTATGCGTATTATGTTGTATTGGATAGATTCATGTGATTCGCGATACTTTGAAACTGCTCAGAATGTGGAAATTTTGACTTACTTCAAACTTCATATAACTGCAGATAGCGCTCTGAAAACACGAAATATGATGTTTTTGTCGATAGATTCATCATATTGTTAGGTCCTAAATAGGAATTTGAACTTTGAGAAGCGTGATTTCGACTTATTCCAAAGTTTGTAAAACGGCAAATGGCACTCTAAAAACACAAAATATGATGTATTTGGTGCTGAAATCTGCCATATAACGCACTTTTGAATCAAAATCTTGCTTGTGAGCAGATCTACAGCGACAAAAATTTCTCAACGAGACTCAGAAAAAACGCTGATAACCCGCTGAAAACGCAGAATCTCGTGCATTTGAGGACGGATTCATGCGTATTATGTTGTATTAGATAGATTTATGTGATTTGCGATACTTTGAAACTGCTCAGAATGTGGTAATTTTGACTTATTTCAAACTTCATATAACTGCAGATAGCGCTCTGAAAGCACGAAATATGATGTTTCTGTCGATAGATTCATACATATTATGAGGTCCTGAATAGGCATATGATTTTTTTGATTGTGAAAATCTACGCGGAAAAGCGGGATTTAAACTTATTCCAAAGTTTGTAAAACTGCAAATTGCACCCTAAAAGCACGAGATATGATGTATTTGGTGCTAGATTCTGCCATATAACGCACCCTTTGAAGCAAGATCTTGCTTCTGAGCAGATTTACAGAGTCAAAAATTTCTCAACGAGACTTAGAAGAAACGCTGATAACTCGCTGGAAACGCAATATTTTGTGCATTTGAGGACGGATTCATGCGTATTATGTTGTATTGGATAGATTTATGTGATTTGCGATACTTTGAAACTGCTCAGAATGTGGTAATTTTGACTTATTTCAAACTTCATATAACTGCAGATAGCGCTCTGAAAACACGAAATATGATGTTTTTTTTGATAGATTCATACATATCATGAGGTACTGAATAGGAATATGAACTTCTTGATTGTGGAAATCTGCGCGGTAAAGCGTGATTTCGACATATCCCAAAGTTAGTAAAATTGCAAAGAGCACTCTAAGAACACAAAATATGATGTATTTGGTGCTAGATTCTGCCATATAACGCACTTTGGAAGCAAAATCTTGCTTCTGAGCAGATTTACAGAGTCAAAAATTTCTCAACGAGACACAGAAAAACACTGATAACTCGCTGGAAACGCAAAATTTTGTGCATTTGAGGATAAACTCATGCGTATTATGTTGTATTGGATAGATTCATGTGATTTCCGATACTTTGAAACTGCTCAGAATGTGGTTATTTTGACTCACTTCAAACTTCATATAACTGCAGATAGCGCTCTGAAAACACAAAATATGATGTTTTTGTCGATAGATTCATCATATTATGAGGTCCTAAATAGGAATTTGAACTTTTTGATTGTGAAAATCTGCGCAGAAAAGCGTGATTTCGACTCATTCCAAAGTTTGGAAAACTGCAAATAGCACTCTAAAAAACTTAAAATATGATGTAGTTGGTGCTAAAATCTGCCATATAACGCACTTTTGAATCAAAATCTTGCTTGTGAGCAGATTTACAGCGACAAAAATTTCTCAACGAGACTCAGAAAAAACGCTGATAACCCGCTGAAAACGCAAAATTTCGTGCATTTGAGGACGGATTCATGCGTTTTATGTTGTATTGGATAGATTTATGTGATTTGCGAAACTTTGAAACTGCTCCGAATGTGGTAATTTTGACTGATTTCAAACTTCATATAACTGCAGATAGCGCTCTGAAAACACGATATATGATGTTTTTGTCGATAGATTCATCATATTATGAGGTCCTTAATAGGAGTTCGAACTTTTTGATTGTGAATATCTGCGCGGAGAAGCGTGATTTCGAGTTATTCCAAAGTTTGTAAAACGGCAAATGGCACTCTAAAAACAAAAAATATGATATATTTGGTGCTAAAATCTGCCATATAACGCATTTTTGAATCAAAATCTTGCTTGTGAGCAGATTTACAGCGACAATATTTTCTCAACGAGACTCAGAAAAAAACGCTGATAACCCGCTGAAAACGCAAAATTTCGTGCATTTGAGGAAGGATTCATGCGTTTTATGTTGTATTGGATAGATTTATGTGATTTGCGATACTTTGAAACTGCTCCGAATGTGGTAATTTTGACTGATTTCAAACTTCATATAACTGCAGATAGCGCCCTGAAAGTACGAGATATGATGTTTTTACCGATGGATTCATACATATAATGAGGTCCTGAATAAGAATATGAACTTTTTGATTGTGAAAATCTGCGCGGAAAAGAGTGATTCCGACTTATTCCAAAGTTTGTAAAACTGCAAACAGCACTTTAAAAACACGAAATATGATGTATTTGGTGCTAGATTCTGCCATATAACGCACTTTTGAAGCAAAATCTTGCTTCTGAGCAGATCAACAGAGTCAAAATTACCTTAACCAGACTCAGAAAAAACGCTGATAACTTGCTGGAAACGCAGAATATGATGCATTTGAGGACGGATTCATGCGTATTATGTTGTATTGGATAGATTCATGTGATTTGCGATACTTTGAAACTGCTCAGAATGTGGTAATTTTGACTTATCTCAAACTACATATAACTGCAGATAGCGCTCTGAAAACACGGAATATGATGTTTATTCAATAGATTCATACATATTATAAGGTCTTGAATAGGGATATGAACTTTTTTATTTTGAAAATCTGCGCGGAAAAGCAAGATTTTGAATTATTCCAAAGTTTGTAAGACTGCAAATAGCACTCTAAAAACACAAAATATGATGTATTTGGTGCTAGATTCTGCCATATAACGCACTTTTGAAGCAAAATTTTGCTCGTGAGCAGATTTACAGAGCCTAAAATTTCTCAACGAGACTCAGAAAAACGCTGATAACTCGCTGGAAACGCAAAATATTGTGCATTTGAGGACGGATTCATGCGTATTATGTTGTATTGGATAGATTTATTTGATTTGCGATACTTTGAAACTGCTCAGATTGTGGTAAATCTGACTTATTTCAAACTTTATATAACTGCAGATAGCGCTCTGGAAACACGAAATATGATATTTTTGTCGATAGATTCATACATATTATGAGGTCCTGAATAGGAATATGAACTTTTTGATTGTGAAAATCTGCGCGGAAAAGCGTGATTTTGACTTATTCCAAAGTTTGTAAAACTGCAAATAGCACTCTGAAAACACGAAATATGATGTATTTGGTGCTAGATCCTGACATATAACGCACTTTTGAAGCAAAATCTTACTTTTGAGCATATTTACAACGTCAAAAATTTCTCAACGAGACTGAGAAAAAACGCTGATAACTCGCTGGAAACGCAAAATTTTGTGCATTCAAGGACCATTTCATGCGTATTATGTTATATTGGATAGATTAATGTGATTTGCGATACTTTGAAACTGCTCAAAATGTGGTAATTTTGACTTATTTCAAACTTCATATAACTGCAGATAGCGCTTTGAAAACACGGAATATGAGGTTTTTGTAGATAGATTCATACATATTATAAGGTCTTGAATAGGGATATGAACTTTTTTATTGTGAAAATCTGCGCGGAAAAGCAAGATTTTGAATTATTCCAAAGTTTGTAAAACTGCAAATAGCACTCAAAAAACACGAAATATGATGTATTTGGTGCTAGATTCTGCCATATGACGCACTTTGAAGCAAAATCTTGCTTTTGAGCAGATTTTCAAAGTCAAAAATTTCTCTGCGAGACTCAGAAAAAACGCTGATAACTCGCTGGAAACGCGAAACTCTGTGCATTTGAGGACGGATTCATGCGTTGTATTTTGTATCGGATAGATTTTTGTGATTTGCGAAACTTTGAAACTGCTCAGAATGTGTTAATTTTGACTTATTTCGAACTTTATATAACTGCAGATAGCGCTCTGGAAACACGGAATATGATGTTTTTGTGAAGAGATTCATACATATTATGAGATCCTGAATAGGAATATGAACTTTTTGATTGTGAAAATCTGCGCGGAAAAGCGTGAATTCGACTTATTCTAAAGTTTGTAAAACTGCAAATAGCACTCTAAAAACACGAAATATGATGTAGTCGGTGCTAGATTTTGCCATATAACGCACTTTTGAAGCAAAATCTTGCTTCTGAGCAGATTTACAGAGTCAAAAATTTCTCAACGAGAGTCAGAAAAAAAGCTGATAACTCGCTGGAAACGCAAAATTTTGTGCATTTGAGGACAAATCCATGCGTATTATGTTGTATTGGATAGATTCATGTGATTTGCGATACTTTGAAAATGCTCAGAATGTGGTAATTTTGACTCATTTCAAACTTCATATAACTGCAGATAGCGCTCTGAAAACACGGAGTATTATGTTTCGTCAATAGAATTATACATATTATGAGGTCCTGAATAGGAATATGAACTTTCTATTGTGAAAATCTGCGCAGAAAAGCGTGATTTCGACTCATTCCAAAGTTTGGAAAACTGCAAATAGCACTCTAAAAACACGAAATATGATGTATTTGGTGCTAGATTCTGCCATATAACGCACTTTTGAAGGAAAATCTTGCTTGTGAGCAGATTTACAGAGTCAGAAATTTCTCAACGAGACTCAGAAAAAACGCTGATAACTCGCTCGAAACGCAAAATTTTGTGCATTTGAGGACGGATTGATGCGTATTATGTTGTATTGGATAGATTTATTTGATTTGCGATACTTTGAAACTGCTCAGATTGTGGTAATTTTGACTAATTTCAAACTTCATATAACTGCAGATAGCGCTCTGAAAACACAAAATATGATGTTTTTGTCGATAGATTCATACATATTATAAGGTCCTGAATAGGAATATGTACTTTTTGATTGTGAAAATCTGCGCGGAAAAGCGTGATTTTGACTAATTCCAAAGTTTGTAAAACTGCAAATAGCACTCTAAAAACACGAAATATGATGTATTTGGTGCTAGATTCTACCATATAACGCACTTTTGAAGCAAAATCATGCTTCTGAGCAGATTTACAGAGTCAAAAATTTCTCAACAAGACTCAGAAAAAACGCCGATAACTTGCTGGAAACGCAAAATATTGTGCATTTGAGGACGGATCCATGCCTATTATGTTGTATTGGATAGATTCATGTGATTTGCGACACTTTGAAACTGCTCAGAAGGTGGTAATTTTGACTTATTTCAAACTTCATATAACTGCAGATAGCGCTCTGAAAACACGGAATATGATGTTTTTGTCGATAGATTTATACATATTACGAGGTCCTGAATAGGAATATGAACTTTTTGATTGTAAAAATCTGCGCGGAAAAGCAAGATTCTGAATTATTCCAAAGTTTGTAACACTGCAAATAGCACTCTAAAAACATGAAATATGATGTATTTGGTGCTAGATTCTGCCACATGACGCACTTTTGAAGCAAAATCTTGCTTTTGAGCAGATTTACAAAGTCAAAAATTTCTCTACGAGACTCAGAAAAAACGCTGATAACTCGCTGGAAACGCAAAACTCTGTTCATTTGAGGACGGATTCATGCGTTTTATTTTGTATTGGATAGATTTTTGTGATTTGCGATACTTTGAAACTGCTCAGAATGTGGTAATTTTGACTTATTTCAAACTTCATATAACTGCAGATAGCGCTCTGGAAACACGAAATATGATGTTTTTGTCATGAGATTCATACATATTATGAGATCCTGAATAGGAATATGAACTTTTTGATTGTGAAAATCTGCGCAGAAAAGCGTGATTTCGACTTATTCCAAAGTTTGTAAAACTGCAAATAGCACTCTAAAAACACGGAATATGATTTATCTGGTGCTGGATTCTGCCATATAACGCACTTTTAAAGCAAAATCTTGCTTCTGAGCAGATCTACAGAGTCAAAAATTTCTCAACGAGACTTAGAAAAAACGCTGATAACTCGCTGGAAACGCAATATTTTGTGCATTTGAGAACGGATTCATGCGTATTATGTTGTATTGGATAGATCTATGTGATTGGCGATACTTTGAAACTGCTCAGAATGTGGTAATTTTGACTTATTTCATACTTCATATAACTGCAGATAGCGCTCTGAACACGAAATATGATGTTTTTGTCGATGGATTCATACATATAATGAGGTCCTCAATGGGAATATGAGCTTTTTGATTGTGAAAATCTGCGCGGAAAAGCGTGGTTTCGACTTATTCCAAAGTTTGTAAAACTGCAAATAGCACTCTAAAAACACGAAATATGATGTATTTGGTGCTAGATTCTACCATATAACGCACTTTTGAAGCAAAATCATGCTTCTGAGCAGATTTACATAGTCAAAAATTTCTCAACAAGACTCAGAAGAAACGCCGATAACTTGCTGGAAACGCAAAATATTGTGCATTTGAGGACGGATCCATGCCTATTATGTTGTATCGGATAGATTCATGTGATTTGCGATACTTTGAAACTGCTCAGAAGGTGGTACTTTTGACTTATTTCAAACTTCATATAACTGCAGATAGCGCTCTGAAAACACGGAATATGATGTTTTTGTCGATAGATTTATACATATTACGAGGTCCTGAATAAGAATATGAACTTTTTGATTGTAAAAATCTGCGCGGAAAAGCAAGATTCTGAATTATTCCAAAGTTTGTAACACTGCAAATAGCACTCTAAAAACACGAAATATGATGTATTTGGTGCTAGATTCTGCCATATGACGCACTTTTGAAGCAAAATCTTGCTTTTGAGCAGATTTACAAAGTCAAAAATTTCTCTACGAGCCTCAGAAAAAACGCTGATAACTCGCTGGAAACGCAAAACTCTGTTCATTTGAGGACGGATTCATGCGTTATATTTTGTATTGGATAGATTTTTGTGATTTGCGATACTTTGAAACTGCTCAGAATGTGGTAAATTTGACTTATTTCAAACTTCATATAATTGCAGATAGTGCTCTGAAAACACGAAATATTATGTTTTTGTCGATAGATTTAGACATATTATGAGGTCCTAAATAAGAATATGAACTTTCTGATTGTAAAAATCTGCGCGAAAAATCGTGATTTCAACTCATTCCAAAGTTTGTAAAACTGCAAAAAGCACTCTAAAAACACGAAATATGATGTATTTGGTGCTAGATTCAGCCATATAACGCACTTTTGAAGCAAAATCTTGCTTCTGAGCAGATGCACAGAGTCAAAGATTTCTCAACGAGACTCAGAAAAAACGCTGATAACTCGCTGGAAACGCAAAACTTTGCGCATTTGAGACCGGATTTATGCGTATTATGTTGTATTGGATAGATTTATGTGATTGGCGATACTTTGAAACTGCTCAGAATGTAATAATTTTGACTTATTTCAAACTTCATATAACTGCAGATAGCGCTCTGAAAACACGAAATATGATGTTTTTGTCGATAGATTCATACATATAATAAGGTCCTAAATAGGAATATGAACTTTTTGATTGTGAAAATCTGGGCGGGAAAGCGTGATCTCGACTTATTCCAAAGTTTGTAAAACTGCAAATAGCACTCTAAAAACACGGAATATAAAGTATTTGTCTATAGATTCATACATATTATGAGGTCTTGAATGGGAATATGAAATTTTTGATTGTGAAAGTCTGCGCGGAAAAGCGTGATTTCGACTTATTCCAAAGTTTGTAAAACTGCAAATAGCACTCTAAAAACACGGAATATGATGTATTTGGTGCTAGATTCTGCCATATAACGCACTTTTGGAGCAAAATCTTGCTTCTGAGCAGATTTACAGAGTCAAAAATTTCTCAACGAGACTCAGAAAGAACGCTGTTAACTCGCTGGAAACGCAAAATTTTGTGCATTAGAGGACGGATTCATGCGTATTATGTTGTATTGGATGGATTTATGTGATTTGCGATACTTTGAAACTGCTCAGAATGTGGTAATTTTGACTTATTCCAAACTTCATAAAACCGCACACAGCGCTCTGAAAACACGGAATATGATGTTTTTGTTGATAGATTCATACATATTATGAGGTCCTGAATAGAAATATGAACTTCTAGATTGTGATAATCTGCGCGAAAAAGCGTGATTTCGACTCATTCCAAAGTTTGTAGAACTGCAAATACCTCTCTAAAAACACGAAATATGATGTATTTGGTGCTAGATTCTGCCATATAACGCACTTTTGGAGCAAAATCTTGCTTCAGAGCAGATTTACAGAGTGAAAAATTTCTCAACGAGACTCAGAAAAAACGCTGATAACTTGCTGGAAACGCAAAATTTGATGCATTTGAGGACAGATTCTTGCGTATTATGTTATATTGGATAGATTTATGTGATTTGCGATACTTAGAATCTGCTCAGAATGTGGTGATTTTGACTTATTTCAAACTTCATATAACTGCAGATAGCGCTCTGAAAACACGGAATATGATGTTTTTATCGATAGATTCATACATATTATGAGGTCCTGAATAGGAATATGAACTTTTTGATTGTGAAAATCTGCGCGAAAAAGCGTGATTAAGACTTATTCCAAAGTTTGTAAAACTGCAAATAGCACTCTAAAAACACGATATATGATGTATTTGGTGCTATATTCTGCCATATAACGCACTTTTGGAGCCAAATCTTGCTTCAGAGCAGATTCACAGAGTCAAAAATTTCTCAGCGAGACTCAGAAAAAACGCTGATAACACGCTGGAAACGCAGAATTTTGTGCATTTGAGGACGGACTCATGCGTATTATGTTGTATTGGATAGATTTATGTGATTTGCGATACTTTGAAACTGCTCAGAATGTGGTAATTCTGACTTATTTCAAACTTCATATAACTGCAGATAGCGCTCTGAAAACACGAAATATGATGTCTTTGTCGATAGATTCATACAAGTTAAATGTCGAGACTGAACAAGTCGCTTTTTAAAAAGTTTATTTGTTACTTGCACAATTATGTGTTTACAATAAGAATTCTGAATCTAGACTGACTCAACTATACTACATTTCAAATAAGGAAAACTATACTACGTGACAATCTGTAATAAGCAAAAATGTGGGAATTATAAGAATTGAAATAGGATAATGTTTATGTCAGCACAAAGTGGCACCATAACTCCTCCACCCTTAGAAGGAAGCACCCCCTGGAAGTTGAGGCTCGATGTCTTCTGTTTTCTGTGTTGAACGTCTATTGTGCACCTTGATTAAAAATCTTTTAACTATAAGGTAAATCACAAAAACTGCAATTCCGATATAAAGGGGAATCGTCCAGATGCTTGATGGATAATTGTCTATGTCAATATCTTGAATTGGCGTTATCTGATTGAGTTTAATTTCATTTAATTTCAATGGTGATAAATTTATAGAAAAATTTGATAATTTATTGATTCCTATTTTGAAATTTAATTTAGGTAACATTAACGGTGATCCTTGTGTTTTATCAAGAAATATTAGTTTTTGGTTTTTGAATATAACTTCACAATTATTGTCACTATGTATTAAATAAATACCAGTCAATGAAACGACGTCGGTTCTTTCTGGACATTGTATGGTTACCTTTTCTTCTGTTGGAAGAATAGCTAGATATTGGTTTATTTCGGGAATCAATTCGAAGTGATTTTCTATTATCTCCAATTTGATATAACGGCAATTCTTCGTATGTTGTTCCTTGAATATTTCTTCCTCGCATGCGGTGTTAATGTGGGCGTGGAATTTATTTGGGCACTGGTATATTCTACTCTGAATACAGATGTCGCTTAGAGAGATAATATCTTGTTTGGATTTCAATATATATTTTGAATTCGGAGTAACAGTGACAAATTCTGAACCGTACTTTGTTGGGACAGGAAATAATTGATAAAGATCAAAATCAGTTTCGTAATTTATAGGGATTGATATTAAATAAATAATTTGGAGGTATTCAATTTTACAATTCACTTTCAATAATTGTTCGTATTCTAAAATATTTTCAAAATTTGGTTCAAACGGCAACCCAGTTTTATAGTACTCTGAAATTTTCTGAATTTCTAATAGTAATTCATTTGGTTGAATTATGCTTGGATGAAGGGTTCGTAATTTGCAAAAAGTTACAGAATTTTCTATATCTCGCAATATGTTCAAAATAGAATTGTAAAGCATAATTAATTGATCAAATATTATTTTAGCATAATGAAATTCTTCAACAAACATTTTGTTTATAATATCAGATAATTGTATTATTTTGTTTTTTAAAATGAATTCAATATGACGTATATCTTGTAAAGTACTATTGAAACTCTTTATTATTTGATTATTAACTGAATATGATAGTTTCAATTGATTTTCTAGTTTATGTTCATTTTTCTGTAAATCGGATAGTATTTTATTATATCTTTTGCCGTCTTCGGCATCTAAGCTCCCTGAAATGAATTTAAAAACCGTTCCTAATCCATCTACCAAACCTCGTTTATTTCTCTTTGCAAAGGCGGTTGAATGAAAACCAATATTTACTATTTTATTGTCAATACTATTTTTTACAAATTCTATAATCTTTTCGTAATTCTGTGACTCATTAACATAATGTGAATTGTTTGAAATTATAATTTTCAAATCTTTATACTGTCTATTTAAATCATTGTATTGTTGGAAAAGAGGTTCTAAATTATAATAATGAACAAAAGTGTGAGTTGTTTTTTCGAGTCTTGCCGGGCCCAATTTAATAGAAAGTATTCCCAAATTTTCTGTTATGTTTCGGATGATTGATCCGTCGCTGACCGTGAGGTACCTGGAAGAATTTTGAATTCATAATTTTTTATTCTTGGACGTTTTATATTAGATAAATGAATTTTCTCTACTGTATTACCATGTGTCGTTTTTAATTTACCTGTCTTCAAATTTTTGTCTATTTCTTTCAATATTTCAGATTTAAATTTATTTTTGGTTTTCGCTTGCTTTTGTCTATTCTTAACATAAATTTTATTTGGGATATCTGATAGCTCCTCCCTAGTTTCATGATACTTTCCGATAACCTTTTCTTTATTACGATCAATTTTACTTTTTATTGACTCGTATAATAATTTTGTTTTATTCTTATGGTTTTCGATGTAATTATTGATTAACTGTTTATCGATGTCAATATTAAATGGAGATTTTGTGTCAATATGACCAGAAATTATTTCAGATGGTTTCAATTTTGTGACAGAATGTATGGTATTATTATATGCTAGAAGAGCATAGTTGACTTTAACCTCAATTGATTCTTTATTATAAATTTCTTGATTATTAAGTAATCTAATATGTTCTATAAGTGTGGAATGAAAACGCTCGATCATTCCATTAGATTCAGGGTGCTGAGAGCTAATGAAATGAATATCTATTTTGTAAAGGCTCAATAATTCCGTCACAATTGAGTTTTTGAACTCCAATCCATTATCTGATATGATGTGATCAGGAATTCCATGGTGGGTAAAATATTTGATTTAATTGTTAACGATTTTAATTCCTTGACCAGAATTTAATTTGTAAGCTTGAGCATATTTTGAGAATGAATCTATGATAGTGAAAAATTTGGCTTTCTCCAATGTTATGCTATCAATATGCAAAATTTCGAAAAGTTTTGAGGCAGTGGGTGTTACATTGAATTTCAATTTCAATGGTTTTCTGTCATATTTTGTCAATTGGCATATTTCACACGAATTTATGAAAGTTTGTACAGAATTACGCAAGTTTGGCCAATAATAATTCCTTCTAATGCGTATTTCAGTATCTTCAGTCCCACGATGATTTGTTTTGCTCTCGTGGAAATTACGAATTATTTCAATTTTTTCATCTTCATCCGTTACATCTGTCAGGAATTGTGTACATTTAATCAAATTTATCTCTGAATTTTTAAAATAATTTTGTAAGACTAAACTGAGGGTTTCGTACAGTTCACATTCGAAGTAAATGTGATATTTCACTTTAGGTGTGATATATTCTTTAACAAAATTAAACATTTCTTTTTCGCAATTATTTTTTGAAAACTCTACCAAAAATCTTTGTTTCGTATTTTCATGTAATTTTGATATAATGACCGATTTCGGACTATGTTCTGTTTCTGAAATAATTATTTGATTTTTTCCATAGTTTACGGGACATTCTGCTATTGGGATGCCTACTATTGGATTTTCTTTGTTGGAATGAATTGTAATGTTACTTTCACTAGGAGTCTCGTCGTCGTTATTCTGGTCGCCTGTTTCTACGATTAATGATTGATTATCATTCTGTTTCTGTATAGTGTCTTCAAATTCCTTATTAAACTGCTCCATGTATTCCATGAAGGAGTGGGGATTATCCGAGTCATTCACGTTTAGCTCAAATGTTTGTATATCCGGCAATTTAAAGACTGAGATAAGTATTTCAGTATTATTGAAAATATATTGAAGCATCAATTTTACTTCCGTCCAATTCATTTTGTCCAATCCACAACTAATTCTCGGTATACTTAAATTTTTCATATTATTTTTCATACAAAATGATTTTAAACTCAAAAGTGTGTAAAATATATCCTGTTTATCAGGTTTATCATAATAGCGCTCTTTTGTTATTAAATAAATGATATATCTGAATTTTGTTTTCAAATAAACTAAAGAATGAAGCTTTGGATTTTGTGCTTTTAGTTTCTCTGTATTTTTATATTTCTCTTTAAATTGTTTCGCTATTCCGTCGTTCATATGTAAATCTTTACTAACACAATGAGCTAGGGAATCGGTTGGTGGAGCGTCGAATAAATTACCTTCTATTTCTAGTATATTATTGTTTGTAACAGTATTCGTCAATTTGTTTGTCAAGTATTGTTGATATTGTGCTAATGGGGACTGTGATTCAGGTTTTTCTAATGAATTTTGAATTTTATCATTCATTTCGCAAGGAATGCGACTCAATGCATCCGCGTTCGTGTTGAGTTTACCCTTTTTATAAATAATCTCATAGTCAAATTCTTCTAATTTCAATCTCCAACGGATCAATTTTTGACTACACTGCTTTAATGAAAATAACCATTGTAATGGTCTGTGATCCGTGTAAATTTTGAACTTACGGCCGAAAATATAAGGTCTAAAATACTGAGTAGACCAAACGATTGCCAAAAGCTCTTTTTCTATTGTGGAATAATTGATTTCCGAATCATTTAATGTTCTGCTTGCAGAAGCTACTGGAAGGTCGTTGCCTATGTTACCTTGGGAAAGCACGGCTCCGATTGCAACGTTGCTTGCATCGCATGTTAAATTAAATTCTTTTGAAAAATCTGGATATTGTAGCAAAGGTTCATTGATTAATAAATTTTTACATGTGTTAAAGCACTGAATGTAGTCGGAATTGTTTATGTCTATAGTCGCGTCTTTTTTCAGACATTTAGTTAATGGTTTGGTTATTTTTGCGAAGACTCTAATGAATTTTCTATAGTAACCCAGAAGACCTAAAAATCCTTTTATTTGTTTAACAGTTTTTTGGAATAGGGTAATTTTGAATAGCTATGATTTTATCTGGGTTAGGACGAACGCTATCTGGAGTCACTATGTGACCGAGATATGCGACTTCCTTTTTCAAAAATTCTGACTTGTCTAACTGAATTTTGAAATTAGATTGTCTAAGTCGATCGAAAACTAGTTTTAAATTATTGATGTGTTCTTGGAGGCTTGTACTGAATATTATGATGTCATCGAGATAGACCAAACATATTTTATGTGTTAGACCACGTAAAATATTGTCCATGACTCTCTGAAATGTCGCAGGTGCGTTTTTTAAGCCAAATGGCATACGAAGAAACTCGTAATGGCCATCTTCGGTATTAAAGGCGGTCTTTTGTATGTCCTCTCTGTTCATTTCAATCTGGTGGAAGCCAGATGCTAAGTCAAGTGTCGTGAAGTATTGACAGCGTCCTAATTGGTCTAGAAGGTCTGTTATGTTAGGTAAGGGGTATTTGTCACCTATGGTTTTGTCATTTAATTTCCTGTAGTCTATAACGATACGCCATTTTCTTCTACCAGAAGCGTCAAGCTTCTTGGGAACAATCCAGATAG
Source organism: Dromius quadrimaculatus (assembly GCA_963989225.1). Classification (NCBI taxonomy): domain Eukaryota; kingdom Metazoa; phylum Arthropoda; class Insecta; order Coleoptera; family Carabidae; genus Dromius; species Dromius quadrimaculatus. The sequence continues at coordinate 25,484,974 of OZ022336.1, read as the reverse complement.
GACTGGACCATGGCGAGTTGGATGGACGAATAATATTTTGATTTAACATTTTCTGTATCTGCGAACGGACTTCTTCTTTATGTATTTGTGGATATTTATATGACTTTGTATATACAGGGACTTCATCAGATGTTTTGATATTATGCTTAATTTGGTTTGTAAAAGATAAGTTTTTATTTTCAAGATGGAATATATCAGAATATTTCTTTATTAAATTTAATATTTCAAATTTCTCCTCTGAATTCATATGATCGGTACGTATTTTGGAATGATCAAAATTATTACTATATGTTTGAATACAATTGAAATTTGGACTAGAAAATGTTACATAATCGTCAATTTTTTCTACAATAATTAATTCAGGAATTTCAAAATTCAACTTTAAATCAGTTGGATTTATAACAGTGCATAAACAGTGGAAATCTTTATCGTCAGAAACACATTCTAGAATAAGTGCGTTTTGAAATTTAATATGTGGAACTAATACTGTGCCATTATCAATATCAATTTTAATTTTTAAAATCTGTTCTGATTTAGGTTCAATTGTAACTGTAAAACATTCTACTTTACTATTTGAAATAGCTTTATGGTCTATATTAATTGGATTATCAAAATAATGTATCTTTATTCTTGAATTAGGTGAAATAATTGAATCATTTGAAGTATCAATTAATATCTTCAATTTTTTCAAATTATCCATACCAAGTAACATGTCGAATTGATCGTGAAAGTTAAACAAATGATATTTTAAATTTAGATTACTTTTATTGTCTTGCTTGAATATTTTTGAAATAGGAACTTTTGTACTATACAACTCTGTGGACGTGCCATGAGCTGTTGTAATCTGAAACGGATCTCGAGTAATATGATTTCTATAGAATTTGAACGCAATGTTGGGTTTAATGAACGATCTTGTACTGCCGGTATCTATGAGAACTTTGAAATTATTCTCCGGGAATATTATAAATGAAAGTTTACTTTGATTGATTGTTAAATTCATCAACTCAAAATGGGTTGAAAATTTTAGTTCTGTTCCGAGGCGTTTCGTTCTAAAAAATCGTTTTCGTCATTCGGGATTTCGTCTGTACATTCGAATTCTGTTAATTGTATTTGTTCGAAATTATCGGCTATTTCGTAATCTGGATGAATATTATTTTCTGAACAATCAGGTTCATCTATATTATACAACTCTTCAAATTCAAAGTTAGGTTTCTGTTGAGAGTTTTGATTCTGCATTACAGTTCCTACTCTAGGTCTTTTAAGTGGCATATTTTGTGTTGTATTTTGAGTAGATATGCTCATTGGGGTTGGTCTTTGGAAATTATGGAATGGTTTTCTGTTTTGATTTCCAAAATTATTTCTTTGTGCGTTCGGGTTAAAATTTGATTGTCTATTGAATGGATATTGGTTTTGTTGCATATGTTGCGGCCTACCAAATTGTGGTGGCGTGTATCTTGAAGTTGATTGAGTAAAGTTTTGTGTAAATGGTCTTTGAACATATTTTTGCGGTTTATTAGGATTATTGAATGTTTTCTGATTTTTCGGCATATTATTAAATTGAAAATCATTTGTCAGCATACCCAATGCTTCATTTAAATTAGCGGGATTCTTAGCTCGCATTAATTGTCCTATCGGTTCTTTCAACCCTCTTAGCAAGATTCTTAAAGCGTAATTTTGGAAGTATCTCATTAATGCATTTGCTTCGCCAGGAGCGGAATTAGTTTGAATGAATGATATTTGCAAATTTAACACATGCTGTATTTTATTATAAAATTCAAACACGGTATCTCTTCCATTCTGCTTCAATTCTGTCATTTCGATACAAAGAGTATAACTATCGCGTTTATCCGCGTATGTACTTTTTAAAGCGGTTTTCAAATCATGCCAAGTGTTTATAATACTACCAGATATGTTAACAGCTGCTTCTTCTCTAATTTTTGATCTAATAGTACTCATAAGATATTCATTTTGAAAGTCTGCGGGATTTGTTGCTATATAAAATTTATTGATTAATTTTTCGCATATTTCTATGAACCTTGGTAACAATTCGCGTTCGCCGCGAAATTCTGGAATCATGTCCAGATATTCTCTTTTCAATTCATTTGCCATTGTGATATTTCTTGTTATATTTTGTAAAATAGGTTGTCTTAGAGTAATTGGAATTGCTTGGGAAATTTGATTAATTTGATTACGATCTTCGCGATCGGAGTCCGATTCAGAACTTGTACCTGAGTCTGAGTTTAAATGAAAATTACCTCTAAGTGACATAAGTAGTACTCACAGCAAAACTAGCAGCACCAGCTTCATTTGCCCTGAAGATGATGTCGGCTGTCTGTGACTCTGCGTGGATCAGGTTGCGTGTGACTGGTTGGCTGATGTACGTTCAGCAGGCCCCAGGATATGATTTCTTCGTTGAACTTGTTCGTTGCTCTTAAAGTTTTTGTGGTTTACGCGTTTACACGGCCGAAGTGTTATATACTTTAACACTTTATTTTGCTCCACAAAATGTTCTTTTGCCAAATAAATCACTTGAGTGAACCAAATTATATTCGTTAACTCGTTTTGGCTAATCCTACAACGACTGCGCCAGTTAAATGTCGAGACTGAACAAGTCGCTTTTTAGAAAGTTTATTTGTTACTTGCACAATTATGTGTTTACAATAAGAATTCTGAATCTAGACTGACTTAACTATACTACATTTCAAATAAGGAAAACTATACTACGTGACAATCTGTAATAAGCAAAAATGTGGGAATTATAAGAATTGAAATAGGATAATGTTTATGGCAGCACAAAGTGGCACCATAACTTACATATTATGAGGTCCTGAATAGGAATATAATTTTTTTGATTGTGAAAATCTGGGCGAAAAAGCGTGATATCGACATATTCCAAAGTTTGTAAAACTGCAAATAGCACTCTAAAAACACGAAATATGATGTATTTTAATGAGGAATATGAACTTTTTGATTGTTAAAATCTGCACGGAAAAGCGTGATTTCGACTTATTCCAAAGTTTGTTAAACTGCAAATAGTACTCTAAAAACACGAAATATAATGTATTTGGTGCTAGATTCAGCCATATAAGGCACTTTTGAAACAAAATCGTGCTTCTGAGCAGATATACAGAGTCAGAAATTTCTCAACAAGACAGAAAAAACGCTTATAACTCGCTGGAAACGCAAAATTTTGTGCATTTTAGGACGGATTCATGCGTATTATGTGTTGTATTGGATAGATCTATGTGATTTGAGATACTTTGAAACTGCTCAGAATGTAGTAATTTTGACTTATTTCAAACTTCATATAACTGCAGATAGCGCTCTGAAAACACGAAATATGATGTCTTTTTTGATAGATTCATACATATTATGAGGTCCTGGATAGGAATATGAACTTTTTGATTTTGAAAATCTGCGCGAAAAAGCGTGATATCGACTTATTCCAAAGTTCGTAAAACTGCAAATAGCACTCTGAAAACACGAAATATGATGTATTTGGTGCTGGATTCTGCCATACAACGCACTTTTGGAGCATAATCTTGCTTCAGAGCAGATTTACAGATTGAAAAATTTCTCAACGAGACTCAGAAAAAACGCTGATAACACGCTGGAAACGCAAAATTTTGTGCATTCAAGGACGGATCCATGCGTATTATGTTGTATTGGATAGATTTATGTGATTTGCGATACTTTGAAGCTGCTCAGAATGTGATAAGTTTGACTCAATTCAAACTTCATATAACTGCAGATAGCGCTCTGAAAACACGGAATATGATGTTTTTGTCGATAGATTCATACATATTATGAGGCCCTAAATAGGAATATGAACTTTTTGATTGTGAAAATCTGCGCGGAAAAGCGTCATTCCGACTCATTCCAAAGTTTGTAAAACTGCAAGGAGCGCTCTGAAAACACTAAATATGATGTATTTGGTGCTAGATTCTGCCATATGACGCACTTTTGGAGCAAAATCTTGCTTATGAGCAGATTTACAGAGTCAAAAATTTCTCAACGAGACTCAGAAAAAATGCTGATAACTTGCTGAAACGCAAAATTTTGTGCATTTGAGGACGGATCCATGCGTATTATGTTGTATTGGATAGATTTATGTGATTTGCGATACTTTGAAACTGCTCAGAATGTGGTAATTTTGACTTATTCCAAACTTCATATAACTGCAGATAGCGCTCTGAAAACACAAAATATTATGTCTTTGTCGATAGATTCATACATATTATGAGGTCCTGAATAGGAATATAAACTTTTTGATCTTGAAAATCTGCGCGAAAAAGCGTGATATCGATTTATTCCAAAGTTAGTTAAACTGCAAAGAGCACTTTGAAAATACGAAAAATGATGTATTTGGTGCTAGATTCTGCCATATAACGCACTTTTGAAGCAAAATCTTGCTTCTGAGCAGATATACAGAGTCAAAAACCCCTCAACGAGACCCAGAAAAAACGCTGATATCTCGCTGGAAACGCAAAATTTTGTGCATTTAAGGACGGATTCATGCGTATTATGTTGTATCGGATAGATTTATGTGCTTTGCGATACTTTGAAACTGCTCAGAATGTGATAATTTTGACTTATTTCAAACTTCATATAACTGCAGATAGCGCTCTGAAACACTGAATATGATGTTTTTGTCGATTGATTCATACATATTATGAGGTCCTGAATAAGAATATGAACTTTTTGATTCTAAAAATCTGCGCGGAAAAGCGTGATTTCGACTTATTCCAAAGTTTGTAAGACTGCAAATAGCACTCTAAAAACACGAAATATGATGTATTTGGTGCTAGATTCTGCCATATAACGCACTTTTGAAGCAAAATCTTACTTCTGAGCAGATTTACAGAGTCAAAAATTTCTCAAAAAGACTCAGAAAAAACGCTGATAACTCGCTGGAAACGCAGAATTTTGTGCATTTGAGGACGGCTTCATGCGTATTATGCTGTATTGGATAGATTTATGTGATTTGCGATACTTTGAAACTGCTCAGAATGTGGTAATTTTGACTTATTTCAAACTTCATATAACTGCAGATAGCGCCCTGAAATCACGAAATATGATGTTCTTGTCAAAAGATTCATACATATTATGAGGTTCTGAATAGGAATATGAACTTTTTGATTGTGAAAATCTGCGCGGAAAAGCGTAATTTCGACTCATTCCAAAGTTTGTTAAACTGCAAAGAGCACTTCAAAAACACGAAATATGATGTATTTGGTGCTATATTCTGCCATATAACGCACTTTTGGAGCCAAATCTTGCTTCAGAGCAGATTTACAGAGTCAAAAATCTCTCAGCGAGACTCAGAAGAAACGCTGATAACACGCTGGAAACGCAGAATTTTGTGCATTTGAGGACGGATTTATGCGTATTATGTTGTATCGGATAGATTTATGTGATTTGCGATACTTTCAAACTGCTCAGAATGTGGTAATTCTGACTTATTTTAAACTTCATATAACTGCAGATAGCGCTCTGAAAACACGAAATATGATGTCTTTGTCGATAGATTCATACATATTATGAGGTCCTGAATAGGAATATGATCTTTTTGATTGTGAAAATCTGCGCGAAAAAGCGTGATATCGACATATCCCAAAGTTTATAAAACTGCAAATAGCACTCTAAAAACACAAAATATGATGTATTTGGTGCTAGATTCTGCCATATAACGCACTTTTGGAGCAAAATTTTGCTTCTGAGCAGATTAACAGAGTCAAAAACTTCTTAACGAGACTCAGAAAAAACGCTGATAATTTGCTGGAAACGCCAAATCTTGTGCAGCTAAGGACGGATTCATGCGTATTATGTTATATTGGATAGATTTGTGTGATTTGCTATACTTTGAAACGTCCTAGAATGTGGCAATTTTGACTTATTCCAAACTTCATATAACTGCAGATAGCGCTCTGAAAACAAAAAATATGATGTTCTTGTCGATAGATTCATACATATAATGAGGTTCTGAATAGTAATATGAACTTTTTGATTGTGAAAATCTTCACGGAAAAGCGTGATTTTGACTTATTCCAAAGTTTGTTAAACTGCAAATAGTACTCTAAAAACACGAAATATAATGTATTTGGTGCTAGATTCAGCCATATAAGGCACTTTTGAAACAAAATCGTGCTTCTGAGCAGATTTACAGAGTCAGAAATTTCTGGAAACGCAAAATTTTGTGCATTTTAGGACGGATTCATGCGTATTATGTGTTGTATTGGATAGATTTATGTGAATTGCGATACTTTGAAACTGCTCAGAATGTAGTAATTTTGACTTATTTCAAACTTCATATAACTGCAGATAGCGCTCTGGAAACACGAAATATGATGTCTCTTTCGATAAATTCATACATATTATGAGGTCTTGAATAGGAATATGAACTTTTTGATTTTGAAAATCTGCGCGAAAAAGCGTGATATCGACTTATTCCAAAGTTCGTAAAACTGCAAACAGCACTCTGAAAACACGAAATATGATGTATTTGGTGCTGGATTCTGCCATACAACGCACTTTCGGAGCAAAATCTTGCTTCAGAGCAGATTTACAGAGTCAAAAATTTCTCAACGAGACTCAGAAAAAACGCTGATGACACGTTGGAAACGCAAAATTTTGTGCATTCGAGAACGGATCCATGCGTATTATGTTGTATTGGATAGATTTATGTGATTTGCGATACTTTGAAACTGCTCAGAATGTGATAATTTTGACTCAATTCAAACTTCATATAACTGCAGATAGCGCTCTGAAAACACGGAATATGATGTTTTTGTCGATAGATTCATACATATTATGAGGCCCTAGATAGGAATATGTACTTCTTGATTGTGAAAATCTACGCGGAAAAGCGCGATTCCGACTCATTCCAAAGTTTGTAAAACTGCAAATAGCACTCTGAAAACACGAAATATGATGTATTTGGTGCTATATTCTGCCATATAACGCACTTTTGGAGCCAAATCTTGCTTCAGAGCAGATTTACAGAGTCAAAAATTTCTCTGCGAGACTCAGAAAAAATGCTGATAACACGCTGGAAACGCAGAATTTTGTGCATTTGAGGACGGATTCATGCGTATTATGTTGTATTGGATAGATTTATGTGATTTGCGATACTTTGAAACTGCTCAGAATGTGGATATTCTGACTTATTTCAAACTTCATATAACTGCAGATAGCGCTCTGAAAACACGGAATATGATGTCTTTGTCGATAGATTCATACATATTATGAGGTCCTGAATAGGAATATAATTTTTTTGATTGTGAAAATCTGGGCGAAAAAGCGTGATATCGACATATTCCAAAGTTTGTAAAACTGCAAATAGCACTCTAAAAACACAAAATATGATGTATTTGGTGCTAGATTCTGCCATACAACGCACTTTTGGGGCAAAATTTTGCTTCTGAGCAGATTGACAGAGTCAAAAATTTCTTAACGAGACTCAGAAAAAACGCTGATAATTTGCTGGAAACGCAAAATCTTGTGCAGCTGAGGACGGATTCATGCGTATTATGTTATATTGCATAGATTTATGTGATTTGCTATACTTTGAAACGTCCTAGAATGTGGTTTTTTGACTTATTCCAAACTTCATATAACTGCAGATAGCGCTCTGAAAACACAAAATATGATGTTTTTGTCGATAGATTTATACATATTATGAGGTTCTGAATAGGAATATGAACTTTTTGATTGTTAAAATCTGCACGGAAAAGCGTGATTTCGACTTATTCCAAAGTTTGTTACTCTAAAAACACGAAATATAATGTATTTGGTGCTAGATTCAGCCATATAAGGCACTTTTGAAACAAAATCGTGCTTCTGAGCAGATATACAGAGTCAGAAATTTCTCAACAAGACAGAAAAAACGCTTATAACTCGCTGGAAACGCAAAATTTTGTACATTTTAGGACGAATTCATGCGTATTATGTGTTGTATTGGATAGATTTATGTGATTTGCGATACTTTGAAACTGCTCAGAATGTAGTAATTTTGATTTATTTCAAACTCCATATAACTGCAGATAGCGCTCTGAAAACACGAAATATGATATCTTTTTTAATAGATTCATACATATTAGGAGGTCCTGAATAGGAATATGAACTTTTTGATTTTGAAAATCTGCGCGAAAAAGCGTGATATCGACTTATTCCAAAGTTCGTAAAACTGCAAATAGCACTCTGAAAACATGAAATATGATGTTTTTGGTGCTGGATTCTGCCATACAACGCACTTTCGGAGCATAATCTTGCTTCAGAGCAAATTTACAGATTAAAAAATTTCTCAACGAGACTCAGAAAAATCGCTGATAACACGCTGGAAACGCAAAATTTTGTGCATTCGAGGACGGGTCCATGCGTATTATGTTGTATTGGATAGATTTATTTGATTTGCGATACTTTGAAGCTGCTCAGAATGTGATAATTTTGACTCAATTCAAACTTCATATTTCTGCAGATAGCGCTCTGGAAACACGGAATATGATGTTTTTGTCGATAGATTCATACATATTATAAGGCCCTAAATAGGAATATGAACTTTTTGATTGTGAAAATTTGCGCGGAAAAGCGTCATTCCGACTCATTCCAAAGTTTGTAAAACTGCAAGGAGCGCTCTGAAAACACTGAATATGATGTATTTGGTGCTAGATTCTGCCATATGACGCACTTTTGGAGCAAAATCTTGCTTTTGAGAAGATTTACAGAGTCAAAAATTTCTCAACGAGACTCAGAAAAAATGCTGATAACTTGCTGGAAACGCAAAATTTTGTGCATTTGAGGACGGATCCATGCGTATTATGTTGTATTGGATAGATTCATGTGATTTGCGATACTTTGAAACTGCTCAGAATGTTGTAATTTTGACTTATTTCAAACTTCATATAACTGCAGATAGCGCTCTGAAAACACGAAATATGATGTTTTTGTTGATAGATTCAGACATATTATGAGGTCCTGAATAGGAATATGAACTTTCTGATTGTGAATATCTGCGCGAAGAAGCGTAATTTCGACTTATTCCAAAGTTTGTAAAACTGCAAATAGCACTCTAAAAACACGAAATATGATGTATTTGGTGCTAGATCCTGCCATATAACGCACTTTTGAAGCAAAATCTTGCTTCAGAGCAGATCTACAGAGTCAAAGACCCCTCAACGAGACTCAGAAAAAACGCTGATATCTCGCTGGAAACGCAAAATTTTGTGCATTTGAGGACGGCTTCATGCGTATTATGCTGTATTGGATAGATTTATGTGATTGCGATACTTTGAAACTGCTCAGAATGTGGTAATTTTGACTTATTTCAAACTTCATATAACTGCAGATAGCGCTCTGAAAACATGAAATATGATTTTTTTTTCGATAGATTTATACATATTATGAGGTCCTAAATAGGAATATGAACTTTTTGATTGTGAAAATCTGCGCGGAAGAGCGTGATTTTGACTTATTCCAAAGTTTGTTAAACTGCAGAGAGCACTTCAAAAACACGAAATATGATGTATTTGATGCTAGATTCTGCCATATAACGAACTTTTGAAGCAAAATCTTGCTTCTGAGCAGATTAACGGAGTAAAAAATTTCTCAACGAGACTCAGAAAAAACGCTGATAACTCGCTGGAAACGCAAAATTTTGTGCATTTGAGGACGGGTTCATGCGTATTATGTTGTATTGGATAGATTTATGTGATTTGTTATACTTTGAAACTGCTCAGAATGTGGTAATTTTGACCTATTCCAAACTTCATATAACTGCAGATAGCGCACTGAAAACACGAAATATGATGTTTTTGTCGATAAATTCATACATATCATGAGGTCCTGAATAGGAATATGAATTTTTTGATTGTGAAAATCTGCGCGGAAAAGCGTGATTTCAACTTATTCCAAAGTTTGTAAAACTGCAAATAGCACTCTAAAAACACGAAATATGATGTATTTGGTGCTAGATTCCGCCATATAACGCACTTTTGAAGCAAAATCTTGCTTCTGAGCAGATTAACAGAGACAAAAATTTCTCAACGAGACTCAGGAAAAACGCTGAGAACTCGCTGGAAACGCGGAATTTTGTGCATTTGAGGACGGGTTCGTGCGTATTATGTTGTATTGGATAGATTAATGTGATTTGCGATACTTTGAAACTGCTCTGATTGTAGTAATTTTGACTTATTTCAAACTTCATATAACTGCAGATAGCGCTCTGAAAACACGGAATATGATGTTCTTGTCGAAAGATTCATACATATTATAAGGTTTTGAATAGGAATATGAACTTTATGATTGTGAAAATCTGCGCGGAAAAGCGTGATTTCGACTTATCACAAAGTTTGTTAAACTGCAAAGAGTACTCTAAAAACACGAAATATGATGTATTTGGTGCTAGATTCTGCCATATAACGCATTTTTGAAGCAAAATCTTGCTTATGAGCAGATTTACAGAGTCAAAAATTTCTCAACGAGACTCAGAAAAAACGCTGATAACTCGCGAGAAACGCAAAATTTTGTACATTTGAGCACGGATTCATGCTTATTATGTTGCATTGGATAGATTCATGTGATTTGCGATACTTTGAAACTGCTTAGAATGTGGTAATTTTGATTTATTTCAAACTTCATATAACTGCAGATAGCGCTCTGAAAACACGAAATACGATGTTTTTGTCGATAGATTCATACAGATTATGAGGTCCTGAATAGGAATATGAACTTTTTGATTGTGAAAATCTGCGCGGAAAAGCGTGATTCCGACTTATTCCATAGTTTGTAATACTGCAAATAGCACTCTAAAAACACAAAATATGATGTATTTGGTGCTGGATTCTGCCATATAACTCACTTTTGAAGCAAAATCTTTCTTCTGAGCAGATTTACAGTCAAAAATTTTTCAACGAGACTCAGAAAAAACGCTGATAACTCGCTGGAAACGCAGAATTTTGTGCATTTGAGGACGGCTTCATGCGTATTATGTTGTATCGGATAGATTTATGTGATTTGCGATACTTTCAAACTGCTCAGAATGTGGTAATTCTGACTCATTTTAAACTTCATATAACTGCAGATAGCGCTCTGAAAACACGAAATATGATGTCTTTGTCGATAGATTCATACATATTATGAGGTCCTGAATAGGAATATGATCTTTTTGATTGTGAAAATCTGCGCGAAAAAGCGTGATATCGACATATCCCAAAGTTTATAAAACTGCAAATAGCACTCTAAAAACACAAAATATGATGTATTTGGTGCTAGATTCTGCCATATAAACGCACTTTTGGAGCAAAATTTTGCTTCTGAGCAGATTAACAGAGTCAAAAACTTCTTAACGAGACTCAGAAAAAAACGCTGATAATTTGCTGGAAACGCCAAATCTTGTGCAGCTAAGGACGGATTCATGCGTATTATGTTATATTGGATAGATTTGTGTGATTTGCTATACTTTGAAACGTCCTAGAATGTGGCAATTTTGACTTATTCCAAACTTCATATAACTGCAGATAGCGCTCTGAAAACAAAAAATATGATGTTCTTGTCGATAGATTCATACATATAATGAGGTTCTGAATAGTAATATGAACTTTTTGATTGTGAAAATCTTCACGGAAAAGCGTGATTTTGACTTATTCCAAAGTTTGTTAAACTGCAAATAGTACTCTAAAAACACGAAATATAATGTATTTGGTGCTAGATTCAGCCATATAAGGCACTTTTGAAACAAAATCGTGCTTCTGAGCAGATTTACAGAGTCAGAAATTTCTGGAAACGCAAAATTTTGTGCATTTTAGGACGGATTCATGCGTATTATGTGTTGTATTGGATAGATTTATGTGAATTGCGATACTTTGAAACTGCTCAGAATGTAGTAATTTTGACTTATTTCAAACTTCATATAACTGCAGAAAGCGCTCTGGAAACACGAAATATGATGTCTCTTTCGATAAATTCATACATATTATGAGGTCTTGAATAGGAATATGAACTTTTTGATTTTGAAAATCTGCGCGAAAAAAGCGTGATATCGACTTATTCCAAAGTTCGTAAAACTGCAAACAGCACTCTGAAAACACGAAATATGATGTATTTGGTGCTGGATTCTGCCATACAACGCACTTTCGGAGCAAAATCTTGCTTCAGAGCAGATTTACAGAGTCAAAAATTTCTCAACGAGACTCAGAAAAAACGCTGATGACACGTTGGAAACGCAAAATTTTGTGCATTCGAGAACGGATCCATGCGTATTATGTTGTATTGGATAGATTTATGTGATTTGCGATACTTTGAAACTGCTCAGAATGTGATAATTTTGACTCAATTCAAACTTCATATAACTGCAGATAGCGCTCTGAAAACACGGAATATGATGTTTTTGTCGATAGATTCATACATATTATGAGGCCCTAGATAGGAATATGTACTTCTTGATTGTGAAAATCTACGCGGAAAAGCGCGATTCCGACTCATTCCAAAGTTTGTAAAACTGCAAATAGCACTCTGAAAACACGAAATATGATGTATTTGGTGCTATATTCTGCCATATAACGCACTTTTGGAGCCAAATCTTGCTTCAGAGCAGATTTACAGAGTCAAAAATTTCTGTGCGAGACTCAGAAAAAATGCTGATAACACGCTGGAAACGCAGAATTTTGTGCATTTTGAGGACGGATTCATGCGTATTATGTTGTATTGGATAGATTTATGTGATTTGCGATACTTTGAAACTGCTCAGAATGTGGATATTCTGACTTATTTCAAACTTCATATAACTGCAGATAGCGCTCTGAAAACACGGAATATGATGTCTTTGTCGATAGATTCATACATATTATGAGGTCCTGAATAGGAATATAATTTTTTTGATTGTGAAAATCTGGGCGAAAAAGCGTGATATCGACATATTCCAAAGTTTGTAAAACTGCAAATAGCACTCTAAAAACACAAAATATGATGTATTTGGTGCTAGATTCTGCCATACAACGCACTTTTGGAGCAAAATTTTGCTTCTGAGCAGATTGACAGAGTCAAAAATTTCTTAACGAGACTCAGAAAAAACGCTGATAATTTGCTGGAAACGCAAAATCTTGTGCAGCTGAGGACGGATTCATGCGTATTATGTTATATTGGATAGATTTATGTGATTTGCTATACTTTGAAACGTCCTAGAATGTGGTTTTTTTGACTTATTCCAAACTTCATATAACTGCAGATAGCGCTCTGAAAACACAAAATATGATGTTTTTGTCGATAGATTTATACATATTATGAGGTTCTGAATAGGAATATGAACTTTTTGATTGTTAAAATCTGCACGGAAAAGCGTGATTTCGACTTATTCCAAAGTTTGTTACTCTAAAAACACGAAATATAATGTATTTGGTGCTAGATTCAGCCATATAAGGCACTTTTGAAACAAAATCGTGCTTCTGAGCAGATATACAGAGTCAGAAATTTCTCAACAAGACAGAAAAAACGCTTATAACTCGCTGGAAACGCAAAATTTTGTGCATTTTAGGACGAATTCATGCGTATTATGTGTTGTATTGGATAGATTTATGTGATTTGCGATACTTTGAAACTGCTCAGAATGTAGTAATTTTGATTTATTTCAAAACTCCATATAACTGCAGATAGCGCTCTGAAAACACGAAATATGATATCTTTTTTAATAGATTCATACATATTAGGAGGTCCTGAATAGGAATATGAACTTTTTGATTTTGAAAATCTGCGCGAAAAAGCGTGATATCGACTTATTCCAAAGTTCGTAAAACTGCAAATAGCACTCTGAAAACATGAAATATGATGTTTTTGGTGCTGGATTCTGCCATACAACGCACTTTCGGAGCATAATCTTGCTTCAGAGCAAATTTACAGATTAAAAAATTTCTCAACGAGACTCAGAAAAATCGCTGATAACACGCTGGAAACGCAAAATTTTGTGCATTCGAGGACGGGTCCATGCGTATTATGTTGTATTGGATAGATTTATTTGATTTGCGATACTTTGAAGCTGCTCAGAATGTGATAATTTTGACTCAATTCAAACTTCATATTTCTGCAGATAGCGCTCTGGAAACACGGAATATGATGTTTTTGTCGATAGATTCATACATATTATAAGGCCCTAAATAGGAATATGAACTTTTTGATTGTGAAAATTTGCGCGGAAAAAGCGTCATTCCGACTCATTCCAAAGTTTGTAAAACTGCAAGGAGCGCTCTGAAAACACTGAATATGATGTATTTGGTGCTAGATTCTGCCATATGACGCACTTTTGGAGCAAAATCTTGCTTTTGAGAAGATTTACAGAGTCAAAAATTTCTCAACGAGACTCAGAAAAAATGCTGATAACTTGCTGGAAACGCAAAATTTTGTGCATTTGAGGACGGATCCATGCGTATTATGTTGTATTGGATAGATTCATGTGATTTGCGATACTTTGAAACTGCTCAGAATGTTGTAATTTTGACTTATTTCAAACTTCATATAACTGCAGATAGCGCTCTGAAAACACGAAATATGATGTTTTTGTTGATAGATTCAGACATATTATGAGGTCCTGAATAGGAATATGAACTTTCTGATTGTGAATATCTGCGCGAAGAAGCGTAATTTCGACTTATTCCAAAGTTTGTAAAACTGCAAATAGCACTCTAAAAACACGAAATATGATGTATTTGGTGCTAGATCCTGCCATATAACGCACTTTTGAAGCAAAATCTTGCTTCAGAGCAGATCTACAGAGTCAAAGACCCCTCAACGAGACTCAGAAAAAAACGCTGATATCTCGCTGGAAACGCAAAATTTTGTGCATTTGAGGACGGCTTCATGCGTATTATGCTGTATTGGATAGATTTATGTGATTGCGATACTTTGAAACTGCTCAGAATGTGGTAATTTTGACTTATTTCAAACTTCATATAACTGCAGATAGCGCTCTGAAAAACATGAAATATGATTTTTTTTTCGATAGATTTATACATATTATGAGGTCCTAAATAGGAATATGAACTTTTTGATTGTGAAAATCTGCGCGGAAGAGCGTGATTTTGACTTATTCCAAAGTTTGTTAAACTGCAGAGAGCACTTCAAAAACACGAAAAATGATGTATTTGATGCTAGATTCTGCCATATAACGAACTTTTGAAGCAAAATCTTGCTTCTGAGCAGATTAACGGAGTAAAAAATTTCTCAACGAGACTCAGAAAAAACGCTGATAACTCGCTGGAAACGCAAAATTTTGTGCATTTGAGGACGGGTTCATGCGTATTATGTTGTATTGGATAGATTTATGTGATTTGTTATACTTTGAAACTGCTCAGAATGTGGTAATTTTGACCTATTCCAAACTTCATATAACTGCAGATAGCGCACTGAAAACACGAAATATGATGTTTTTGTCGATAAATTCATACATATCATGAGGTCCTGAATAGGAATATGAATTTTTTGATTGTGAAAATCTGCGCGGAAAAGCGTGATTTCAACTTATTCCAAAGTTTGTAAAACTGCAAATAGCACTCTAAAAACACGAAATATGATGTATTTGGTGCTAGATTCCGCCATATAACGCACTTTTGAAGCAAAATCTTGCTTCTGAGCAGATTAACAGAGACAAAAATTTCTCAACGAGACTCAGGAAAAACGCTGAGAACTCGCTGGAAACGCGGAATTTTTGTGCATTTGAGGACGGGTTCGTGCGTATTATGTTGTATTGGATAGATTAATGTGATTTGCGATACTTTGAAACTGCTCTGATTGTAGTAATTTTGACTTATTTCAAACTTCATATAACTGCAGATAGCGCTCTGAAAACACGGAATATGATGTTCTTGTCGAAAGATTCATACATATTATAAGGTTTTGAATAGGAATATGAACTTTATGATTGTGAAAATCTGCGCGGAAAAGCGTGATTTCGACTTATCACAAAGTTTGTTAAACTGCAAAGAGTACTCTAAAAACACGAAATATGATGTATTTGGTGCTAGATTCTGCCATATAACGCATTTTTGAAGCAAAAATCTTGCTTATGAGCAGATTTACAGAGTCAAAAATTTCTCAACGAGACTCAGAAAAAACGCTGATAACTCGCGAGAAACGCAAAATTTTGTACATTTGAGCACGGATTCATGCTTATTATGTTGCATTGGATAGATTCATGTGATTTGCGATACTTTGAAACTGCTTAGAATGTGGTAATTTTGATTTATTTCAAACTTCATATAACTGCAGATAGCGCTCTGAAAACACGAAATACGATGTTTTTGTCGATAGATTCATACAGATTATGAGGTCCTGAATAGGAATATGAACTTTTTGATTGTGAAAATCTGCGCGGAAAAGCGTGATTCCGACTTATTCCATAGTTTGTAATACTGCAAATAGCACTCTAAAAACACAAAATATGAATGTATTTGGTGCTGGATTCTGCCATATAACTCACTTTGAAGCAAAATCTTTCTTCTGAGCAGATTTACAGTCAAAAATTTTTCAACGAGACTCAGAAAAAACGCTGATAACTCGCTGGAAACGCCAAGTTTTGTGCATTGGAGAAGGGATTCATGCGTATTATGTTGTATTGGATAGATTTATGTGATTTGCGATGCTTTAAAACTGCTCAGAATGTCGTAATTTTAACTTATTTCAAACTACATATAACTGCAGATAGCACTCTGAAAACACGAAATATGATGTTTTTGTCGATAGATTCACACATATTATGAGGTCCTGAATAGGAATATGGACTTTTTGATTGTGAAAGAATGCGCGAAAAAGCATGATTTCGACTTATTCCATAGTTTGTAAAACTGCAAATAGCACTCTAAAAACACAAAATATTATGTATTTGGTGCTAGATTCTGCCATATAACGCACTTTTGAAGGAAAATCTTGCTTCAGAGCAGTTATACAGAGTCAAAAATTTCTCAACAAGACTCAGAACAATTGCTGATAACTCGCTGGAAACGCAAAATTTTGTGCATTTGAGGACGGATTCATGCGTATCATGTTGTATTGGATAGATTTATGTGATTCACGATACTTTGAAACGTCTCAGAATGTGGTAATCCTGACTTATTTCAAACTTCATATAACTGCAGATAGCGCACTGAAAACACGAAATATGAGGTTTTTGTCGATAGATTCATACAAATTATGAGGTCCTGAATGGAATATGGACTTCTTGATTGTGAAAATCTGCGCGGAAAAGCGTAATTTCGACTCATTCCAAAGTTTGTAGAACTGCATGGAGCACTCTGAAAACACTGAATATGATGTATTTGGTGCTAGATTCTGCCATATGACGCACTTTTGAAGCAAAATCTTGCTTCCGAGCAGATTTACAGAGTCAAAAATTTTTCAACGAGACTCAGAAAAATCGCTGATAACTCGCTGGATACGCAAAATTTTGTGCATATGAGGACGGATTCATGCGTATTATGTTATATTGGATAGATTTATGTGCTTTGCGATACTTTGAAACTGCTTAGAATGTGGTAATTTTGACTTATTTCTAACTTCATATAACTGCAGATAACGCTCTGAACACACGGAAAATGATGTTTTTGTCTATAGATTCATACATATCATGAGGTCCTCGATAGGAATATGAACTTTTTGATTGTGAAAATCTGCGCAGAAAAGCGTGATTTCGACTTATTCCAAAGTTTGTTAAACTGCAAAGAGCACTCTAAGAACACAAAATATGATGTATTTGGTGCTAGATTCTGCCATATAACGCACTTTTGAAGCAAAATCTTGCTCCTGAGCAGATTTACAGAGTCAAAAAATTTCTCAACGAGACTCAGGAAAAACGCTGATAAATCGCTGGAAACGCAAAATTTCTTGCATTTGAGGAGGGATTCATGCGTATTATGTTGTATTATATAGATTTATGTGATTTGCGATACTTTGAAACTGCTCAGAATGTGGTAATTTTGACTTATTTCAAACTTCATATAACTGCAGATAGCGCTCTAAAAACACGAAATATGATGTTTTTGTCGATGAATTTATACATATTATGAGACCCTAGATAGAAATATGAACTTTTTGATTGTAAAAACCTGCGCGGAGAAGCGTCATTCCGACTCATTCCAAAGTTTGTAAAACTGCAAGAAGCACTCTGGAGACACTAAATATGATGTATTAGCTGCTAGATTCTGCCATATGAAGCACTTTTTGAGCAAAATCTTACTTCTGAGCAGATTTACAGAGTCAGAAATTTCTGAAAAAACGCTGATAACTCGCTTGAAACGCAAAATTTTGTGCATTTGAGGACGGATTCATGCGTATTATGTTGTATTGGATAGATTTATGTGCTTTGCGATACTTTGGAACTGCTTAGAATGTGGTAATTTTGACTTATTTCAAACTTCATATAACTGCAGATAGCGCTTTGAAAACACGAAATATGATGTTTTTGTCGATAGATTCATACATATTATGAGGTTCTAAATAGGAATATGAACTTTTCGATTGTGAAAATCTGCGCGGAGAAGCGTGATTCCGACTTATTCCATAGTTTGTAAAACTGCAAATAGCACTCTAAAAACACAAAATATGAAGTATTTGGTGCTTCAGCCATATAACGCACTTTTGAAGCAAAATCTTGCTTCTGAGCAAGTTACAGGGTCAAAAATTTCTCAACGAGACTCAGGAAAAACGCTGATAACTCGCTGGGAAACGCAGAATTCTGTGCATTTGTTGACGGATTCATGCGTATTATGTTGTATTGGATAGATTTATGTGATTTTCGATACTTTGAAACTGCTCAGAATGTCGTGATTCTAACTTATTTCAAACTT
>OZ022336.1:25343582-25465953 GCA_963989225.1 Dromius quadrimaculatus | reverse complement strand
TTCTGAACAGTTCAAAAGTATCGCAAATCACATAAATCCATCCAATACAACATAGTACGCATGAATCCGTCCTCTAATGCACAAAATTTTGCGTTTCCAGCGAGTTATCAGCGTTTTTTCCTGAGTCTCGTTGAGAAATTTTTGACTCTGTAAATCTGCTCAGAAGCAAGATTTTGCTTAAAAAGTGCGTTATATGGCAGAATCTAACACCAGATACATCATATTTCGTGTTTTTAGGGTGCTATTTGCAGTTTTACAAACTTTGTAATAAGTCGAAATCACGCTCTTCCGCGCAGATTTTCACAATCAAAAAGTTCATATTTCTATTCGGAACCTCCTAATATGTATAAATCCATCGACAAAAACATCATATTCTGTGTTTTCAGAGCGCTATCTGCAGTTATATGAAGTTTGAAATAAGTCAAAGTTACCACATTCTGAGCAGTTTCAAAGTATCGCAAATCACATAAATCTATCCAATACAACATAATACGCATGAATCTGTCCTCGAATGCACAAAATTTTGCGTATTCAGCGAGTTTTCAGCGTTTTTTCTGAGTCTCGTTGAGAAATTTTTGACTCTGTAAATTTGCTCAGAAGCAAGATTTTGCTCCAAAAGTGCGTTCTATGGCAGAATCTAGCACCAAATACATCATATTTCGTGTTTTTAGAGTGCTATTTGCAGTTTCACAAACTTTGGAATAAATCGAGATCACGCTTTTCCGCGCAGATTTTCGCAATCATAGAGGTCATATTCCTATTCAGGACCTAAAAATATGTATGAATCTTTCAACAAAAACATCATATTCCGTGTTTTCAGAGCGCTTTCAGCAGTTATATGAAGTTTGAAATAAGTCAAGATTACCACATTCGGAGCAGTTTCAAAGTATCGCAATTCACATAAATCTATCCAATACAACATAATACGCATGAACCCGTCCTCAAATGCACAAAATTCTGCGTTTCAAGTGTGTTATCAGCGTTTTCTCTGAGACTTGTTGGAAAATTTTTGACTCTGTAAGTCTGCTAAGAAGCAAAATTTTGCTATAAAAGTGCGTTACATGGCAGAATCTAGCACCAAATACATGATATTTTGTGTTTTTAGAGTGCTCTTTGCAGTTTTACTAACTTTGGAATTCGTCAAAATCGGGCTCTTCCGCGCAGAATTGCACAATCGAAAAGTTCATATTTCTATCCAGGACATCATAATATGTATGAATTTATCGACAAAAACATCATATTTCGTGTTTCCAGAGCGCTATCTGCAGTTATATGAAGTTTGAAATAAGTCAAAATTACCACAATCTGAGCAGTTTCAAAGTATCGCAAATCACATAAATCTATCCAATACAACATAATACGCATGAATTCGTCCTCAAGGGCACAAAATTTTGCGTTTCCAGGATGTTATCAGCGTTTTGTCTGAGTCTCGTTGAGAAATTTTTGACTCTGTAAATCTGCTCAGAAACAAGGTTTTGCTTCAAAACTGCGTTATATGGCAGAATCTAGCACCAAATACATCATATTTCGTGTTTTTAGAGTGCTTTTTGCAGTTTTACAGAGTTTAAAGTGAGCCGAAATCACGCTTTTCCGCGCAGATTTTCACAATCAGAAAGTTTATATTCCAATTTAGGACCTCATAATATGTATACATCTATCGACAGAAACATCATATTTCGTGTTTCCAGACCGCTATCTGCAGTTATATGAAGTTTGGAATAAGTCAGAATTACCACATTCTGAGCAGTTTCTAAGTATCGCAAATCACATAAATCTATCCAATACAACATGATACGCATGAATCCGTCCTCAAATGCACGAAATTTGGCGTTTCCAGCGGGTTATCAGCGTTTTTTCTGAGTCTCGTAAAGACTCTGTAAATCTGCTCAGAAGCAATATTTTGCTTCAAAAGTGCGTTATATGGCAGACTCTAGCACCAAATACATAATATTTCGTGTTTTTAGAGTGCTCCCTGCAGTTTTACAAACTTTGGAGTAAGTCGAAATGACGCTTTTCCGCGCAGATTTTCACAATCAAAAAGTTCATATTCCCATTCAGGACCTCATAATATGTATAAATCTATCGACAAAAACTTCATATTTCGTGTTTTCAGAGCGCTATCTGCAGTTATATGAAGTTTGATATAAGTCAGAATTACCACAATCTGAGCAGTTTCAAAGTATCGCAATTCACATAAATCTATCCAATACAACATAATACGCATGAATCCGTCCTCAAATGCACAAAACTTTGCATTCCCAGTGAGTTATCAGCGTTTTTTCTGAGTCTTGTTGGGAAATCTTTGACCTTGTAAATCTGCTCAGAAGCAATATTTTGCTTCAAAAGTGCGTTATATGGCGGAATCTAGCACCAAATACATGATATTTCGTGTTTTTAGAGTGCTCTTTGCTGTTTTACAAACTTTGGAATAAGTCGAAATCACCCTTTTCCGCGCAGATTTTCAAAATCAAAAAATTCATATTCCTATTCAGGACCTCATAATATGTATGAATCTATCAACAAAAACATCATATTTCGTGTTTTAAGAGCGCTATCTGCAGTTATATGAAGTTTGAAATAAGTCAAAATTACCACATTCTGAGCAGTTTCAAAGTATCGCAGATCACATAAATCTATTCAATGCAACATAATACGCATGAATCCGTCCTTGAATGCACAAAATTTTGCGTTCCCAGCGAGTTATCAGCGTTTTTTCTGAGTCTCGTTGAGAAATTTTTGACTTTGTAAATCTGCTCAGAAGCAAGATTCTGCTTCAAAAGTGCGTTATATGGGAGAATCTAGCACCAAATACATCATATCTTGTGCTTTTAGAGTGCTCTTCGCAGTTTCATAAACTGTGGAATAAGTCAAAATCACGCTTTTCCGCGCAGATTTTCACAATCAAAAACTTCATATTCCTATTCAGGACCTCATGATATGTATGAATCTATCGACAAAAACATCATATTTCGTGTTTTCAGAGCGCTATCTGCAGTTATATGAAGTTTGAAATAAGTCAAAATTACCACATTCTGAGCAGTTTCAAAGTATCGCAAATCACATGAATCTATCAAGTACAACATAATACGCATGAATCCGTCCTCAAATGCACAAAATTTTGCGTTTCCAGCGAGTTATCAGCGTTTTTTCTGAGCCGCGTTGAGAAATTCTTGACTCTGTAAATCTGCTCTGAAGCAAGATTTTGCTTCAAAAGTGCGTTATATGGCAGAATCTAGCACCAAATACATCATATTTTGTGTTCTTAGGGTGACGAGCACCAACTGATTTACTCTCAAGTGTATGTCAAACTCCTGTAGTACTTCATATGTGAACAAGAAATTGGCGACTTCCATGAAAGAGTAATTCACTAAGGTGGTAAATTTCCTCCTTCGCTTACTCCGAGAGTCAAAAAAAATATTACTCTTGAATTAATACAAATTCGAGAGCACCAACGAAAAGAAAATTACTAAAAAAGTGAATCCATAGTAAATTTAGAATAAATGTACTCTTACGTCGTAGGTGGAGTGAAGCTCCCGATCAGATATTTGTGACGTTACTAAAGTAGTTTCCTCACATTAATTGCTCAAAAAATTGATTATTTAGAATACATGGACATTTTAGATGGAGATGACAAGGAAGAATTGATACAAATAATTCGTAAAAGAAGAGATTCACTTGAATTTTATACGGAAATAGAATTTAGAGAAAGGTTTGGTTCCCAAATGCAGTCTGTTTCACGACTTTTGGAGATAGCTAAGCAATATTTGGAAGATATAACAAGAAGAATATAGTTTTATCTGCAAAGGTACAACTTTTCTGTGCGTTGCGCATTTTTCGTACTGGTATGTATCAAATTGTAGCTGGTGATTTAATTGATGTTCATAGAACTATTGCCGGCAGGGCATTTCAAAGGGTTGTTGATATTCTTCTATATTTGTATTTGTATGCCTTTCAATTAGAAACAATGTTTCCAGAGCAAAAGAGCATTTTATTATTTGGGAAGATTCCCGAATGTAATTAGTGCAATTGATTGTGTCCATATACCAATTTTATGTCAACCTTGAGAACATAATGGAATTTTCCGAAACAGAAAAAGTTTCTTCTCAATTGATACACAAGTTATTTGTGATTCAACTATAAGAATTTTAAATATTGTAAGTCACTGGCGAGGATCAAAACATGATGCGCGAATTTGGAATAGCAGTGCTATAGCAGCAAGATTTGAAATGGGACTATACAATAATCTGGTTGGAAACAGTGGTTATGTCTTGTCCCAATTTTTGATGATACCAGTCTTTAATTGAATATTAATAAATATATTCAGCATTCAGCATGACTCCTTTGCCATAACTCACCTTTTAAGAATCATAAAATAAGAGTCACTCACAACAATTTAAATAAAAGTGTCATGTTTTTCATTCCCGATTATATTGAAATATGTACTTTTCCATAATTTCGATTAGTCGCGCCTCTTTCACTCTTGGAAAGTTTTAAATCCTTCTCTCAGAGTAAATATCATCTACTTCTCTAGTTATTACTCAAGAAGTAATTTTGCAAACAGCTCTTCAAAAATACTACAGAAGTGTTTCACTCTACTAGTAATTTACTTCTGAATTAACTACTACTAAAGTAACATTTATTACAATAGTTAATATGATTTTTTGTGCTCTCCACCCTTAGAGTGCTATTTGCAGTTTTACAAACTTTGGAATAAGTCAAAATCACGCTCTTCCGCGCAAATTTTCACAATCGAAGGGTTCATATTTCTATTCAGGACCTCATAATATGTATAAATCTATCGACAAAAACATCATACTTCGTGTTTTCAGAGCGATATCTGCAGTTTGAAATAAGTCAAAATTACCACATTCTGAGCAGTTTCAAAGTATCGCAAATCACATAAACCTATCCAATACAACATAATACGCATGAATCCGTCCTCAAATGCACAAAATTTTGCGTTTCCAGCGAGTTATCAGCGTTTCATCTGAGTCTCGTTGAGAAATTTTTGAAACTGTGAATCTGCTCAGAAACAAGATTTAGCTTCAAAAGTGCGTTATATGGCAGAATCTAGCACCAAATATATCATATTCCATGTTTTTAGAGTGCTCTTTGCAGTTTTACAAACTTTGAAATAAGTCGAGATCACGCTTTTTCGCGCAGATTTTTGCAATCAAAAAGTTCATATACCTATTCTGGACCTCATCATAAATATGGATCTATCGACAAAAACATAATATTCCGTGTTTTCAGAGCGTTATCTGCAGCTATATGAGTTTGAAATAAGTCAAAATACCACATTCTGAGTAGTTTCAAAGTATCGCAATTCACATAAATCTATCCAATACAACATAATACGCATGAATCCGTCCTCAAAGGCACAAAATTTTGCGTTTCCAGCAAGTTATCAGAAATTTGTCTGAGTCTCGTTGAGAAATTTTTGACTTAGTAAATCTGCTCTGAAGCAAGGTTTTGCTTCAAAAGTGCGTTATATGGCAGAATCTAGCACCAAATACATCATATTCCGTGTTTTTAGAGTGCTATTTGCAATTTTACAAACTTTGGGATAAATCGACATCACGCTTCCCCGCGCAGATTTTTACAATCAAAAAGTTCATATTCCTATTCAGGACCTCATAATATGTATGAATCTATCGACAAAAACATCATGTTCCGTGTTTTCAGAGCGCTATCCGCAGTTATATGAAGTTTGAAATAAGTCTAAATTACCACATTCTGAGCAGTTTCAAAGTATCGCAAATCACATCAATCTATCAGGTACAACATAATACGCATGGATTTGTCCTGATATGCTCAAAGATTTGCGTTTCCATCGAGTTATCCGCGTTTTTTCTGAGTCTCGTTGAGGAATTGTTGACTCTGTAAATCTGCTCAGAAGCAAGATTTTGCTTCAAAAGTGCGTTATATGGCAGAATCTAGCACCAAATACATCATATTTCGTGTTTTTAGAGTGTTCTTTGCAGTTTTACAAACTTTGGAGTGAGCCGAAATCACGCGTCTCCGCGCGGATTTTCACAATCAAAAAATTAATATTGCTATTCAGGACCTCATAATATGTATACATCTATCGACAAAAACATCATATTTCGTGTTTTCAGACCGCTATCTGCAGTTATATGAAGTTTGAAATAAGTCAAAATTACCACATTCTGAGCAGTTTCTAAGTATCGCAAATCACATAAATCTATCCAATACAATATAATACGCATGAATCCGTCCTCAAATGCACAAAATTTGGCGTTTCCAGCGAGTTATCAGCGTTTTTTCTGAGTCTCGTAAAGACTCTGTAAATCTGCTCAGAAGCAATATTTTGCTTCAAAAGTGCGTTATTTGGCAGAATCTAGCACCAAATACATCATATTTCATGTTTTTAGAGTGCTCTCTGCAGTTTTACAAACTTTGGAGTAAGTCGAAATTACGCTTTTCCGCGCAGATTTTCACAATCAAAAAGTCCATATTCCTATTCAGGACCTAATAATATGTATACGTCTTTCGACAAAAACATCATATTTTGTGTTCTCAGAGCGCTATCTGCAGTTATATGAAGTTTGAATTAAGTCAAAATTACCACATTCTGAGCAGTTTCAAAGTTTTGCAAATCACATAAATCTATCCAATACAACCTAATACGCATGAATTCCTCCTCAAATGCACAAAATTTCGCGTTTCCATCAAGTTATCAGCGTTTTTTCTGAGTCTCGTTGAGAAATTTTTGACTCTGTAAATCTGCTCAGAAGCAAAATTTGGCTTCAAAAGTGTGTTATATAGCAGAATCTCACACCAGATACATCATATTTCGTGTTTTTAGAGTGCTCTCAGCAGTTTTACTAACTTTGGAATAAGTCGAAATCACGGTTCTTCGCGCAGATATTCATAATCAAGAAGTTCATATTCCTATTCAGGACCTCATAACCTGTATGAGACTATCGACGAAAACATCATATTCCGTGTTTTCAAAGCGCTGTCTGCAGTTATATGAAGTTTGAAATAAGTCAAAATTACCACATTCTGAGCAGTTTCAAAGTATCGCAAATAACATAAATCTATCCAATACAACATAATACGCATGAATCCGTCCTCAAATGCACAAAATTTTGCGTTTCCAGCGAGTTATAAGCGTATTTTCCGAGTCTCGTTGAGAAATTCATGACTCTGTAAATCTGCTCAGAAGCAAGATTCTGCTTAAAAAGTGCGTTATATGGCAGAATCTAGCACCAAATACATCATATTTTGTATTTTTAGAGTGCTATTTGCAGTTTTACAAACTTTGGAATAAGTCGGAATCACGCTTTTCCGCGCAAATTTTCACAATCAAAAAGTTCATATTCCTATTCAGGACCTCATAATATGTATGAATCTATCGACAAAAACATCATATTTCGTGTTTTCAGAGCGCTCTCTGCAGTTATATGAAGTCTGAAATAAGTCAGAATAACCACATTCTGAGCAGTTTCAAAGTATAATAAATCACATAAATCTATCCAATACAACATAATACGCATAAATCCATCCTCAAATGCACAAAATTTTGCGTTTCCAGCGAGTTATCAGCGTTTTTTCTGAAACTCGTTGAGAAATTTTGGACACTGTAAATCTGCTCAGAAGTAAGATTTTGCTTTAAGATTGCGTTATATGGCAGAATCTAGCACCAAATACATGATATTTTGTGATTTTCAGAGTGCTCTTTGCAGTTTTACAAACTTTGAAATAAGTCGAAATCACGCTTCTCCGCGCAAATTTTCACGATCAAAAAGTTAATATTCCTATCCAGGACCTCATAACATGAATAAAACCATCGTTAAAACATCATATTTCGTGTTTTCAAAGCGCTATCTGCAGTTATATGAAGTTTGGAATAAGTCAAAACTACCACATTCTGAGCAGTTTCAAAGTATCGCAAATCACATAAATCTATCCAATACAACATAATACACATGAATCCGTCCTCAAATGCACAAAATTCTGCGTTTCCAGCGAGTAATAAGCGTTTTTTCTGAGTCTCGTTGAGAAATTTTTGACTCTGTAAATCTGCTCAAAAGGAAGATTTTGCTTCAAAAGTGCGTTATATGGTAGAATCTTGCACCAAATACATCATATTTCGTGTTTTCAGAGTGCTCTTTGCAGTTTCACAAACTTTGGAATAAGTTGAAATCACGCTTTTCCGCGCAAATTTTCACGATCAAAAAGTTGATATTCCTATTCAGGACCTCATATTATGTATGAATCTATCGACAAGAACATCAAATTAGGTGTCTTCAGAGCGCTATCTGCAGTCATATGAAGTTTGAAATAAGTCAAAATAACCACATTCTGAACAGTTTCAAAGTATCGCAAATCACATAAATCTATTCGATACAACATAAAACGCATGAATCCGTCCTCAAATGCACAGAATTTTCCGTTTCCTGTGAGTTTTCATCGTTCTTTCTGAGTCTTGTTGAGAAATCTTTGACTCTGTAAATCAGCTCAGAAGTAGGATTTTGCTCCAAAAGTCTGTTATATGGCAGAATCTAGCACCAAATACATTATAATCGTGTTTTTAGAGTGCTATTTGCAGTTTTAAAAACTTTGGAATAAATCGAAATCACCCTTTTCCGCGCTGATTTTCACAATCAAGAAATTCATATTTCTATTTAGGACCTCATAATATGTATAAATCTATCAACAAAAACATAATATTCCGTGCTTTCAGAGCGCTATCTGCAGTTATATGAAGTTTGGAATAAGTCAAAATTACCATATTCTGAACAGTTCAAAAGTATCGCAAATCACATAAATCCATCCAATACAACATAGTACGCATGAATCCGTCCTCTAATGCACAAAATTTTGCGTTTCCAGCGAGTTATCAGCGTTTTTCCTGAGTCTCGTTGAGAAATTTTTGACCCTGTAAATCTGCTCAGAAGCAAAATTTTGCTCCAAAAATGTGTTACATGGCAGAATCTAGCACCAAATACATCATATTTCGTGTTTTTAGAGCGCTATCAGCAATTATATGAGGTTTGAAATACGTCAAAATTACCACATTCTGAGCAGTTTCAAAGTATCGCAAATCACATAAATCCATCCAATACAAACTAATTCGCATGATTCCGTCCCCAAATGCACAAGATTTTGCGTTTCCGGCGAAATATCAGCGTTTTTTCTGAGTCTCGCTGAAAAATTTATGACTTGAAAATCTGCTCAGAAGCAAGATTTTGCTTCAAAAGTGCGTTATATGGCAGAATCTAGCACCAAATACATCATATTTCGTGTTTATGGAGTGCTCTTTGCCGTTTTACAAACTTTGGAATAAGTTGAAATCACGCTTTTACGCGCAGATTTTCACAATCAAAAAGTTCATATTCCTATCCAGGACCTCATAATATGTATGAATCTTTCGACAAAAACATCAAATTTCGTGTTTTCAAAGCGCTATTTGCAGTTATATGAAGTTTTAAATAAGTTGAAATTACCACATCTGAGCAGTTTCAAAGTATCGCAAATTACATAAATCAATCCAATACAACATAATACGCATGAATCCGTCCTCTAATGCACAAAATTTTGCGTTTCCAGCGAGAATTCTGCTCTTTTTCTGAGTCTCGTTGAGATATTTTCGACTCTGTAAATCTGCTCAGAAGCAAGATTCCGCTTCAAAAATGCGTTATATGGCAGAATCTAGACCGAATACATCATATTTCGTGTTTTTAGAGTGCTATTTGCAGTTTTACAAACTCTGGAATAAGTCGAAATCACGCTCTTCCGCGCAGATTCTCACAATCAAAAAGTTCATATTCCTATTCAGGACCTCATAATATGTATGAATTTATCGACAAAAACATCAAATTTTGTGTTTTCAGAGCGCTATATGCAGTTATATGAAGTTTGAGATAAGTCAAAATTAAAACATGCTGAGCAGTTTCATAGTATCGCAAATCACATAAATCTATCCAATACGACATAAAACGCATGAATTTGTCCTCAAATGAACAAAATTTTGCGTTTCCAGCGAGTTATCAGCGTTTTTTCTGAGTCTCGTTGAGAATTTTTTAGTCCTGTAAATCTGCTCAGAAGCAAGATTTTGCTTCAAAAGTGCGTTATATGGCAGAACCTAGAACCAAATACATCATATTTCGTGTTTTTTGAGTGCTATTTGCAGTTTTAGAAACTTCAGAATGAGTCGAAATCACGCTTTTCCGCGCAGATTTTCACAATAAAAGAGTTCATATTCCTATTCAGGACCTCATAATATGTATGAATACTATCGACAAAATCATCATATTCCGTGTTTTCAGAGCGCTATCAGCAGTTATATGAAGATTGAAATGAGTCAAAATTACCACATTCTGAGCAGTTTCAAAGTATCGCAAATCACATAAATCTATCCAATACAACATAATACGCATGAATCTGTCCTCAAATGCACAAAATTCTGCGTTTCCAGCAAATAATCAGCGTTTTTTTCTGAGTCTCGTTGAGAAATTTTGGTTCTGTAAATCTGCTCAGAAGCAAGATTTTGCTTTAAAAGTGCGTTATATGGCAATATCTAGCACCAAATACATCATATTTCGTGTTTTTAGAGTGCTATTTGCAGTCTTAGAAACTTTAGAATGGGTCGAAATCACGCTTTTACGCGCAGATTTTCACAATCAAAAAGTTCATATTCCTATTCAGGACCTCATAATATGTATGAATCTATCAACAAGAACATAATATTTCGTGCTTTCAGAGCGCTATCTGCAGTTATATGAAGTTTGAAATAAGTTAAAATCACCACATTCTGAGCAGTTTCAAAGTATCGCAAATCACATAAATCTATCCAATACAACATAATACGCATGAATCTGTCCTCAAATGCACAAAATTTTGCGTTCTCAGCGAGTTATCAGCGTTTTTTCTGGGTCTCGTTGAGAAATTTTTGACTCTGTAAATCTGCTCAGAAGCAAGATTTTGCTTTAAAAGTGCGTTATATGGCAATATCTAGCACCAAATACATCATATTTGGTGTTTTCAGAGTGCTATTTGCAGTTTTAGAAACTTTAGAATGAGTCGAAATCACGCTTTTACCCGCGGATTTTTACAATCAAAAAGCTCATATTCCTATTCAGGACCTCATAATATGTATGAATCTATCAACAAAAACATAATATTCCGTGCTTTCAGAGCTGGGTCTCGTTGAGAAATTTTTGACTCTGTAAATCTGCTCAGAAGCAAGATTTTGCTTCAAAAGTGCGTTATATGGCCGAATCTAGCACCAAATACATCATATTACGTGTTTCTAGAGTGCTCTTTGCAGTTCTACAAACTTTGGAATAGGTTGAAATCACGCTTTTCCGCGCAGATTTTCACAATCAAAAAGTTTATACTCCTATTCAGGACCTCATGATATGTATGAATCTATCGACAAAAACATCATATTTCGTGTTTTCAGAGCGCTATCTGCAGTTATATGAAGTTTGAAATAAGTCAAAACTACCACATTCTGAGCAGTTTCAAAGTATCGCAAATCACATAAATCTATCCAATACAACATGATACGCATGAATCCGTCCTCGAATGCACTAAATTTTGCGTTTCCAGCGAGTTATCAGCGTTCTCTCTGAGTCTCGCTGGGTAATTTTTGACTCTGTGAATCTGCTTAGAAGTAAGATTCTGCTTCAAAAGTGCGTTATATGCAGAATCTAGCACCAAATACATTATATTTCGTGTTTCTAGAGTGCTCTTTGCCGTTTTACAAACTTTGGAATAAATTGAAATCACGCTTTTACGCGCAGATTTTCACAATCAAAAAGTTCAAATTCCTATCCAGGACCTCATAATATGTATGAATCCTTCGACAAAAACATCAAATTTCGTGTTTTCAGAGCGCTATTTGCAGTTATATGAAGATTAAAATAAGTCGAAATTACCACATTCTGAGCAGTTTCAAAGTATCTCAAATCACATAAATCTATCCAATACAACATAATACGCATAAATCTGTCCTCAAATGCACAAGATTCTGCGTTTTCAGCGAGTCTATCGACAAAAACAACATATTGCGTGTTTTCAGAGCGTAATCGGCAATTATATGAAGTTTGAAATGAGTCAAAATTACCACATTCTGAGCAGTTTCAAAGTATCGTAAATCACATAAATCTATCCAATATAACATAATACACATGAATTCGTCCTCAAATGCTAAGAATTCTGTGTTTCCAGCTAGTTATCAGCGTTTTTTCTGAGTCTCGTTGAGAAATTTTTGACTCCGTAAATCTGCTCAGAAGCAAGATTTTGCTTCAAAAGTGCGTTATATGGCAGAATCCAGCACCAAATACATCATACTTCGTGTTTTTAGAGTTCTATTTGCAGTTTTACAAACTTTGGAATAAGTCGAAATCACGCTTTTCCGCGCAAATTTTCACAATCAAAAAGTTCATATTCCTATTCAGGACCTCATAATATGTATGAATCTATCAACAAAAACATCATATATAGTGGTTTCAGAGCGCTATCTGCAGTTATATGAAGTTTAAAATAAGTCAAAATCACCACATTCTGAGCAGTTTCATACTATCGCGAATCACATAAATCTATCCAATCCAACATAATACGCATGAATTCGTCCTCCAATGCACAAAATTTTGCGTTTCCAGTGAGTTATCAGCGTTTTTTCTGGAACTCGTTGAGAAATTTTTGACTCTGTAAATCTGCTCAGAAGTAAGATTCTGCTTCAAAAGTGCGTTATATGGCAGAATCTAGCACCAAAAACATTATATTTCGTGTTCTTAGAGTGCTCTTTGCAGTTCCACAAACTTTGGAATGAGTCGAAATCACACTTTTCCGCGCAGATTTTCACAAGCAAAAAGTTCATATTTCTATTCAGGACCTCTTAATATGTATGAATCTATCGACTAATACATCATATTTCGTGTTTTCAGAGCGCTATCTGCATATATATGAAGTTCGAAATAAGTCAAACTACCACATTCTGAGCAGTTTTAAAGTATCGCAAATCACATAAATCTATCCAATACATCATAATACGCATGAAACTGTCCTCAGATGCTTAAAATTTTGCGTTTCCAGCGAGTTATCAGCGTTTTTTCTGAGTCTCTTCGAGAAATCTTTGACTCTGTAAATCTGCTCATAAGTAGGATTTTGCTCCAAAAGTCTGTTATATGGCAGAATCTAGCACCATATACATCATATTTTGTGTTTTTAGAGTGCTCTTTGCAGTTTTACAAACTTTGGAATAAGTCGAAATCACCTTTTTCCGCGCAGATTTTCACAATCAAAAAATTCATATTTCTATTCAGGACCTCATAATATGTATGAATCTATCAACAAAATCATTATATTTCGTGTTTTCAGAGCGCTATCAGCAGTTATATAAAGATTGAAATAAGTCAAAATTACCACATTCTGAGCAGTTCCAAAGTATGACAAATCACATGAATCTATCCAATACAACATAAAACGCATGAATCTGTCCTCGAATGCACAAAATTCTACGTTTCCAGCAAGTGATCAGCGTTTTTTTCTGAGCCTCGTTGAGAAATTCTTGACTCTGTAAATCTGCTCAGAAGCAAGATTTTGCTTCAAAAGTGCGTTATATGGCAGAATCTAGCACCAAATACATCATATTTTGTGTTTTTAGAGCTCTATTCGCAGTTTTACAAACTTTGGAATAAGTCGAAATCACGCTTTTCCGCGCAAATTTTCACAATCAAAAAGTTCATATTCTCATTCAGGACCTCATAATATGTATGAATCTATCGACAAAAACATCTTATTTCGTGTTTTCAGAGCGCTATCAGCAGTTATATGAAGATTGAAATAAGTCAAAATTACCACATTCTGAGCAGTTTCAAAGTGTCGCAAATCACATAAATCTATCCAATACAACATAATACGCATGAATCTGTCCTCAGAAGCACAAAATTCCGCGTTTCCAGGTGTAATCAGCGTCTTTTCTGAGTCTCGTTGAGAAATTTTGGCTCTGTAATTCTGCTCAGAAGCGAGATTTTGCTTCAAAAGTGCGTTATATGGCAGAATCTAGCACCAAATACATCATATTTCGTGTTTTTAGAGTTTTTTTTGCAGTTTTACAAACTATGGAATAAGTCAAAATCACGCTTTTACGCGCAGATTTTCACAATCAAAAAGTTCATATTCCTATTTAGGACCTCATAATATGTATGAATCTATCGACAAGAACATCATATTTCGTGTTTTCAGAGCACTATCTGCAGTTATATGAAGTTTGAAATAAGTCAAAATAACCACATTCTGAGCAGTTTCATACTATCGCAAATCACATAAATCTATTCAATACAACATGATACGCATGAATTCATTCTCAAATGCACAAAATTTTGCGTTTCCAGTGAGTTATCAGCGTTTTCTCTGGAACTCGTTGAGAAATTTTTGACTCTGTAAATCTGCTCAGAAGTAAGATTTTGCTTCAAAAGTGCGTTATATGGCAGAATCTAGCACCAAAAACATTATATTTTGTGTTTTTAGAGTGCTCTTTGCAGTTTTACAAACTTTGGAATAAGTCGAAATCACACTTTTCCGCGCAAATTTTCACAATCAAAAAGTTCATATTTCTATTCAAGACCTCTCAATATGTATAAATCTATCGACTAATACATCATATTTCGTGTTTTCAGAGCGCTATCTGCAGTTATATGAAGTTTGAAATAAGTCAAACTACCACATTCTGAACAGTTTTAAAGTATCGCAAATCACATAAATCTATCCAATACATTATAATACGCATGAATCTGTCCTCAGATGCTCAAAATTTTGCGTTTCCAGCGAGTTATCAGCGTTTTTTCTGAGTCTCGATGAGAAATCTTTGACTCTGTAAATCTGCTCAGAAGTAGGGTTTTGCTTCAAAAGTCTGTTATATGGCAGAATCTAGCATCAAATACATCATATTTTCTGTTTCTAGAGTGCTTTTTGCAGTTTTACAAACTTTGGAATAAGTCGAAATCACCCTTTTCCGCGCAGATTTTCACAATCAAAGAATTCATGTTTCTATTCAGGACCTCATAATATGTATGAATCTTTCAACAAAATCATTATATTTCGTGTTTCCAGAGCGCTATTAGCAGTTATATGAAGATAGAAATAAGTCAAAATTACCACATTCTGAGCAGTTTCAATGTATCGCAAATCACATAAATCTATCCAATACAACATAATACGCATGAATCTGTCCTCAAATGCACAAAATTCTGCGTTTCCAGCAAGTAATCAGCGTTTTTCCTGAGTCTCGTTGAGAAATTCTTGACTCTGTAAATCTGCTCAGACGCAAGATTTTGCTTCAAAAGTGCGTTATATGGCAGAATCTAGCACCAAATACATCATATTGCGTGTTTTTAGAGTTCTATTTGCAGTTTTACAAACTTTGGAATAAGTCGACATCACGCTTTTCCGCACAAATTTTCGCAATCAAGAAGTTCATATTCCTATTCAGGACCTCATAATATGTATGAATCTATCGACAAAAACATCATATTTTGTGTTTTCAGAGCGCTATCAGCAGTTATATGAAGATTGAAATAAGTCAAAATTACCACATTCTGAGCAGTTTCAAAGTATCGCAAATCACATAAATCTATCCAATACAACATGATA
The DNA here is from genome assembly GCA_963989225.1 of Dromius quadrimaculatus. Classification (NCBI taxonomy): domain Eukaryota; kingdom Metazoa; phylum Arthropoda; class Insecta; order Coleoptera; family Carabidae; genus Dromius; species Dromius quadrimaculatus. The sequence goes on along the minus strand of OZ022336.1, from coordinate 25,450,323 downwards.
CGCATGAATCTGTCCTCAAAAGCACAAAATTCTGCGTTTCCAGCGTGTAATCAGCGTTTTTTTTGAGTCTCGTTGAGAAATTTTGGCTCTGTAAATCTGCTCAGAAGCAAGATTTTGCTCCAAAAGTGCGTTATGTGGCAGAATCTAGCACCAAATACATCATATTTCAAGTTTTTAAAGTGCTTTTTACAGTTTTACAAACTTTGGAATAAGTCGAAATCACCCTTTTCCGCGCAGAATTTTTCAATCAAGAATTTCATATTTCTATTCGGGATCTCATTATATGTATGAATCTATCAACAAAAACATCATATTTTGTGCTTTCAGAGCGCTATTTGCAAGTTATATGAAGTTTGAAATAAGTCAAAATTACCACATTCTGAGCAGTTTCAAAGTATCGCAAATCACATAAGTCTATCCAATACAACATAATACGCATGGATCTGTCCTCAAATGCACAAAATTTTGCGTTCTCAGCGAGTTATCAGCGTTTTTTCTGAGTATCGTTGAGAAATTATTGACTCTGTAAATCTGCTCAGAAGCAAGATTTTGCTTCAAAAGTGCGTTATATGGCCGAATCTAACACCAAATACATCATATTTCGTGTTATTAGAGTGCTCTTTGCAATTTTACAAACTTTGGAATAAGTTGAAATCACGCTTTTCCGCGCAGATTTTCACAATCAAAAAGTCCATTATCCTATTCAGGACCTCATGATATGTATGAATCTATCGACTAAAACATCATATTTCGTGTTTTCAGAGCGCTATCTGCAGTTATATGAAGTTTGAAATAAGTCAAAATTACCACAATCTGAGCAGTTTAAAAGTATCGCAAATCACATAAATCCATCCATACAACATAATACGCATGAATACGTTCTCTAATGCACAAAATTTTGCGTTTCCAGCGAGTTATTAGCGTTTTTTCTGAATCTCGTTGAGAAATTTTTGACCCTGTGAATCTGCTCAGAAGCAAGATTTTGCTTCAAAAGTGCGTTCTGTGGCAGAATTTAGCACCAAATACATCATATTTTGTGTTCTTAGAGTGCTATTTGCGGTTCTACAAACTCTGGAATAAGTCGAATTCACGCTCTTCCGCGCAGATTTTCACAATCAAAAAGTTCATATTCCTATTCAGGACCTCAAGATATGTAATGAATCTATCGACAAAAACATCATATTTTGTGTTTTCAGAGCGCTATCAGCAGTTATATGAAGATTGAAATAAGTCAAAATTACCACATTCTGAGCAGTTTCAAAGTATCGCAAATCACATAATTTATCCAATACAACATAATACGCATGGATCCGTCCTCAAATGTCACTAAATTTTGCGTTTTTCAGCGAGTAATCAGCGTTTTTTCTGAGTCCCGTTGAGAGATTTTTGACTCCGTGAATCTGCTCAGAAGTAAGATGTGGCTTCAAAAGTGCGTTATATGGCAGAATCTAGCCCAAAATACCTCATATTCCGTGTTTTTAGAGTGCTATTTGCAGTTTTACGAACTTTGGAATAAGTCGGAATCACGCTTTTCCGCGCAGATTCTCACAATCAAAAAGTTCATATTCCTATTCAGGACCTCATAATATGTATAAATCTATCGACAAAAACATCATATTTTGTGTTTTCAGAGCGCTATCTGCAGTTATATGAAGTTTGAATTGAGTCAAAAATACCACATGCTGAGCAGTTCCGAAGTATCGCAAATCAAAATAAATCTATCCAATACAACATAATACGCATGAATCCGTCCTCAAATGCACAAAATTTTCCGTTTCCAGCAAGTTATCAGTGCTTTTTCTGAGTCTCGTTGAGAAATTTTTGACTCTGTCAATCTGCTCAGAAGCAAGATTTTGCTTCAAAGTGCGTTTATATTCAGAATCTAGAACCAATACATCATATTTCGTGTTTTTTGGAGTGCTCTTCGCAGTTTTACAATTTTGGAATAAGTTGAAATCACGCTTTTCCGTGCAGATTTTCACAAACAAAAAGTTCATATTCCTATTCAGGACCTCATAATATGTATGAATCTATCGACAAAAACATCATATTCCGTGTATTCAGAGCGCTATCAGCAGTTATATGAAGTTCGAAATAAATCTAAATTACCACATTCTGAGCAGTTTCAAAGTATCGCAAATCACATAAATCCATCCAATACAACATAATACGCATGAATCCGTTCTCAAATACACAAAATTTTGCGTTTCCAGCGAGTTATCAGCGTTTTTTCTGGGTCTCGTTGAGAAATTTTTTGACTCTGTAAATCTGCTCAGAAGCAAGATTTTGCTTCAAAAGTGCGTTATATGGCAGAATCTAGCAACAAATACATCATATTTCGTGTTTTTAGATTGCTATTTGCAGTTTTCACAAACTTTGGAATAAGTCGAAATCATGCTTTTACGCGCAGATTTTCACAATCAAAAAGTTCATATTCCTATTCAGCACCTTATAATATGTTTGAATCTATCGACAAAAACAACATATTGCGTGTTTTCAGAGCGTAATCGGCAATTATATGAAGTTTGAAATGAGTCAAAATTACCACATTCTGAGCAGTTTCAAAGTATCGCAAATCACATAAATCTATCCAATATAACATAATACACATGAATTCGTCCTCAAATGCTAAGAATTCTGTGTTTCCAGCTAGTTATCAGCGTTTTTTCTGAGTCTCGTTGAGAAATTTTTGACTCTGTAAATCTGCTCAGAAGCAAGATTTTGCTTCAAAAGTGCGTATTATGGCAGAATCTAGCACCAAATACATCATATTTTGTGCTTTTAGTGTGCTATTCGCAGTTTTACGACTTTGGAATAAGTCGGAATCACGCTTTTCCGAGCAGATTCTCACAATCAATAAGTTCATATTCCTATTCAGGACCTCATAATATGTATGAATCTATCGACAAAAAACATCATATTTTGTGTTTTCAGAGCGCTATCTGCAGTTATATGAAGTTTGAATTGAGTCAGAATTACCACATGCTGAGCAGTTTCGAAGTATCGCCAAATCAAATAAATCTATCCAATACAACAAAATACGCATGAATCCGTCCTCAAATGCATTAAAATTTTTCGTTTCCAGCAAGTTTATCAGCGTTTTTTCTGAGTATCGTTGAGAAATTTCTCACTCTGTAATCTGCTCTGAAGCAAGATTTTGCTTCAAAAAGTGCGTTATATATGCAGAATCTAGCACCAAATACATCATATTTTGTGTTTTTTAGGGTGCTCTTTGCAGTTTTACAAACTTTGGAATAAGTCGGAATCACGCTTTTCCGCGCCGACTTTCACAATCAAAAAGTTCATATTCCTATTCAGGACCTCATTATATGTATGAATATATCGACAAAGACAACATATTTTGTGTTCTAAGAGCGCTAGCTGCAGATATATGAAGTTTGAAATGAATCAAAATTACCCCATTCGAGCAGTTCCAAAGTATCGCAAATAACATGAATCTTTCCAATACAACATAATACGCATGAATCCGTCCACAAATACACAAAATTTTGAGTTTCCAGCAAAATATCAGCGTTTTTTCTGAGTCTCGTTGAGAAATTTTTGACTCTGTTAATCTGCTCAGAAGCAAGATTTTGCTTCAAAAGTGCGTTATATGGCAGAATCTTGAACCAAATACATCATATTTCGTGTTTTTAGAGTGCTCTTTGCAGTTTTACAAACTTTGGAATAAGTCGAAATCACCCTTTTCCGCGCAGATTTTCACAAACAAAAAGTTCATATTCCTATTCAGAACCTCAAAATATGTATGAATCTATCGACAAAAACATCTTATCTGTGTTTTTCAGAGCGCTATCAGCAGTTATATGAAGATCGAAATAAATCAAAATTACCACATTCTGAGCAGTTTCAAAGTATCGCAAATCACATAAATCCATCCAATACAACATAATACGCATGAATTCGTCCTCAAACGCAGAAATTCTGCGTTTCCAGCGAGGTTATCAGCGTTTTTTTCTGAGTCTCGTTCGAGAGATTTCTTGACTCTGTAAATCTGCTCAGTAGCAAGATTTTGCTTCAAAAGTGCGTTATATGGCAGAATCTAGCAACAAATACATCATATTTCGTGTCTTTAGATTGCTATTTGCAGTTTCACAAACTTTGGAATAAGTCGAAATCACGCTTTTCCGCGCAGATTTTCACAATCAAAAAGTTCATATTCCTATTCAGCACTTTATAATATGTATGAATCTATCGACAAAAACAACATATTTTGTGTTTTCAAAGCGTAATCAGCAGTTATATGAAGTTTGAAATAAGTCAAAATTTACCACATTCTGAGCAGTTTCAAAGTATCGCAATATCACATAAATCTATCCAATACAACATAATACACATGAATTCGTCCTCAAATGCACAGAATTCTGCGTTTTCCAGCGAGTTATCAGCGCTTTTTCTGAGTCTAGTTGAGAAATTCTTGACTCTGTAAATCTGCTCAGAAGCAAGATTTTGCTTCAAAAGTGCTTTCTATAGCAGAATCCAGCACCAAATACATCAAATTCCGTGTTTTCAGAGTGCTATTTGCAGTTTTACAAAACTTTGGAATAGGTCGGAATCACGCTTTTCCGCGCAGATTTTTACAATCAAAAAGTTGATATTTTTATACAGGACCTCATAATATGTATGAATCTATCGACAAAAACATCATATTCGTGTTTTCAGGGCGCTATCGGCAGTTATATGAAGTTTGAAATAAGTCAAAATTACCACATTCTGAGCAGTTTCAAAGTATCGCAAATCACATAAATCTATCCAATACAACATAATACGCATGGATCTGTCCCTCCAATGCACAAAATTTTGCGTTTCCAGCGAATTATCAGCGCTTTTTCTGAGTCTCGTTGAGAAATTTTTGACTCTGTAAATTAGCTCAGAAGCAAGATTTTGCTTCAAAAGTGCGTTATATGGCAGAATCTAGCACCAAATACATCATATTTCGTGTTTTTAGAGTGCTATTTGCAGTCTTACAAACTTTGGAATAAGTCGGAATCACGCTTTTCTGCGCAGATTCTCACAATCAAAAAGTTCATAATCCTATTCAGGACCTCATATTATGTATGAATCTATCGACAAAAACATCATATTACGTGTTTTCAGAGCGCTATCTGCAGTTATATGAGGTTTGAATTAAGTCAAAATTACCACATGCTAAGCAGTTTCAAAGTATCGCAAATCACATAAATCTATCCTATACAAAAGAATACGCATGAATCCGTTCTCAAATGCACAAAATTTAGCGTTTCCACTGAGTTATCATTGTTCCTTCTGAGTCTCGTTGAGAAATTTCTGACTCTGTAATTCTGCTCAGAAGCAAGATTTTGCTTCACAAGTGCGTTATATGGCAGAATCTAGCACCAAATACATCATATTCCGTGTTATCAGGGCGCTATCGGCCAGTTATATGAAGTTCGAAATAAATCAAATTTACCACATTCTGAGCAGTTTTCAAACTATCGCAAATCACATAAATCCATCCAATACAACATAATACGCATGAATTCATCCTCAAATGCACAAAATTTTGCGTTCCCAGCGAGTTATCAGCGTTTTTTCTGAGTCTCGTTAAGAAATTTTTGACTCTGTAAATCTGCTCAGGAGCAAGATTTTTGCTTCAAAAACGCGTTATATGGCAGAATCTAGCAACAAATATATCATATTTCATGTTTTTAGATTGCTATTTGCAGTTTCACAAACTTTGGAATTAGTCGAAATCATGCTTTTCCGCGCAGATTTTCACAATCAAAAAGTTCATATTCCTATTCAGGACCTCATGATATGTATGAATCTATCGACAAAAACATCATATTTTTGTGTTTTCAGAGCGCTATCAGCAAGTTATATGAAGATTGAAATGAGTCAAAATTACCACATTCTGGAGCAGTTTCAAAGTATCGCAAATCACATAAATCTATCCAATACAACATAATACACATGAATTCGTCCTCAAATGCTAAGAATTCTGCGTTTCCAGCGAGTTATCAGCGTTTTTTCTGAGTCTCGTTGAGAAATTTTTGACTCTGTAAATCTGCTCAGAAGCAAGATTTGGCTTCAAAAGTGCGTTATATGGCAGAATCTAGCACCAAATACGTCATATTTCGTGCTTTTAGAGTGCTATTCGCAGTTTTACGAACTTTGGAATAAGTCGGAATCACGCTTTTCCGAGCAGATCCTCACAATCAAAAAGTTCATATTCCTATTCAGGACCTCATAATATGTATGAATCTATCGACAAAAACATCATATTTTGTGTTTTCAGAGCGCTATCTGCAGTTATATGAAGTTTGAATTGAGTCAAAATTACCACATGCTGAGCAGTTTCGAAGTATCGCAAATCAAATAAATCTATCCAATACAACATAATACGCATGAATCCGTCCTCAAATGCACAAAATTTATCGTTTCCAGCAAGTTATCAGCGTTTTTTCTGAGTCTACTTGAGAAATTTTTCACTCTGTAAATCTGCTCAGAAGCAAGATTTTGCTTCAAAAGTGCGTTACATGGCAGAATCTAGCACCTAATACATCATATTTCGTGTTTTTAGAGTGCTCTTTGCAGTTTTACAAACTTTGGAATAAGTCAAAATCACACTTTTCCGCGCAGATTTTCACAAACAAAAAGTTCATATTCCTATTCAGGACCTCATAATATGTATGAATCTGTCGACAAAAACATCATATCCCGTGTTTTTAGAGCGCTATCAGCAGTTATATGAAGTTCGAAATAAATCAAAATTACCACATTCTGAGCAGTTTCAAAGTATCGCAAATCACAAATCCATCCAATACAACATAATACGCATGAATCCGTCCCCAAATACAAAAAAATTTTGAGTTTCCAGCAAAATATCACCGTTTTTTTCTGAGTCCCGTAGAAAAATTTTTGACTCTGTAAATCTGCTCAGTAGCAAGATTTTGCTTCAAAAATGCGTTATATGGCAGAATCTAGCAACAAATACATCATATTTCGTGTTTTTAGATTGCTATTTGCAGTTTCACAAACTTTGGAATAAGTCGAAATCACGCTTTTCCGCGCAGATTTTCACGATCAAAAAGTTCATATTCCTATTCAGCACCTTATAATATGTATGAATCTATCGACAAAAACAACATATTTCGTGTTTTCAGAGCGTAATCAGCAGTTATATGAAGTATGAAATAAGTCAAAATTACCAAAATTCTGAGCAGTTTCAAAGTATCGCAAATCAGATAGATCTATCCAATACAACATAATACCCATGAATTCGTCCTCAAATGCACAGAATTCTGCGTTTCCAGCGAGTTATCAGCGTTTTTTCTGAGTCTCGTTGAGAAATTTTTGACTCTGTAAATCTGCTCAGAAGCAAGATTTTGCTTCAAAAGTGCGTTATATGGCAGAATCTAGCAGCAAATACATCATATTTCGTGCTTTTAGAGTGCTATTCGCAGTTCTACAAACTTTGGAATAAGTCGGAATCACGCTTTTCCGAGCAGATTCTCACAATCAAAAAGTTCATATTCCTATTCAGGACCTTATAATATGTATGAATCTATCGACAAAAACATCATATTTCGTGTTTTCAGAGCGCTATCTGCAGTCATATGAAGTTTGATATGAGTCAAAATTACCACATGCTGAGCAGTTTCAAAGTATAGCAAATCACATAAATCTATCCAATACAACATAATACGCATGAATCCGTCCTCAGATGCAGGAAATTTTGCGTTTTCAGCGAGTTATCAGCGTTTTTCCTGAGTCTCGTTGAGAAATTATTGACTTTGTTAATCTGCTCAGAAGCAAGATTTTGCTTCAAAAGTGCGTTATATGGCAAAATCTAGCACAAAATAGATCATATTTAGTGTTTTTAGAGTGCTCTCTGCTGTTTTACAAACTTTGGAATAAGTCAAAATCAGGCTTTTCCGCGTGGATTTTCACGATCAAAAAGTTCATATTCTTATTCAGGACCTCATAATATGTATGAATTCATCGACAAAAACATCATATTTCGTGTTTTCAGAGCGCTATCCGCAGTTATATTAAATTTGAAATAAGTCAAAATTATCACATGCTGAGCAGTTTCAGAGTATCGCAAATCACATAAATCTATCTAATACAACATAATACGCATGAATCCGTCCTCAAATGCACAAAATTCTGCGTTTCCAGCGGGTTATCCGCGTTCTTTCTGAGTCTTGTTGAGGAATTTTTGACCCTGTAAATCTGCTCGGAAGTAAGATTCTGCTTCAAAAGTCTGTTATATGGCAGAATCTAGCATCAAATACATCATATTTAGTGTTTTTAGAGTGCTATTTGCAGTTTCACAAACATTGGAATAAGTCAAAATCACGCTTTTCCGCGCAGATTTTCACAATCAAAAAGTTTGTATTTCTTTTCAAGACCTCATAATATATATGAATCTGACGACAAAAACAACATATTTCCTGTTTTCAGAGCGCTATCTGCAGTTATGTGAAGTTTGAAATGAGTCAAAATTATCACATTCTGAGCGGTTTCAAAGTGTCGCAAATCACATAAATCTATCCAATACAACATAATACGCATGAATTCGGCCTCAAATGCTCAGAATTTTGCGTTTTCAGCGAGTTATCAGCGCTTTTTCTGAGTCTAGTTGAGAAATTCTTGACTCTGTAAATCTGCTCAGAAGTAAGATTTAGCTTCAAAAGTGCTTTCTATAGCAGAATCCAGCACCAAATACATCAAATTCCGTGTTTTTAGAGTGCTATTTGCAGTTTTACAAACTTTGGAATAAGTCGGAATCACGCCTTTCCGCGCAGATTTTTACAATCAAAAAGTTAATATTTTCATACAGGACCTCATAATATGTATGAATCTATCGACAAAAACATCATATTCCGTGTTTTTAGGGCGCTATCGGCAGTTATATGAAGTTTGAAATAAGTCAAAATTACCACATTCTGAGCAATTTCAAAGTATCGCAAATCACATAAATCTATCCAATACAACATAATACGCATGGATCTGTCCTCCAATGCACAAAATTTTGCGTTTCCAGCGAATCATTTGAGCTTTTTCTGAGTCTCGTTGAGAAATTTTTGACTCTGTAAATTAGCTCAGAAGCAGGATTTTGATTCAAAAGTGCGCTATATGGCAGAATCCAGCACCAAATACATCATATTTCGTGTTTTTCTAGTGCTATTTGCAGTCTTACAAACTTTGGAATAAGTCGGAATCACGCTTTTCCGCGCAGCATCTCACAATCAAAGAGTTCATATTCCTATTCAGGACCTAATAATATGTATGAATCTATCGACAAAAACATCATGTCTCGTGTCTAAAAGCGCTATCTTCAGTTATATGAAGTTTCAAATGAGTCAGAATTACCACATTCTGAGCAGTTTCAAAATATCGCAAATCACATAAATCTAGCCAATACAACATAATACGCATGAATCTGTAGTCAAATGCACAAAATTCTGCGTTTCCAGCGAGTAATCAGCGTTTTTTCTGAGTCTCGTTGAGAGATTTTTGACTCTGTAAATCTGCTCAGAAGCAGGATTTTGCTTCAAAAGTGCGTTATATGGCAGAATCTAGCACCAAATACATCATATTTCGTGTTTTCAGAGAGCTTCCTGCAGTTTTACAAACTTTGGAATAAGTCGAAATCACGCTTTTCCGCGCGGATTTTCACAATCAAAAAGTTCATATTCCTATTCAGGACCTCATAATATGTATGAATCTATCGACAAGAACAACATATTTCGTGTTTTCAGAGCGCTATCTGCAGTTATATGAAGTTTGAAATGAGTCAGAATTCCCACATTCTGAGCAGTTTCAAAGTATCGCAAATCATATGAATCTATCTAATACAACATAACACGCATGAATCCATCCTCAAATGCACAAAATTTTGCGTTTCCAGCGAGTTATCACCGTTTTATCTGAGACATGTTGAGAAATTTTTAACTCTGTAAATCTGCTCAGAAGCAAGATTTTGCTTCAAAAGTGCGTTATATGGCAGAATCTAGCACCAAATACATCATATTCCGTGTTTTTAGAGTTCTATTTGCAGTTTCAAACTTTGGAATAAGTCAAAATCACGCTTTTCCGCGCAGATTTTCACGATCAAAAAGTTCATATTTCTATTCAAGACCTCATAATATGTATGAATCTATCGACAAAAACATCATATTTTGTCTTTCAAGAGCGCTATCTGCAGTTATATGAAGTTTGAAATAAGTCAAAATTACCACATTCTGAGCAGTTTCAAAGTATCGCAAATCACATAAATCTATCCAGTTCAACGTAATACGCATGAATCCGTCCTCAAATGCACAAAATTTTGCGTTTCCAGCGAGTTATTAGCGTTTTTTCTGGGTCTCGATGAGAAATTTTTGACTCTGTAGATCTGCTCAGAAGCAAGATTTTGCTTCAAAAGTGCGTTATATGGCAGAATCTAGCACCAAATACATCATATTTCGTGTTTTCAGAGAGCTTCCTGCAGTTTTACAAACTTTGGAATAAGTCGAAATCACGCTTTTCCGCGCGGATTTTCACAATCAAAAAGTTCATATTCCTATTCAGGACCTCATAATATGTATGAATCTATCGACAAGAACAACATATTTCGTGTTTTCAGAGCTTTATCTGCAGTTATATGAAGTTTGAAATAAGTCAAAATTACCACATTCTGAGCAGTTTCAAAGTATCGCAAAATACATAAATCAATCCAATACAACATAATACGCATGAATATGTCCTCAGATGCACAAAATTTTGCGTTTCCAGCGAGTTATCATTGTTGTTTCTGAGTATCGTTGAGAAATTTTTGACTCTGTAAATCTGCTCAGAAGCAAGATTTTGCTTCAAAAGTGCATTCTGTAGCAGAATCTAGCACCAAATACATCATATTTTGTGTTTTCAGAGTGCTCTTTGCAGTTTTACAAACTTTGGAATAAGTTGGAATCACGCTTTTCCGCGCAGCTTCTCACAATCAGAAAGTTCATATTCCTATTCAGGACCTCATAATATGTATGAATCTATCGACAAAAACATCATGGATAAATATGTTTACCTGCAGAAAAGACTCAAGAAATTCGTCATGAAACTGTGCGTATTTTGAAGAAGGCTCCAGCTGTCAAATCCAACTTATCAAGAAGTGAACTTCAGTGCCTAAGGGAGTTGAGAAATAATAAGGATCTTGTTGTTCCACCAGCTGATAAGGGCAAAGCTATGGTCATCATGAATAAAGAAGATTACATCAAAAAAGCAAATGAATTACTGGATGATGCTGCCTACATTCAAGTTAATAGTAATCCACTTGGCTCTTCGAGATATCAAACAACAATACTTTTGAAAGAATCTTCTTCACCTCAAGATATCCAGAAAGAGCTCATTCCCCAAGATCCTGTCATTTCCAAGTTTGATGGTCTTCCGAAAATTCATAAAAAGGAAGTTCCTCTAAGACCTATTGTCAATTCAATAGGCTCAACAACATATGGATTAGCCAAATATTTGGATAGTTTGTTGAAGCCGATGATTGGTCATACTACATCATAGGTCAAGGATTCCCGTCATTTTGTGGATTTGATTAGTGATATGACATTGACAGATAATGATTTACTTGTCAGTTTTGACGTTTCATCTTTATTCACGGAAGTACCTATCATCGACACTCTGAAATTATTAGAAGATCATTTCACATCTGATATTGTCAAGCTTTTCAAACATTGTTTGACTTCTTGTTTCTTCATCTTTAATGGTAATTTCTACAAGCAAATTGATGGTGTCGCCATGGGTTCCCCTATTTCTCCTTCTATCGCTAATTTTTACATGGAGAATTTTGAACAAAAAGCTTTAAACACTGCTATGAAGAAACCTACTGTCTGGCTTCGTTACGTTGATGATGTCCTTGCTGTTTGGCCTCCTGGTAGAGATGAATTGAATGTTTTTTTGGATCATCTTAACATGCAACATAGGAACATTGAATTCAGTATTGAGGTTGAAGAAAATAACTGTCTTCCTTTTCTGGACGTTTACCTAGAGAAACAAGGTAATGGCAAACTTATACATTCTGTATATAGGAAGCCGACCCATACAAATCAATATTTACATCAGTCATCAAATCACCATCCTGCTCAAAAATTCTGTACAATTCAAACTTTATATCAGAGAGCCTCTTCATTATGTCATCCAAGTAAACTTTCTGATGAAATCAAATTTTTGGATGATGTTTTCTTGAAGAATGGATATAATAGAACACAGATTGAGAAAGCACTTGGACAGAAGAATTCTATGCTACCTGTTCAAGATCCAAATAATAAGAAAATATTTGTTACGTTACCTTACGTAGCCAATATAACAGATAAAATTGGAAGGCTTTTACATAAATATGACATTAAAACTTCATACACTTCCAGTTTGAAAATTCGAAATCTTATTGCTAATGTTGAAGACAGATTTCCTCTACATTATCCAAGTATATACAAGATTCCTTGTCAATATGGCAAAGTATATATTGGACAAACCAAGAGGACTGTAGAAACAAGATTAAAAGAGCATTCTCGTCATATAAGATTGAACCATCCAGAAAAATCTGCTGTGGCTGAGCAAGCTATTCAAGAATTACATGGCATTGACTTCAATAATACGAAGCTTCTGGCTAGAGAGAACAATTGGTTCAATAGCTTATAAGAGAAGCAATTGAAATTCAAAAATCACCGAATAATTTGAATTTGAATACTCGTTATGAACTTAATCGATCATGGCTACCAATCATTTGTTCATAATCTCAAGTTATTTGTATCTACGAATCTACTTGCAAGAGGTACTTCATCACCACCTCCTGAAGATCGGTGGATGGTTCAGTTATGCGCCAAACCAAAAAGAGTAGAGCCAGATTGACCTAGAACCACAAGGAGTTGACAATTTCCCTATTTAGACCTTCATTATTATCTCCTGAAGACCTGTGGATATTGAATCATCAATTTACAGGCAGAGCTCTACGATCCTAGGAGTTAATATATTCTGAACTAATCTAGTTATGATTTGTACTTTTATTTTTATTTTTGTTGTCTTGACAATTTTGTTTATATATATTTATATTTCTTTTCACTTGAAAAAGGCAGCACTTTGCTGTTGAAACGTTGTGTTTCTAATAAATTACCGAACTTATACCCAATAAAACATATTTATTTATAAAATGAGTTCTGAAAAGTTTTTTCCTTCATTAAAAACATCATGTTTCGTGTTTTCAGAGCGCAATCTGCAGTTATATGGAGTTTCAAATAAGTCAAAATTACCACATTCTGAGCAGTTTCAAAGTATCGCAAATCACATGAATCTATCCAATACAACATAATACGCATGAGTCCGTCCTCAAATGCACAAAATTCTGCGTTTCCAGCGCATTATCAGCTTTTCCGCGCAAATTTCCACAATCAAAAAGTTCATATTCCTATTCAGGACCTCATGATATGTATGAATCTATCGACAAAAACATCATATTTCGTGTTTTCAGAGCGCTGTCTGCAGTTATATGAAGTTTGAAATGAGTCAAAATTACCACATTCTGAGCAGTTTCAAAGTATCGCAAATCACATAAATCTATCAAATACAACATAATACGCATGAATCCGTCCTTAAATGCACAAAATTTTGCTTTTCCAGCGAGTTATCAGCGTTTTTTCTGAGTCTCGTTGAGAAATTTTTGACTCTGTAAATCTGCTCAGAAGCAAGATTTTGTTTCAAAAGTGCGCTCTATGGCAGAATCTAGCACCAAATTCATCATATTCCGTGTTTAAAGAGTGCTAGTTGCACTTCTACAAACTTTGGAATAAGTCGAAATCACGCTTTTCCGCGCTTATTTTCACAATCAAAATGTTCATATTCCTATTCAGGACCTCATAATATGTATAAATCAATCGACAAAAACATCATTTTCAGTGTTCTCAGAGCGCTATCTGCAGTCATATGAAGTTTGAAATAAGTCCAAATTAACACATTCTGAGCAGTATCAAAGTATCGCAAATCACATAAACCTATCCTAAACAACATAATACGCATGAATCCGTCCTCAAATGCAAAAAGTTTTGCGTTTCCAGCAAGTTATCAGCGATTTTTCTGTGTCTCGTTGAGAAGTTTTTGACTCTGTTAATCTGCTCAGAAGCAAGATTTTGTTTCGAAAGTGCGTTCTATGGCAGAATCTAGCACCAAATTCATCATATTCCGTGTTTTTAGAGTGCTAGTTGCAGTTCCACAAACTTTGGAATAATTCAAAATCACGCTTTTCCGCGCAGAGTTTCACGATCAAAAAGTTCATATTCCGATTCAGGACCTCATAATATGTGTAAATCTATCGACAAAAACATCATATTCAGTGTTTTCAGAGCGCTATCTGCAGTTATATGAAGTTTGAAATAAGTCAAAATTAACACATTCTGAGCAGTATCAAAGTAACGCAAATCACATAAACCTATCCAATACAACATGATACGCATGAATCCTTTCTCACATGCACAAAATTTTGCGTTTCCAGCAAGTGATCAGCGTTTTTTCTGAGTCTTGTTGAGAAATTTTTGACTCTGTAAATCTGCTCAGAAGCAAGATTTTGCTTCAAAAGTGCGTTATATGGCAGAATCTAGCACCAAATACTTCATATCTCGTGTTTTTAGAGTTCTATTTGCAGTTTCCCAAGCTTTTGAATAAGTCGAAATCTCGCTTTTTCGCGCAGATTTTCACAATCAAAAAGTTCATATTCCTATTCAGGACCTCATAATGTGTATGATTCTATCGACAAAAACATCATATTTTGTGTTTTCAGAGCGCTATATGCAGTTATATGAAGTTTGAAATAAGTCAAAATTACCACATTCTGAGCAGTTTCAAAGTATCGCAAATCACAAGAATCTATCCAATACAACATGATACGCATGAATTTGTCCTCAAATGCACAAAGTTATGCGTTTCCAGTGAGTTATCAGCGTTTTTTCTGAGTCTTGTTGAGAAATTTTTGACTTTCTGAATCTGCTCAGAAGCAAGATTTTGCTTCAAAAGTGCGTTATATAGCAAAATCTAGCACCAAATACATCATAATTCGTGTTTTTAGAGTGCTTTTTGCAGTTTTACAAACTTTGGAATAAGTCGATATCACGCTTTTCCGCGCAGATTTTCACAATCAAAAAGTTCATATTCCTATTCAGGACCTCATAATATGTATGAATCTATCAACAAAAACATCATATTTCGTGTTTTCAGAGCGCTATCTGCAGTTATATGAAGTTTGGAATGAGTAAAAATTAAAACATTCTGAGCAGTATCAAAGTATCACAAATCACATAAACCTATCCAATACAACATAATACGCATGAATCCGTATTCAAATGCACAAGATTTTGCGTTTCCAGCGAGTTATCAGCAATTTTTCTGAGTCTTGTTGAGAAGTTTTTGACTCTGTTAATCTGCTCAGAAGCAAGATTTTGCTTCAAAAGTGCGTTATATGGCAGAATCTAGCACCAAATACATCATATTTCATGTTTTTAGAGTGCTATTTGCTGTTTTACAAACTCAGAAATAAGTCAAAATCACGCTTTCTCGCGCAGATTTTCACAATCAAAAAGTTCATACTCCTATTCAGGACCTCATAATATGTATGGATCTATCGACAAAAAAATCATATTTCGTGTTTTCAGAGCGCTATCTGCAGTTATATGAAGTTTGAAATAAGTCAAAATTACCACATTCTGAGCAGTTTCAAAGTATCGCAAATCATATAAATCTGTCCAATACAACATAATACGCATGAATCAATCCTCAAATGCACAAAATTTAGCGTTTCCAGCGAGTTATCAGCGTTTTATCTGAGACATGTTGAGAAATTTTTGACTCTGTAAATCTGCTCAGAAGCAGGATTTTGCTTCAAAAGTGCGTTATATGGCAGAATCTAGCACCAAATACATCATATTCCATGTTTTAAGAGTTCTATTCGCAGTTTTACAAACTTTGGAATAAGTCGAAAACACGCTTTTCCGCGCTGATTTTCACATTCAAAAAGTTCATATTCCTATTCAGGACCTCATAATATGTATGAATCTATCAACAAGAACATCATATTTCGTGTTTTCAGAGCGCTATCTGCAGATATATGAAGTTTGAAATAAGACAAAATTACCACATTCTAAGCAGTTTCAAAGTATCGCAAATCACATAAATCAATCCAATACAACATAATACGCATGAATCCATCCTCGAATGCACAAAATTTTGCGTTTCAAGCTAGTTATCAGCGTTTTGTCTGAGTCTCGTTGAGGAATTTTTGACTCTGTGAATCTGCTCAGAAGCAAGGTTTTGCTCTAAAAGTGCATTATATGGCAGAATCTAGCATCAAATACATCATATCTCGTGTTTTTAGAGTGCTATTTGCAATTTTACAAACTCTGGAATAAGTCGAAATCACGCTTTTTCCCGCAGATTCTCACGATCAAAAAATTCATATTCCTATTCAGGACCTCATAATATGTATGAATCTATCGACTAAAACATCATATTTTGTGTTTTTAGAGCGCTATCTGCAGTTATATGAAGTTTGAAATAATTCGAAATTACCACATTCTGAGCAGTTCCAAAGTATCGAAAATCACATCAATCCATCCAATACAACATAATACGCATGAATACATCCCTAAATGCACAAATTTTTTTATTTCCAGCGAGTTATCCGCGTTTTGTTCGAGTCTCGTTGAGGAATTTTTGACTCTGTAAATCTGCTCAGAAGCAAGATTTTGCTCTAAAATAGCGTTATATGGCAGAATCTAGCACCAAATACATCATATTTTGCGTTTTCAGAGTGCCATTTGCAGTTTCACAAACTTTGAAATATGTCGAAATCACGCTTTCCCGCGCAAATTTTAACAATCAAAAAGTTCATATTCCTATTCAGAACCTCATAATATGTATGAATCTATCGACAAAAACATCATATTTCGTGTTTTTAGAGCGCTATCCGCAGTTATATGAAGTTTGAAATAAGTCAAAATTACCACATTCTGAGCAGTTTCAAAGTATCGCAAATAACATAAATCTATCAAATACAACATAATACGCATGAGTTTGTCCTCAAATGCACTAAATTTTGCGTTTCCAGCGAATTATCAGCGTTATTCCAGAGTCTCGTTGAGAAATTTTTGACTCTGTAAATTCGCTCAGAAGTGAGATTTTGCTTCAAAAGTGCGTTATATGGCAGAATCTAGCACCAAATACATCATATTTCGTGTTTTTAGAGTGCTCTCTGCTGTTTTACAAACTTTGGAATAAGTCGAAATCAAGCTTTTCCGCGCACATTTTCACAATTAAAAGTTCATATTTCCATTCAGGACCCCATAATATGTATGAATCTATCGACAAAAACATCATATTTCGTGTTTTCAGAGCGCTATCTGCAGTTATATGAAGTTTGAAATAGGGCAAAATTACCACATTCGGTGCAGTTCCAAAGTATCGCAAATCACATAAATCTATCCAATACAACATAATACGCTTGAATCCGTCCTCAAATGCACAAAATTTTGCGTTTCAAGCGAGTTATCAGCGTTTTTTCTGAGTCTCGTTGAGAAATTTCTTACTCTGTAAATCTGCTCAGGAGCAAGATTTTGCTTCAAAAGTGCGTTATAAGGCGGAATCTAGCTACAAATACATCATATTTCGTGATTTTAGAGTGCTATTTGCAGTTTTACAAACTTTAGAATAAGTCGAAATCACGCTTTTCCGCGCAGATTTTCACAACCAAAAAGTTCACATTTCTATTCAGGACCTCATAATATGTATGAATCTATCGACAAAAACATCATACTTCATGTTTCCAGAGCGCTATCTGCAGATATATGAAGTTTGAAATAAGATAAAATTACCACATTCTGAGCAGTTTTAAAGTATCGCAAATCACATAAATCAATCCAATACAACATAATACTCATGAATCCGTCCTTAAATGCACAAAATTCTGCGTTTCAAGCAAGTTATCAGCGTTCTGTCTGAGTCTCGTTGAGAAATTTTTGACTCTGTTAATCTGCTCAGAAGCAAGATTTTGATTCAAAAGTGCGTTATATGGCAGAATCTAGCACCAAATACATCATATTTCGTGTTTTTAGAGTGCTATTTGCAGTTTTAGAAGCTTTGGAATAAGTCTAAATCACGCGTTCCCGCGCAGATTTTTACGATCAAAAGAATCATATCTCTATTCAGGACCCCATAATATGTATGAATCTATCGACAAAAACATCATATTTTGTGTTTTCAGAGCGCTATCTGCAGTTATATGAAGTTTGAAATAAGTCAAAATTACCACATTCTGAGCAGTTTCAAAGTATCGAAAATCACATAAATCCATCCAATATAACATAATACGCATAAATCCATCCCTAAATGCACAAAATTTTCCATTTCCCGCGAGTTATCCGCGTTTTTTTTGAGTCTCGTTGAGGAATTTCTGACTCTGTAAATCTGCTCAGAAGCAAGATTTTGCTCCAAAAGTGCGTTATATGGCAGAATCTAGCACCAAATACATCATATTTCGTGTTTTCGGAGTGCTATTTGCAGTTTCACATACTTTGGAATAAGTCGAAATCACGCTTTTCCGCGCAGATTTTCACAATCAAAAAGTCCATATTCCTATTCAGGAACTCATAATATGTATGAATCTATTGACAAAAACATCATATTTCGTTTTTTCAGAGCGCTATCTGCAGTTATATGAAGTTTGAAATAAGACAAAATTACCACATTCTGAGCAGTTTCAAAGTATCGCAAATCACATAAATCTATCCAATACAACATAATACGCATGAATCCATTCTCAAATGCACAAAATTTCGCGTTTCCAGCGAGTTATCAGCGTTTTTTCAGAGACATGTCGAGAAATTTTTGACTCTGTAAATCGGTTCAGAAGCAAAATTTTGCTAGTTTTGTTCGTTGATCAGAAGAATGAGTTTCTAAAAAAGAACAAAATTACAGGTTGGAGTTTATTGACAAGTGTTCTTTACAATCATAACTACAACTATGCTGTTTTCACATGCAAAAGTCATATTTATAACATTTTGTTATCTACATGATATGGTTTCCTATCTCTAGTAAAGTAAGCTGGTTACAAGATGTAACTCCTCCAGCCCTAGTCGAGAACTATGGGAGTTTTGGCCACAGAGTTCGGTGACATTTCGATTTCCACATTGGGTCGTCCTTGTGATCTGTTAAATTTTCTTTGCTGAACAAAATAATACAAAATACAACATAACATAATTATTATGATAATTTTATATTAAATAACTGTGTATATGCTAGTTTTGTCATAGTAAATGCGTGTATCTTTGATTTCATTCAATTTTTCTTTTTCGTCATTTATTATTGAAATTAAATTCTTGGTTTCGTCTAAATTAATAGAATCTAGTTTAATTTTATTATTATTCAAATATGTTTTATTATTTTGATCAATAGTTGCAGGCAAATTTGGTAAATAATTATTAATAAGACTAAATTTTGTACTTTGAAAAGCTTTTAAAATCATGTCTTTAATTTTAACTTCACATTCATTATTTATTTCAATTATATAAGTTCCATTTAAGGGAATATTGTTCGTATCTCTACCACATTTTTGAGTTGCAACAACACTATATGGGGCGATGATAATCCATTTATTCTTCTCTATCTTCTGGATTTTTAAATTCGGAATAACTGCTGGGATGGTAATGCAGTTGGTTGTGTTCACGTTGAATCTTAGAAGTTGAATCTCACAAGGGGCGTCTTGGTAGATCTTGGCAAGATGCATTTCTTGACACAAGTATTCTTCTGGTATGATTTCCTTGCATTTTAAATCAAAGAAGGAATAAGTCTGCTCATTGGAAATGAGGAATTTAGAACGTGGTATTATGGTTCTGAATGAATTATGATTTGGAGTAGGCAAAGAATATAAGTGATAATAATCAAAATACTCGATCTCTACAATTGTAATAAAAATATAATCTGATTACTTTTACTATAACTTTTTATATTAATAATTTTTTCAAACAATAATAAATTATCTAATATGGGTTCAAATGGGAATCTACTAACTTTTAATTGTTCATTTATTGTTATAATTTTGGAAAATAAATCATATGGTTCTATAATAGAATTATGGAGTACGTTTGACTTTGAAAAAGTGATAGCAACTCAAATTTTTTCAAGAAGATCATATATTATTTGTAAACTTGGAATATATTGTGATATAACAGTTTGTAAAGATAAATTATGATTCATTTCTACATGCTTTATCCATGTATCATTGATAATTGTTTCCAACTCCATTATTTTGGAATTTAAATGAATTTGATTATTTGAAAGCTTTTTGATATTATCATTAAATTTTTGAATTGAAGTTTGTAAAATTGTCATTTGATTATTAAAAAGTATTTTAAGTCTATGTTGGTTATTTGATACTTTTGAGATAATATCGTCATATCTTTCAGCATCTCTTTGATCAAGATTTCCAGTGATAGATTTAATAATTGAGCCTAGGCCGTCTATTAAACCTCGTTTCTGTCTATTTACTATGTTAGGATTCAATTGTTTTATCTGAGTTGAAACTTTATTCTCAAGAATGTTAATTATACGATAAGAATGGTGACTAAATGTTGAACTTTCAATCTCGTTTTTAATAATTTCTATTTTACTCTTTAATATATGAAATTCATTTATTATGTCAGTAATGTCAAATATTTGTACAAATGTCCAATAGTCAGTCTGTAATTGGGCATGACCTAGTTTTAAAGGAAGTAGGCCAGGATTTTGGTCGAAATTATGGTATTTGGGTAATTCTAATGTTGCGGTGGCGATGAGGAACGAACATCTGTAACAATAGGTGGTTTCCTCAATTCTTTCATATGAATAATTTCAATTTTCTCTTTCTTATTTTGATTTGTAATCTCTACACGATTTTTATCTAAGAATTTGGTAATTTTATAAGGACCCAGAAATTTCGAATTTTTCTTATTCCTGTGCAAAGGATTCTGTTTAAAAACAATTTGATTCAATTTAAATTCATTATTTTTATCTCCTTGCGTATTAGATTTCAAAACTATTTTTTCTTTATCAACTTGCAATTTATTCGAAACTGCTTCGTAAACATGTTTTAATTTCTCGTTATGGTTTTCAACATAGTCATTATAAAATGAATTTGGCATAAGAAGTTCATTTGTATCTCTCAATTTTGTATGACCGAAAGCTAATTCAAAAGGGGTAAAGTTGGTTGAACTATGTATCGAATTATTGTAGCCAATAATTGCATAATTCATTTGATCGCTTTTGTCGTCCGGAAAAGTTTCTCTTAATATTCTTAAATGTTCTATAATTGTTGAGTGGAATCGCTCGACAATACCGTTTGATTGGTGGTGATATGGTGTTGTAAAATGAATATTAATTTTGTGTAATCTTAAAAGTTCTTGTACGGTGCTATTGTTGAATTCTTTTCCATTGTCTAAAATTAGATTTTCTGGGACGCCAAATGAAGCAAAATATTTAATTAAAGCATTACTTATGTGAATCGCTGTTTTACCTTCTATAAAGATTGCTTGCGCAAATTTTGTAAAGGCATCTACTAAGGTCAAATAATTTTTCTTATCAAAAGCAAATACATCTATATGAACTATTTGAAAGGGTCTAGTTGCTGTTTCTGTTAACATCAGAGGCGAATAAGGTTTCTTTCTAGAATACTTAGCTCTCTGACAAATGTGACATGTGTTAATAAAATTTGTTACTGTTGATTTCATATGTTTCCAGTAATAATTTCTCTTTAGATATTCAATGGTTTCATTTATACCTCTATGGTTAGTCTTTCCTTCATGATGATTTTTTATCAACATTATTTGTTCTTCTTTATCAGTTACTGTATTTAAAAGTCTTATACATTCAATCAATTTGGGACCTTTTTCTGAAAAGTGATTCAAAAATACTCTTTAAAAATCTTTATAAAGTTTATCTGTGTGGAAATACATGTGATAAATAACTTTTGAACTTGTAAAATTCTTCAAAAACTCAAATATAATTTTATCATTATTGTTTTCAGGTATTTTTACTTTTATAATTCTCTGATTTTCATAATTTTCATGAGAAACATCACACTTAGAATAAAAATTTGGAAATACAAGAATCTGATTTGTTTTATTATTTATAATCTCGTCTAAATTTGTAATACCGTCATTATTAGTATCACCTGCTGTAGAGTGTTGAGTTACGCTTTTAGAATCTGAGATGTTGTTATCTACTCCTGCAATGTCAATGTTCTGTTGATTGTTTGTTGTGTTTGGAGGTTTAACTTGTATGTCGGAAATTATATGGAATTTTGGTCTCCTCTTGTATTTATCATTCTTATTTAAATATTGTGTACTAGTGGATGGCTGTGGTTCATCAGGAACTAAATTTTCTACAAAATTTCGTAAATAATCTACAATGTCTGTATTTATTTCGCCAGGATTATTGATTACTGATTCACTTTCTATTGCATTGATAATAATGCGCGAGAGGCAATCTGCGTTGGTGTTACATTTACCTTTTTTATATATTATATTATAATCGTATTCTTCCAGTTTCAGTTTCCATCTTACTAGTTTTGAGTTAGGCTCTTTCAGATTAAATAACCATGTGAGTGGTCGATGGTCAGTGACTATTGTGAACTTACGACCGTATAGATAAGGTCTAAAGTGTTTACAGGCCCAAACGATGGCTAGTAACTCTTTTTCGATGGTTGAATATCGTGTTTCTGTTTCATTCAAAGTTCGCGACGCGTATGCTAGTGGTTTATCTCTTGGAATATCGCCTTGAGAAAGGACAGCGCCTATTGCGTAATTGCTTGCGTCTGTTATTAATATAAATGGTTTGTCAAAATCGGGGTATTGGAGAATTGGGTCATTCATTAATAAGTGTTTGCAAGTATTAAAACTGTCGATGAATTCTTTGTCATGTATTACTTTGGAATCTTTCTTTAAACATTTTGTCATTGGTTTGGTAATTTTTGCAAAGTCTTTAATAAAACGTCTGTAGTATCCAAGTAATCCAAGAAAACTTTTGATTTCTTTTTGAGTTTTAGGAATCGGAAAGTTTTTTATAACAGAAATCTTGTCGGGGTTTGGTTTAACTCCACTTGGGGTAATTATGTGTCCTAAATATTGTACAGATTTTTGTAAGAATTCGGATTTGTCTAATTGTATTTTGAAATTGCTTTGTCGTAGTCTGTCAAATACTGATTTGAGTCTTTCTATGTGTTCTTGCAGTGAAGTACTGAAGATTATTATGTCGTCTAAATATACGAGGCATGTTTCATTTTGTAATCCTTGAAGGACATTATCCATTACACGTTGGAATGTGGAAGGGGCATTTTTTAATCCGAAGGGCATGCGTTTAAACTCGTAATGTCCACCTTCAGTTGTGAAAGCTGTCTTTTGAACGTCTTCGCGATCTACTTCTACTTGATGAAATCCGCTCGCTAAGTCGAGAGTTGAAAAATAATTTGCTTTACCTAGTTTGTCTAAAATATCCGCAATGTTTGGTAAAGGATATTTGTCGTCTATAGTACGTTCGTTTAATTTTCTGTAATCAATAACTAATCTCCATTTCTTACGACCAGATGCGTCTAATTTTTTTGGGACTATCCAGATTGGACTAGACCAAGGTGAAATACTATTTTGGATTATTCCTTGATTTAACATTTTTGAAATTTGATCTCGTACTTCTTGTTTATGTACTTCGGGGAATCTATATGATTTTACATGAATAGGGGTGTCATCTTTTAATCTAATTTTATGTCTGACTTCATTCGAAAAGCTGAGAGGAATATTTTCAGAATAAAATATGTCTCTATACTCGTAACATAATTTTCTTATCGCATCTTTTTCTTCTTTGTTACAATGGTCTATTCTTATATTCTTCAAATTTTGCTTTAATAAATTTTCATATTCAATTTCTAATTCGTCATTATCAATTTCCATTTTTTCAACAAAATTTAAATCTATGGGATCTAAAATTTCAATATCTAAAGGTTCGTGAATATCAAGTTTCACAGGGTGTTCTTCGATATTTATCACTGAAGTTATTGCATAATTGTTTGAAACATTTACTATTGCTTTAGGCATTTCAATACCGTTTCCAAAGTTTGTATATTCTAACAATCCAATGCCGTTTTTCTGTTTAACTGGAAGTTTTACTATCATGTTAACTCGTGAAGGTATAATAATGGAATAATTTTTAAAACTATCTCGCGATGTCTTGTCATTGTCAGGTTCAAATATTATAGGAATATTTGCGAAAGGAGTACGTAATTGTTTTGTATTTACATTAACATTTGCGTTCAACTGTCTCAATAAGTCTACGCCTATAAGTCCATCATATTTATTACTAAATTTAAAAAGATAAAATTTGTGACTTTCAGGAACATTAAAATTTTCAAAAAGTGGAATTTCGACTACTTCATTGTGAAATGAAATATCGTGAGCTGTTTGAATGTTAAAATTCTCATTGAAAATATAATTTTCATAAAATCTGTAAGCTAGATCAGGGTTCATTAAACTTTTAGTACTTCCGGTATCGATTAGAAAGTTTGCGTCAATTTCGGGAATATAAATGTAGGGTAGGTTTGCTTTTAATACATTTAACTGAATTAAGTTTGATTCGTGTTGCATGGGACCAAAGGAAAATTTTGTTCACCTTCGTAATTCTCAGAGTCATATGTACTGTTATCAAATGTACAACTTGATCCGTCATAGTCAGCGTGGGAATAACTATAGTCTGTCTCAGAATTGTCATACACAGGCTGTTCACATGTATAATTCTCATGGGTTTCATTTTCTGCATAGTTTTGATTTTCAAAATGAATATTAGGATTTTCTTGATTAATATTTTGGTTATAAAGTGCCGAAGATGTAAATGGCTTTTGTTGTGATTTGATTCTAGATTGGGCAGATGTAGTATCCATGGGTTCTGGTGTATATTTTCTTTGATTTTGATTTTGATTAGGACGAGTAAAATTTTGAGGGAAATTCTGCTGTCTTTGTAATGGCATAAAATTTGTGGGACGTACGAAATTATTTTGAGGCTGACGTTGTACATAATGAGTAGGACGCCAATTTGGTTGATTATTTGTTCTATGAAACGGATTAGTTCGAATAGGCATCAAATTTGGTCTTTGTTGTTGTATAAATCTATTTGGGTTTGCAGGAAATTGATACAAGTTAGGAGTATATGTTGCATTTGTTGGTACAGTTTGTCTTGTTGGTACCATTCTTTGAGTTGGTTTGAATGAGCTTTGTAAATTTAAAGTATTCTGCTTTTGAATCGAATAAAGAAAGTTTTCTTCTTCTATGACAAGGCTCATGGCTTTTTCTAATGAATCAGGATTTCTTAATCTGACATTTGTTTGAATGTTTGGTGGTAAACCTCCAATATATGTTTTGAGTGCTAGATCGTCGTAATTTTTAATTTGTAATGATTTTTCAGCGGGTGGAATTTGTGAAGTATTTAATTTTGCAAATATTAAACTACGGGCATCTTGACATCTCATGCCAAAGTTATATGGTGATTCATTTTTTTGTGGTTTTGAAGAAATTAAATCTTGAACTAGACAATCAATATTTCTCTGATCTCCAAAACTAAGACTTAATGCTGTTTTAATTTCTTTCCAGGTTTTTAATTCTGTTCTGGATCCAATCAAAAAATGTGCGCGACCCGTTAATTTACCTAAAATCGCTCTAATTAAGAAATTGTGAAATGTTGGATCTGAACTCGTGAATGACTGAATTAAATTTTGGCAATCATCTATAAATATATTCAAAGTATGAGGATTTCCTTCATATCTAGGAATAGAATCTGAATAAAGTCGTAACAATTGGTAATCAATAACAGATGGTGCTGCTGTAGCCATATTTACGTCTGTTATATTTATATTATTCAATAAATCTGATAAATTCTCTAAATTGTTCATCAATTTATATTTATTATTTCAATTGTGAAATCGTAATATTTCTTTTATTATAATTATTTTCTGGATTTAATCTTGTAATTTGGATGTAAGGAAATGAGCAACTTACATTAAAAGTGTTGTTTTCATTCTTAACCTAGTGCCTATAGGCTCTGACGGTTTGGTTCTTCCCCCAGGTCTTCCTACTGCTAGCTGGCTTCGGCGATGCTTGTCCTCGACCAGTGTTGTAATTTATTCTTTCTTTCTCACCTCCTGACGAACTGTTGTTCTTGTGGACGGCAGGTGTAACTTTGGTGTGGAAATCGATATGCTCTCGATCTGCTTCTACCGTTCACTACCGAACCGACCGTTTTTCTTCTCGATTAATCGTTAAGACGAAAATTGCTCGTTCGATACGTTCAATTTCGAGAATCCTACCGACAGCGCCAGTTTTGTTTGTTGATCAGAAGAATGAGTTTTTAAAAAAGAAAAAAATTACAGGTTGGAGTTTATTGACAAGTGTTCTTTACAATCATAACTAAAACTATGCTGTTTTCACATGCAAAAGTCTTATTTATAACATTTTGTTATCTACATGATATGGTTTCCTATTTCTAGTAAAGTAAGCTGGTAACAAGATGTAACTTGCTTCAAAAGTGCCGTATATGGCAGAATCTAGCACCAAATACATCATATTTCGTGTTTTTAGAGTGCTATTTGCAGTTTTACAAACTTTGGAATAAGTCGGAATCACGCTTTTCCGAGCAGATTTTCACGATCAAAAAGTTCATATTCCTATTCAGGACCTCATAATATGTATGAATCTATCGACAAAAGCATCATATTCCGTGTTTTTAGAGCGCTATCTGCAGTTATATCAAGTTCGAAATAAATCAAAATTACCACATTCTGAGCAGTTTCAAAGTATCGCAAATCACATAAATCTATCCAATACAACATAATACGCCTGAATCCGTCCTCAAATGCACAAAATTCTGCGTTTCCAGCAAGTTATCAGCGTTTTTT
This sequence comes from Dromius quadrimaculatus, assembly GCA_963989225.1. Lineage (NCBI taxonomy): Eukaryota > Metazoa > Arthropoda > Insecta > Coleoptera > Carabidae > Dromius > Dromius quadrimaculatus. The sequence continues at coordinate 25,423,355 of OZ022336.1, read as the reverse complement.
CTGAGTCCTGTTGAGTAATTTTTGACTCTGTAAATCTGCTCAGAAGCAAGATTTTGCTCCAAAAGTGCGTTATATGGCAGAATCTAACATCAAATACATCATATTTCATGTTTTAAGAGTGTTATTTGCAGTTTTACAAACTTTGGAATAAGTCGAAGTTACGCTTTTCCGCGCAGATTTTCACAATCAAAAAGTTCATATTCCTATTCAGGACCACATAATATGTATGAATCTATCGACAAAAACATCATATTTCGTGTTTTCAGAGCGCTATCTGCAGTTATATGAAGTTTGAAATAAGTCAAAATTACCACATTCTGAGCATTTTCAAAGTATCGCAAATCACATAAATCTATCCAATACAACATAATACGCATGAATTCATCTTCAAATGCACAAAATTTTGCGTTTCCAGCGAGTTATCAGCGTTTTTTCTGAGTTTCGTTGAGAAATTTTTGATTCTGTAAATCTGCTCAGAAGCAAGATTTTGCTTCAGAAATGCGTAATATGGCAGACTCTAGCACCAAATACATAATATTTTGTGTTTTTAGAGTGCTATTCGCAGTTTTACAAACTTTGGAATAAGTCGAAATCACGCTTTTCCGGGCAGATTTTCACAATCAAAAAGTTCACATTCCTATTCGGGACCTCATAATATGCATGAATCTATCGACAAAAACATCATATTTTGTGTTTTCAGAGCGCTATCTGCAGTTATGTGAAGTTTGAAATAAGTCAAGATTACTACATTCTGACCAGTTTCAAAGTATCGCAAATCACATAAATCTATCCAATACAACATAATACGCATGAATCCGTCCTCAAATGCACAAAATTCTGCGTTTCCAGCGAGTTATTAGCGTTTTTTCTGAGTCTCGTTGAGAAGTTTTTGACTCTGTAAATCTGCTCAGGAGCAAGATTTTGCTTCAAAAGTGCGTTATATGGCAGAATCTAGCACCAAATACTCCATATTTCGTGTTTTCAGAGTGCGATTTGCAGTTTTACAAACTTTGGAATAAGTCAAAATCACGCTTCTCCGCGCAGATTTTCACAATCAAAAAGTTCATATTCCCATTCAGGACCTCATAATATGCATGAATCTATCGACTAAAACATCATACTTCTTGTTTTCAGAGCGCTATCTGCAGTTATATGAAGTTTGAAATAAGTCAAAATGACCACATTCTGAGCAGTTTTAAAGTATCGCAAGTCACATAAATCTTCCCAGTACAACATAATACGCATGAATTCGTCCTCAAATGCACAACATTTTGCGTTTCAAGCAAGATATCAGCGTTTTGTCTGAGTCTCGTTGAGAAATTTTTGACTCTGTAAATCTGCTCAGTAGCAAGTTTTTGCTTCAAAAGTGCGTTATATGGCAGAATCTAGCATCAAATACATCATATTTCGTGTTTTTAGAGTGCTATTTGCAATTTTACAAACTTTGGAATAAATCGAAATACCGCTTTTCCGCGCAGATTTTTACTATCAAAAAGTTCATATTCCTATTCAGGACCTCATAAAATGTATGAATCTATCGACAAGAACATCATATTTTGTGTTTGCAGAGCGCTATCTGCAGTTATATGAAGTTTGAAATAAGTCAAAATTACCACATTCTGAGCAGTTTCAAAGTATCGAAAATCACATAAATCCATCCAATACAACATAATACGCATGAATCCATCCTTGAATGCACAAAATTTTGCGTTTCCAGCGAGTTATCAGCGTTTTTTTCTGTCTCGTTGAAGGATTTTCGACTCTGTAAATCTGCTCAGATGCAAGATTTTGCTTCAAAAGTGCGTTATATGGCAGAATCTAGCACCAAATACATCATATTTGGTGTTTTTAGAGTGCTATTTGCAGTCTTACAAACTATGAAATAAGTCGAAATCACGCTTTTCCGCGCACATTTTCACGATCAGGAAGCTTATATTTCTATTCAGGACCTGATAATATGTATGAATCTATCGACAAAAACATCATATTCCGTGTTTTCAGAGTGCTATCTGCAGTTATATGAAGTTTGAAATAAGTCAAAATTACGATATTCTGAGCAGTTTCAAAGTATCGCAAATCATATAAATCTATCCAATACAACATGATACGCATGAATCCGTCCCCAAATACACAAAATTCTGCGTTTCCAGCGAGTTATCAGCGTTTTCTCTGAGTCTCGTTGAAAAATTTTTGACTGTTAATCTGCTCAGAAGCAAGATTTTGCTTCAAAAGTGCGTTAAATGGCAGAATCTAGCACTAAATACATCATATCTCGTGTTTTTAGAGTGCTATCCGCAGTTTTACAGACTTTGGAATAAGTTGATATTACGCTTTCCCGCACAATCAAAAAGTTCATATTCCTATTTGGGACCTCATCATATGTAGGAATCTATCGACAAAAATATCATATTTCGTGTTTTCAGAGCGCTATCTGCAGTTATATGAAGTTTGAAATAAGTCAAAATTATCACATTCTGAGCATTTTCAAAGTATCGCAAATCACATAAAACTATCCAATACAACATAATACGCATGAATCCGTCCTCAAATGCACAAAATTTTGCGTTTCCAGCGAGTTATCAGCGTTTTCTCTGAGTCTCGTTGAGAAATTTTTGACTCAAATCTGCTCAGAAGCAAGATTTTGCTCCAAAAGTGCGTTATATGGCAAAATCTAGCACCAAATACATCATATTTCGTGTTTTTAGAGTGCTATTTGCAATTTTACAAACTTTGGAATAAGTCGAGATCACGCTTTCCCGCGCTGATTTTCGGAATCAAAAAGTTCATATTCCTATTTAGGACCTCATTATATGTATGAATCTTTCAACAAAAGCATCATATTTTGTGTTTTTAGAGCGCTATCTGCAGTTATATGAAGTTTGGAATAAGTCAAAATTACCACATTCTGAGCAGTTTCAAAGTATCGCCAATTACATAAATCCATCCAATACAACATAATACGCATGAATCCGTTCTCAAATGCACAAAATTTAGCGTTTCCAGCGAGTTATCAGCGTTTTTCTGTCTCAGAAAGGAATTTTTGACTCTGTAAATCTGCTTAGACGCAAGATTTTGCTTCATAAGTACGTTATATGGCAGAATCTAGCACCAAATACATCATATTTCGTATTTTTAGAGTGCTATCTGCAGTCTCACAAACTCTGAAATAAGTCGAAATCACGCTTTTCCGCACATTCAAATGTTCATATTCCCATTCAGGACCTCATAATATGTATGAATCCATCCACAAAAACACCATATTTCGTGTTTTCAGAGCGCTATCTGCAGTTATATGAAGTTTGAAATGAATCAAAATTACCACATTCTGAGCAGTTTTAAAGTATCGCAAATCACATAAATCTATCCAATACAACATAATACGTATGAATCTGTCCTCAATTGCACAAATTTTTGCGTTTTAAGCGAGTTATCAGCGTTTTCTCTGAGTCTCGTTGAGAAATTTTTGACTCTGTAAATCTGCTCAGAAGTAAACTTCTGCTTCAAAAGTGCGTTATATGGCAGAATCTAGCACCAAATACATCATATTTCGTGTTTTTAGAGTGCTATTTACAGTTTTACAAACTTTGGAATAGGTCGAAATCACGGTTTTCCGCGCAGATTTTCCCAATCAAAAAGTTCATATTCCTATTCAGGACCTCATTATATGTATGAATCTATCGACAAAAACATCATATTTCGTATTCTCAGAGCGCTATCTGCAGTTACATGGAGTTTGAAATAAGTCAAAATAACCACATTCTGAGCAGTTTCAAAGTATCGCAAATCACATAATTCTATCCAATACAACATAATACGCATGAATCCGTCCTCAAATGCACAAAATTTTGCGTTTCCAGCGAATTATCAGCGTTTTTTCTGAGTCTCGTTGAGAAATTCTTGACTCTGTAAATCTGTTCAGAAGCAAGATTTTGCTCTAAAAGTGCGTTATATGGCAGAACCTAGCACCAAATACATCATATTTCGTGTTTTTAGAGTGCTATTCGCAGTTCTACAAACTTTGGAATAAGTCAAAATCATGCTTTCCCGCACGGATTTCCACGATCAAGAAGTTCATATTCCTATTCAGGATTTCATAATATGTATGAATCTATCGACAGAAACATAATATTTCGTAATTTATGAGCGCTATCTGCAGTTATATGAAGCTTGAAATAAGGCAAAATTACCACATTCGGTGCAGTCCCAAAGTATCGCAAATCACATAAATCTATCCAATACAACATAATACGCATGAATCCGTCCTCAAATGCACAAAATTTTGCGTTTCCAGCGAGTTATCAGCGTTTTTTCTGAGTCTCGTTGAGAAATTTCTCACTTTGTAAATCTGCTCAGGAGCAAGATCTTGCTTCAAAAGTGCGTTATATGGCAGAATCTAGCAACAAATACATCATATTTCGTGTTTTCAGAGTGCTATTTGCAGTTTTACAAACTTTGGAATAAGTCAAAATCACGCTTTTCCGCAAAGATTTTCACAACCAAAAAGTTCATATTCCTATTCAGGACCTCATAATATGTATGAATCTATCGACAGAAACATCATATTCCGTGTTTTCAGAGCGTTATCTGCAGCTATATGAAGTTTGAAATAAGTCAAAATTACCACATTCTGACCAGTTTCAAAGTATTGCAAATCACATTAATCTATCCAATACAACATAATACGCATGATTCCGTCCTCAAATGCACAAAATTTTGCGTTTCTAGCAAGTTATCAGCGTTTTTTCTGAGTCTCGGTGAGAAATTTTTGACTTTGTAAATCTGCTCTGAAGCAAGTATTCGCTTCAAAAGTGCGTTATATGGCAGAATCTAGCACCAAATACATCATATTTCGTGTTTTCAGAGTGCTATTTGCAGTTTTACAAACTTTGGAATAAGTCGAAATCACGCTTTTCCGCGTAGATTTTCACGATCAAAAAGTTCATATTCCTATACAGGAACTCATAATATGTATGAATCTATCGACAAAAACATCATATTTCGTAATTTCAGAGCGCTATCTGCAGTTATATGAAGCTTGAAATAAGGCAAAATTACCACATTCGGTGCAGTCCCAAAGTATCGCAAATCACATAAATCTATCCAATACAACATAATACGCATGAACCCGTCCTTAAATGCACAAAGTTCTGCGTTTCCAGCGAGTTATCAGCGTTATTTCCGAGTCTCGTTGAGAAATTTTTGACTCTGTGAATCTGCTCAGAATAAGATTTTGCTTCAAAAGTGCGTTATATGACAGAATCTAGCACTAAATACATCATATTTCGTGTTTTTAGAGTGCTATTTGCAGTTTTACAAACTTAGGAATAAGTTGATATCATACTTTCCCGCGCAGATTCATACAATCAAAAAGTTAATATTTCTATTTAGGACCTCATCATATGTACGAATCTATCAACAAAAACATCATATTCCGTGTTTTAAGAGCGCTATCTGCAGTTATATGAAGTTAGAAATAAGTCAAAATTACCACATTTTGAGCATTTCCAAAGTATCGCAAATCACATAAAACTATCCAATACAACATAATACGCATGAATCCGTCCTCAAATGCACAAAATTTTGCGTTTCCAGCGAGTTATCAGCGTTTCTTTTGAGTCTCATTGAGAAATTGTTGACTCTGTAAATCTGCTCAGAAGTAAGATTTTGCTCCAAAAGTGCGTTATATGGCAGAATCTAGCATCAAATACATCGTATTTCGTGTTTTAAGTGTGCTATTTGCAGTTTAACAAACTTTGGAATAGGTCAAAATCACGCTGTTCCACGCAGATTTTCACAATCAAAAAGTTCATATTCCTCTTCAGGACCTCATACTATGTATGAATCTATCGACAGAAACATCATATTCCGTGTTTTCAGAGTGCTATCTGCAGTTATATGAAGTTTGAAATAAGTCAATATTACCACATTCTGAGCAGTTTCAAAGTATCGCAAATCACAATAATCTATTAAATACAACATAATACGCATGAATCCGTCCTCAAATGCACAAAATTCGGCGTTTCCAGCGAGTTATCAGCGTTTTACCTGAGTCTCGTTGAGAGATTTTTGACTGTCAATCTGCTCAGGAGCAAGATTTTGCTTCAAAAGTGCGTTAAATGGCAGAGTCTAGCACAAAATACATCATATTTCGTGTTTTTAGAGTGCTATTTGCAGTTTTACAAACTTTGGAATAAGTGGAGATCACGCTTTCCCGCGCAGTTTTACACAATCAAGAAGTTCATATTCCTATTTAGGACCTTATTATATGTACGAATCTATGGACAAAAACATCATATTTCGTGTTTTCAGAGCGCTATCTGCAGTTATATGAGGTTTGAAATAAGTCAAAATTACCACATTTTGAGCAGTTTCAAAGTATCGCAAATCACATAAATCTATCCAGTACAACATAATACGCATGAATCCGTCCTCAAATGCACAAAATTTTGTGTTTTCAGCAAGTTGACAGCGTTTTCTCTGAGTCTCGTTGTGAAATTTTTGACTGTTAATCTGCTCAGAATCAAGATTTTGCTTTAAAAGTGCGTTAAGTGGCAGAATCTAGCACTAAATACATAATATTTCGTGTTTTTAGAGTGCTATTTGCAGTTTTACAAACTTTGGAATAAGTTGATATCACGCTTTCCCGTGCAGATTTATACAATCAAAAAGTTCATATTCCTATTAAGGACCTCATCATATGTAAGAATCTATCGACCAAAACATCATATTCTGTGTTTTCAGAGCGCTATCTGCAGTTAAATGAAGTTTGAAATAAGTCAAAATTACCACATTCTGAGCAGTTTCAAAGTATTGCAAATCACATAAAACTATCCAATACAACATAATACGCATGAATTCGTTCTCGAATGCACAAAATTTTGCGTTTCCAGCGAGTTATCAGCGTTTTCTCTGAGTCTCGTCGAGAAATTTTTGACTGTAAATCTGCTCAGAAGTAAGATTTTGCTCCAAAAGTGCGTTATAAGGCAGAATCTAGCACCAAATACATCATATTTCGTGTTCTTAGAGTGCTATTTGCAGTTTTACAAACTTTGGAATAAGTCGAAATCACGCTTTTCCGCGCAGATTTTCACAATCAAAAAGTTCATATTCTTATTCAGGACCTCATAATATGTATGAATATATCGACGGAAACATTATATTTCGTGTCTTCAGAGCGCTATCTGCAGTTATATGAAGTTTGAAATAAGTCAAAATTATCACATTCTGAGCAGTTTCAAAGTATCGCAAATCACATGAATCCATCCAATACAACATAATACGCATAAATCCGTCCTCAAATGTACAAAATTTTGCGTTTCCAGCAAGTTATCAGCGTTTTTTCTGAGTCTCGTTGTGAAATTTTTGACCCTGTAAATCTGCTTAGAAGCAAGACTTTGCTTCAAAAGTGCGTTATATGGCAGAATCTAGCACCAAATACATTATATTTTGTGTTTTTAGAGTGCTATTTGCAGTTTCACAAACTTTGGAATAAGTCGAAATCACGCTCTTCCGCGCTGATTTTCACTATCAAGAAGTTCATATTCCTATTCAGGACCTCATAATATGCATGAATCTATCAACAAAAACATCATATTCCGTGTTTTCAGAGCGCTATCTGCAGTTATATGAAGTTCGAAATAAGTCAAAATTACCACTTTCTGAGCAGTTTCAAAGTATCGCAGATCACATGAATCTATCCAATACAACATAATACGCATGAATCCTACCTCAAATGCACAAAATTCTGCGTTTCCAGCGAGTTATCAGCGTTTTTCTGAGTCTCGTTGAGAAATTTTTGACTCTGTATTCTGCTCAGAAGTAGGATTTTGCTTTAAAAGTGCGTTATTTGGCAGAATCTAGCACCAAATACATCATATTTAGTGTTTTTAGAGTGCTATTTGCAGTTTTACAATCTTTGGAATAAGTCAAAATCACGCTTTTCCGCGCGGATTTTCACAATCAATAAGTTCATATTCCTATTCAGGACCTCATAATATGTATGAATCCATCGACAAAAACATCATATCTCGTATCTTTAGAGCGCTATCTGCAGTTATATGAAGATAGAAATAAGTCAAAATTACCACATTCTGACTACTTTTAAAGTATAGCAAATCACATAAATCTATATAGAGTGCTATTTGCCGTTGCACAAACTTTGAGGTTCACGCTTTTCCGCGCGATTTCCACATCAAAAAGTTCATATTCCTATTCAGGACCTCTGAATATGTATGGCTCTAACGACAAAAACATCATATTTCGGGTTTTCAGAGCGCTATCTGCAATTATATGAAGTTTAAAATAAATCAAAACTACCACATTCTGAGCAGTTCCAAAGTATCGCAAATCACATAAATCTATCCAATACAACATAATACGCATGAATCCGTCCTCAAATGCACAGAATTTTGCGTTTCCAGAGAGTGATCAGCGTTTTTTCTATGTCTCGTTGAGAAATTTTTGACTCTGTAAATCTGCTCGAAAGCAAGATTTTGCTTCAAATGTGGGTTATATGGCTGAATCTAGCACCAAATACATCATATTTCGTGTTTTTAGAGTCCTATTTGCAGTTATATGAAGTTTGAAATAAGTCGAAATTACCACATTCTGAGCGGTTTCAAAGTATCGCAAATCACATAAATCCATCCAATACAACATAATACGCATGAATTCGTCCTCAGATGCACAAAATTTTGCGTTTCCAGCGAGTTATCAGCGTTTTTTCTGAGTCTCGTTGAGCAATTTTTGACTCTGTAAATCTGCTCAGAAGTAAGATCTTGCTTCAAAAGTGCGTTATATGGCAAAATCTAGCACCAAATACATCATATTTCGTGTTTTTGGAGTGCTATTTGCAGTTTTACAAACTTTGGAATAAGTCGAAATCCTGCTTTTCCGCGCAGATTTTCACAATCAAAAAGTTTATATTCCTATTCAGGACCTCATAATATGTAAGATAAGCTAACGATTATTCGTTAACTTCAAAAAAAAACTATTTATTTCATTACAAGTACAGATTCAGAATAAATTAGCAACAATATTAGATGTTAAGTACTTAAGATACAAAATGTGACTCACTAATATGTATTACAAAGTTCATAAGATTGACACCTTACACGCTTACACGTGTTTAGACTTTGGTCTCGCAGAAATGTGGAAACCATGGTGTCATCAAGAATTGCTGGGAAGCTGTTACTATAACTCCTCCCTCCTTAGAACTGAGCATCGCCGGGAAGTTTCAGCTCTTGCATAGGGGTTGATTGATTTTGGTCCTGTTGTCCTCGCTGGATCAGTCCACGTTGAATAAAATCTTTCCTGAGATAAACTGTGAACATGATAACGCCAAAAATTATTAGAATGATGTATAATATTATTACTGAATAATTGGTGTCATCAATGTTGATTTCCTCCTCTATGTCTTTATATTTGTTGATAGGAAATTTTAAATATTCTATGCTGTTGAGCTCGATGACTAATTTTGGGATTTGTGTCTTTTTCAAGTCTATATTGAAGTTTTCAAATATTACAGGCTTGCCAAAAGTTTCTTCTTTCAATTTCAATAATTTATTCCTAAAATTCAATTGATATTTGTTATTCTTGAGAAGAAATATTCCTTATAGATTTTTTATTCCATCGCTTTTGTTACATGACAGATGAATTATTTCATTTGTTGGGAAGACAAGCAAAAATTGATTGATATCTTCAATTATTTCGATGTGGATCACCTTAATGGTGAGTTTTGTATATTGACAATTTTTATTGTTGCCGTGAAATAGGATATTTTTCTCGCATGTTCCATTGTTGACTTCGTTTCCTTTGTTGACACATTGAAAGTTTATTCCTCTCGTACAAGCTTTACTGAAAGATATCAAGTTACCATCAGCTGATTTCAGAAAGTATTTCTTATCAGTGATAATAGTAATGAATTCGTCACGATATTTGGTTGGGATAGGAACAAGATGATATAATTCAAATTGTTTATCATAATTTATCAAGATCTCTATGAAATAAATAATTCTTTCTGATTCTAATTTACAATTAACACTAATTGATTTCCCAATTTCAAACATGTTCTCTGGAACAGGTTTAAAAGGTAATTCATTATTATAATACTTATAAATTTCCTCTAACTCTGATTGAAGATCATTAATTTTGATTATGCTAGGATGCAAGGTATGAAGCTTACGAAATGTTAGCGAGTTTTCTATGTCTTGTAACGTATTTAATATCATTGTGTAAAGAATATCAAATTGATTATAAATATCTTGAATAAAAAGTCTATCTATATTATCGGTTTCGCTGATGACAATATGCGATAATTGCTCAATTTTTGACTTCAATTCTAACTCATTATGTCTTATTGTTTCGATAGTTTTATTAAATTTTTCGATAATTTGATTATTCACAGAATACTGATTTTTCAACTGATTATTAAATTTCTTCTGGTTATTTCCCAAATGATTCAAAATTTTTGTATATCTTTTTTCATCTTCTGCGTCTAAATTACCAGTTATTGACTTAAATACTGAGCCTAAGCTATTAATTAAATCTTCTTTCTGTCGATGATTCTTAGGGTAAACGTTTAAATAATTAAATTTGATATCTATTGAACTTTGAACATAATTTATAATTTTTTCATAATTTTCAAATTGTTTTCCAAAAGTGAATTGTTGGAAATTGTGTTTTGCAAGTTGTAGTGCTGTACGTTCAATCTTTCGTATTGTGTGATTATTGGTTGGAAATCATGATAGTGAAGGAAGGTATGTTTTGTCTTTTGTAATTTGGCTGGTCCTAAATTCAATGTCAATAGTCCAGGGTTGTTTGTAATGTCTTTTATTTCTTGTCCGGAGACGTGTGCGAAGAAGAAGCACCTGGAAAGTTAGAATCTCTGTCAATTCTCTTTCTTGGTCTTCTAACATTACTTAATTGAATTTTAGATTGCTTTTTATCATTCGGTTCTGTTTTAATTTTAGCTGTTTTTAATTTTCTGTTCACTGATGCTACCTTTTCTTTTCTATATTTGGGATTTTTCGTTTCGTTTACTTCCTGTTCATTGTGTACAAATATGGTTTCAGGAATTTCCGGTGTTATTCAACGATTTTCATTCAATTTATTTATTGTATTTGTTTTTTGTAACTGCAAACGTTCATTTATATTTTTATATGCTAATTTGGTCTTTTCTTTATGGTTCTGATCATATTCTTGTGTAGTTTGTTTCTCTAGTTCTACTCCTAAAGGTGAATTTGTGTCTAAATGACCGTTTATAATTTCAATTGGTTTTAATCCGGTAGAAGTGTGATTTGTATTGTTGTATGCCAACAATGCATACTGAACTTTACTTTCAATTGTTTCGGTCTTAGAATTATCTTGTAAGTTAAATAATCTTATATGCTCTATGAGCGTAGAATGGAAACGCTCAACTAGTCCGTTGGAATTGGGATGTTGCGAGCTTGTGAAGTGCTTGTGATTCTGTGCAAACTAAGCGTTTCTCGTAAAATGTTATTTTCGAACTCTAATCCGTTATCGCAAATGATTGATTTTGGGATACCGTGATGAGAAAAGAATCGTAATAACTTATTAGTTATTCCTATCGCATTAGCAGAATTGAATGAATAGGCTTGTGCGTATTTCGAAAAAGCGTCAATTATTGTTGGAAATTTACAATTTTCAAGACTTCAAGTGTCTATATGGATAGTATTGAAAGGCTTGTTTGGAGTTGGTTTTATGTTGTACATGAGTTTCAATAGATTTCGCTCATACTTTGATTTTAAGCATATTTCGCATTGATTAATGTTTTCGGTGATTCTTCTTAATTGATTGGGCCAATAATACTAATTTTCAATTTGATTATGTGTTTTGTGAGTACCACGATGATTGGTCTTTCCTTCGTGATAGTTCCTAATCGTGTCTGTAATGTCATCTTCTTTTCCAGTGTCTATTAATTTATTATTGCATTTTGTGAGATTTATCTCTGAATTTTTAAAGCGTCTTTGGAATACACAACTAGATTTTTCATATACTGGTTGTTCAAAGAATCAATAATATTTTACTCTAGGTACAATATAATCTTTTATAAAATTTAGTGCGTCGCTTTCAAAGTTGTCTTGTGAAAGTTGTACAGTAATTCGCATTTTATCTACGTGTAGCTTGGTGATTTTTGGTTGAGAGGGCGAATGTATTACTTCTGTAATAATCAATTGATTTTCTCCTACATTCACAGGTGATTCGCTAATTGGTATGCCAATTATAGGGTTTTCATGGTTGGAATGAATTGTATTGTCTGAGTCACTCGAGTCGTCGTGTTCTGCTATCATTGACTGAGAATCTTGATTCGGTTGAAAGGTTTCATTGGAATTTTGAATAAATTCGAAGAAGTTTTGAGTTCCGGAGTCTTCAGAATTTACATTTAATTCGAATCTAGAAAGTGCGTCAGCATTTTTATTCAAAGTACCTTTCTTGTCAGTGGTTTCATAATCGTATTCTTCTAGCTCAACCCTTCGTTAGTGTTGTGGGGTATGTCATACCCCATTATCTCTATTTTCAATCGTGAAATCAATTCAAGACCAACAAGTGATTTCTTTTTCTCAGTAGCTTAGGATTATACTTGAACAAAGAGAACAGACTTATATACAACTATGTATAAACTCTCAATTGAGCATCAGACTTGCTGGAAGTTGGTTGGGGTATGACATACCCCGGTACACTTTCAAAGTAACTTCTTATGTATACTCATTCTGAAGGTAAAATTTAAAATTATATCACGTTATACAATAAGCTATTTCTTATTTCAGTATTTTTTAAGGTCAATTTAGTCAAATGACAGAAGACAAGCAGAAGATGTTCTGTTTGTCCTAGAAACAAAGATAGAATAGTAAATTGTGCAACAAGTGCGATAAGTTGTCGATTGTCCACGAAAGCGAAGTTGGGCATACGAACGAAGCAAGTACGTTCATTCGCTCAAGTGGGTAATTGACAACACCGCACGAGTTGCAGATACTATTTTTAATCACGAATGCGGGATGAGTAGCATTTTGCGCTATTTTTTCTAAGCGGTAAATGATTTGCGTGCGACAAGATTACTTATCAATTGTTGTAAATGACTCTTATTATTATAGTTTTTGGAAGGAAGATAGTGGCAAAAGGAGTCATGTTGAATGCTGGATTATATTGAATATAATTTCAGGACGTTTCGGTGCCTTGAATCGGTCACCATCATCAGCTCATTCAAGTTGAAAACACAAAAAGGAGTAAAAGTAAAACATTTTGCTAATAAATGTAAGTGAGAATAAAAAGAAAAATTACAAAATTAAATGACAGTAGTTGTATTGAGTCTAGATGACTTGAGACAGTCTTATGTATTAAAAAGACATTAAATGCTTGTAAGCGATGTAGAATGCTTGGAACATGCAATTTTGAGTTGCAAAAACTGTGCCCAGTTTGAGGAGCAATAACTGTTTTTTCTTTGATGATACTTGAGTAATTTTTTCTTGGTTTACTTATTTGATCCTTCTTCTCAAGAAATACGTTGAGATCTTTGATGTGTGATGATATTAGAAGTATTTATGAACAGGCAGACTTGCTGTTATTTTGATTTATCTTTTATATTTTTACAATAAATGTAGCTGGATACATTTTGTTCAGTTTATATTACTTGGTAACAAGTCGTAGAACGTGTGCAAACAGAAAAATTATCATATTTTAGAATTTAAAACAGCTTGAGAGGACTTTCATATGGGGTATGACATACCCCACAACACCAACCGTGAAACTTTTCTCGAGAACACTAACGGAGGGTCAAGACGCCAGCGCATCAATTTTGAATTCGGTTCTTTTAACAAAAACAACCACTGTAAGGGTTTGTGATTTGTCACAATTTTGAATTTTCGTCCGAAAAGGTATGGTCGGAAGTATTTCGTAGCCCAAACTATAGCACGATGCTCTTTTTCTATAGTTGAGTAGTTTTGTTCCGAGTCATTTAAAGTTCTACTCGCATAAGCGATCGGTAGGTCTGTGCCTATCGGTCCTTACGATGAAATTGCTCCTATAGAATAATTGCTTGCGTCTGTAGTAGGAACAAAAGGTTTGGAAAAATCTGGGTACTGTAATATCGGTTCATTGATAAGCAAGTTTTTACACGTATTAGAACATTCAACATATTCGGAGTTCTTAATATTAATTTCTGCATTCTTCTTTAAACATTTTGTTGAAGGTTTTGTGCTTTTTGCAACATTTTTAATGAATTTACGGTAATAACCGAGTAAGCCTAAGAATCCTTGGATTTGTTTGGTTGTTGCTACGATCTTGGAATAGAATTTTTCCTATTCAAGTTAACACCGGCGAGCTACAGTGAAGACGGGGTGGGTCACTCAAAATGATAAATATAAAAGAAAGGGCGCCAGATGACCGAAACAGGAATGAGGTTCAACCGATGGGGTTGATCATCGAACCTAATAGGGAACAAGATCGCGGAACAATCAAACGCCGTTAATCCCAAATAAAGTAAATGTATTTAAATAAATTAAGTAATTCATACAGCTTAAAAAAGAATATAGTTGAAGATGAGTTTTATACTAGTGGAGGTCAAATACCAATAATTCGTACCACATATTAACAAAATTATATAATTGAATAAAATATAAAATGGAGGTTCAAATATTGTGGAATGGTCAAGATTCTACAATGACATTTAACCCTACTTATGCACTGAAATAGATAAACTAGATCGAACCGAAAATGATCGCGAGAAATTATCATAAGCGGTCCGCGCAGCGAGTTTGTCCGCGAGAATGCTGCCAGGACTAAGATTAAGCGTAGTGTGATGGTTCAAAAGCGCGCAACGTAAAGGCGGGATACGCGAAGGTCGACCAACGAGCGTCACGCCGCGCAGAACATATAAGCATTAACTGAATTAGTCCTAAAAGCGTTTTGCGTTGTACCTACTGGCCACGAGTAATGTCTTTGACGATGAATAAAATAATTGATTTTCCAAAAGCTCAGTAAGATCAGATTTTCCCATAAAATCAGCTCAATGCAAGTAGTTCTAAATTCAGCAATATATAAAAAGTCAATCTTAAAGTTATTAAGATAAATATACCAATTTGAACAAAAAGATAATAGAGTAATCGCTTAGCTGTAGTATCGTCCAAATAGTCGATGTCGATCAGATGTCCGGGATGGTTCGTTATGTACAGTGGCGTAGAAGAAGGAACTTCGTCATCCAATTCCTAGGAACTTGCGGTGTCAAATTCGTACCAATAATTATTCCAATTAACGATCCCCAATCGTTTCACTGCACAGCGATATTTATTCCAACAAAATCTGATAATCCACTGAATAGAAGATATAACCATATATCCCAAATAGAACGGTACGGAAAATAATAAAGTAGAAAGTAAGAGCCTGATAAGTATTCACATGTAAGTAAGTACGCCACTGATCAAGCGCATGCGTAAAACGATGAGACTAATTCAAAATTTTCACTTAATGAAAAACGTTTCTTTTAAATATGACACAGTCATGCATTTACTCTAGTTGGACTCAAAATTAGGTAAATACTTTGAAATAAGATTACCCGTGATGGAATGCGGCTTGTAGTTATTTAAGATAAAGTAGATCAATATAAATCCGACTGATGTCGATGAATATAGGAAAATATATTCTATTGCTGTGCTTCCAGTAAAATCCAAATTAATGGGTATTCGATATTTCCACAAAAGATACGCAAAATAGAGTAGAACTCTGAACTTCAGATAGCACAACTGATCTTTACAAATCTTAACGCCCGAGTCCGCATTTCAGGTAACCTCCCAAAAAAAAATCTTAATTTGATTAATAAAGAATCCAATCTAACCAAACCTATGCGCAAACGGTAGCTTCTTATGATTGAACACAGGTTGCATCCAAGAACTCCGGGTCGCCTGACGAAGGTAAAAAGAAATATTTAATTGTGAAAAAGGCTAGATTTCATTAACATGGAATAAACCGTAACATTGTCTTAGGTATTGGATAATTTTTGATCGCTCTAATTTTGTCAGGGTTTGGTTTAACGCCTTCAGGGGTAATGGCATGGCCTGAATATGCGACTTCACGTCGGAAAAATTACGTAAAACATTGTCCATCACGCGTTGGAAGGTGGCTGGGGAATTTTTTTGCCCAAATGGTATTCTGAGGAACTCGTAATGTCCATTCTCGGTGTTAAACGCGGTTTTGGAAATATCGTCTCTGTGCATCTCTATCTGATGGAAGCCGGATGCCAAATCAAGTGTAGTGAAATACTGACATCTACCGAGTTTGTCGAGTAATGTATTGATGTTTGGAATTGGATATTTGTCATCGACCGTTTTTTCATTGAGCTTCCTATGGTCAATTACTATTCTCCATTTTTTCTTGCCCGATGCATCTAGTTTTTCAGGTACAATCCACACTGGGGATGACCAAGGGGAATGTGAAGGTCTAATAATATTTTGTTTTAACATTTTCTGTATTTGGTCATGAACTTCCTTTCTATGAATTTCGGGATATCTGTATGTTTTGTTTTCTGTATGAAATATGTCAGCGAATTCTTTTATCAGCTGAGAGATTGCTGCTCTCTCTTCTAAGTTCATATGGTCAGTACGAATTAAAGAGATATCAAAGTCATTGTTGGGATTATTCTCATAAAAATTCAAATAGTTTATTTCATAATTGTCTAAAAATTCTACCTAAAAGTTGTCGTTCAAATCTGTTACACATTCGTTCTCTGTTGCATTATTAACTGGATAATAGATGATGTTATTTTCCACTTCAGCTATTCCTTCAGGTATTATCAAATTATTTACATTTGTTTCAGGAATGAAGACATCGCCATTGTCAATATTATTCACATGAAATTTTGTAATTGTTTCCGAATTAGCTGGAATTTTAACATATTGTGGACGTGTTACAATTCAATGATGATTTATTCTTATTTCACTGATCGGTGTGATAATTTTATCTCTAGTTAAACCTATTATAGCTTCTAGAGTCTTCAAATTGTCTAATCCGAGTAAAATGTCGAAATTATAATGAAAATCAAACAGATGGTATTTCAATAAAGTATTTGGTTTCTTAAAAATCTTTGAACACGTCAATATTAAACTAAAATTTTCCATAGATGTTCCATGGGCTGTCGTGATCTTAAAAGGATCATGAGTTATTTGATTTTTAAATAATTTGTTCGCAATGTCCAGTTTTATGAGTGAGCGCGTGCTACCTGTATCTATCAAAGCTTCTAAGTTGTACAAAGGGTAATTCGCTCTGATTGTAAGTCAAGTTTAAAAGTTCTATTTGGTTTCCGAGGCATTTTTCTCTAAAAAATAATTCTCATCGTTCTCTTGTTCGTCATGAATGTCCTCTGTTTCTGATTCTGGTTCATAAACTGAATAATTTTGATCGTCTTCAACGTGTTCATATTCTGTCAGTCCTGTGTTAAATAACATGTGTTGTTGTTTAGGATAGAAATTTGAAGGACCTGGTTTTGGATTGAAGGTTTTGATCGTACTCACACTCATTGGAGTAGGTCTAGGAGTAAATAATTGCTTTGTACTCGTACTCATTGGGGTAGGGGTGTTGAATTTCTTATTGGGATGAGATTTGAATGCGTTGTAATTTGTTCGATTATTATTTTGTTTGAATGGTGGCGGTCGGTAGATCAATTGTGGTGTCTGTGTTTGCGGCAAATGTGTGGGTGTATTTTTATATTGTCGCATCATATTGTGAGATGTTTGAATTGGTGTATATTTTTGTTTCTGATGATGTTTTTGAAACGTTTTAGGTTGACATTCTAACTGAAATTCATTTTTTAAGCATGCCAAGTGCAGAATTGAGGTCTGCTGGATTTTTTGTTCGTAGCAAAGTTCCTAAAGGTTCTTTCAAGCCACGTAAAATTATTCTTACTGCATATGTTTGGAAGTAAGCTATTAAAATATTTTTCTCATTCGGTTCTTTTGAATTATTCGTAATGTATGAGGTTTGTAAGTTCAATAATTCTTGTACTTTGTGCAGGAATTCAAACGCAGATTCATTTGTTTGTTTCAATTCTCACATTTCTATATTTAATGTGAAAGAATCGCGTTTGTCAGCATGAGTGTTTAATAAAGCTTGTTTCAAGCTTCTCCAATCAGAAATTGTGCAACTAGCTATATTAACTGCAGCTTCACCTCTAATTTTCTCCAAGATGATAGACATAAGCAATTCATTTTGGAAGTCTAATGGCTCTGCTACTACATAAAATTTGTTCACAAGTTTTTCGCAGATTGCAATGAAACGTGGAAGTAATTTTGTATCACCGTTAAACTCCGGGATCATTTCTAAGTATTCGCGTTTCAAAGTTGGGGTAGCCATTCCTTGTAAATTCAAGTTGCTTATTTCTTGGGGAAGGATTTCAAAAATTGAATTGTTGTGGGGATTGGGATCAAGGATTGAGTCACAGGAATGGGTTGATTCTGTATCTGAACTATTTTCTGAATGTGAAGTAATTGGTGTTTTGTTATCTCTAAGTGACATTCGTGTTCTTACAGAATAACTTTCAACGTGTGGTCCATGTGTTCCTTGGTCGTATTCTTCGATCTGGAACTGAACGTTGTGGGGAAGCTCTGTGTACTTCAGGGCCTGGTAACTTCTCGATGTTGCGATGTTCGCTCGTGGTTTCGGAAAGTCTCTTTGACGGTTCACGGACACTTGTTCGATATCTAGTAAATCGTAGGAACGGAACGAAAAATGATTTTTAGATCTCGTCCAGATATCCGACCCGACTGCGCCAGTCAAATTAACGATTATTCGTTGACTTTGAAGAAAACTTTCCATTTTATCACCAGTACAGATTCAGAATTTATTAACAACAATATTAGATGTTAACTACTTAAGATACAAAATGTGAGTAGCTAATATGTCTATGTTATGAAGTTTGAAATAAGTCAAAATTACCACATTCTGAGCAGTTTCAAAGTATCGCAAATCACATAAATCTATCCAATACAACATTATACGCATGAATCCGTCCTCAAATGCACAAAATTCTGCGAACCCAGCGAGTAATCAGCGTTTTTTCCGAGTCTCGTTGAGAAATTTTTGACTCTGTCAATCTGCTCAGAAGCAAGATTCTGCTTCAAAAGTGCGATATATGGCAGAACCCAGCACCAAATACATCATATTTTGTGTTTTTAGAGTGCTATTTGCAGTTTTACAAACTTTGGAATGTAACGAAATCACGCTTTTCCGCGCATATTTCCACAATCAAAAATTTCAATTCCTATTCATGACCTCATAATATGTATGAATCTATCAACAGAAACATCATATTTCGTGTTTCCAGAGCGCTATCTGCAGTTATATGGAGTTTGAAATAAGTCAAAATTACCACACTCTGAGCAGTTTTAAATCACAAAAATCTATCCAATACAACATAATACGCATAAAAATTGTCCTTAAATGCACAAAACTTTGCGTTTCCAGCGAGTTATCAGCGTTCTCTCTGAGTCTCATTGAGAAATTTCTGACTCTGTCAATCTGCTCAGAAGCAAGATTTTGCTTCAAAAGTGCGTTATATGGCAGAATCCAGCACCAAATACATCATATTTCGTGTTTCTAGAGCGCTATTCGCAGTTCTACAAACTTAATAATACATAATATGTATGAATCTATCCCCAAAAACATCAAACTCCGTGTTTTCAGAGCGCTATCTGCAGTAATATGAAGTTTGAAATAAGTCGGAATCACCACATTCTGGGCAGTTTCAAAGTATCGCGAATCACATGAATCTATTTATTAGAACATGATATGCATGAATTCGTCCTCTAATGCACAAAATTTTGCGTTTCCAGCGAGTTATCAGCGTTTTTTCTGAATCTCGTTGAGAAATTTTTGACTCTGTAAATCTGCTCAGAAGCAAGATTTTGCTTCCAAAGTGCGTTATATGGCAGAATCTTGCACCAAATACATCATATTTCGTGTTTTTAGAGTGCTATTTGCAGTTTTACTAACTTTGGGATAAGTCGAAATCACGCTTTTCCGCGCAGATTTTCACAATCAAAAAGTTCATATTCCTATTCAGGACCTCATAATATGTATGAATCTATCAACAAAAACATCATATTCTGGGCTTTCAGAGCGCTATCTGCAGTTATATGAAGTTTGGAATAAGTCAAAATTACCACATTCTGAGCAGTTTCAATGTATCGCAGATCACATAGATCTATACAATACAACATAATACGCATGAATCCGTCCTCTAATGCCCAAAATTTTGCGTTTCCAGCGAATTATCAGCGTTTTTTTCTGTCTTGTTGAGAAATTTTCCACTCTGTCAATCTGCTCAGAAGCAAGATTTTGCTTCAAAAGAGCGTTATATGGCAGAATCTAGCACCAAATACATCATATTTCGTGTTTTCAGAGTGCTATTTGAAGTTTTACAAACTTTGGGATAAGTCAAGATCACGCTTTTCCGCGCAGATTTTCACAATCAAAAAGTTAATATTCCTATTTAGGACCTAATTATATGTATGAATCTATCGACAAAAACATCATATTTTGTGTTTCCAGAGCGCTATCTGCAATTATATAAAGTTTGGAATAAGTAAGAGTTACCACATTCTGAGCAGTTTCAAAGTATCGCCAATAACATTAATCCATCCAATACAACAGAATACGCATGAATCCGTTCTCAAATACACAAAATTTTGCGTTTCCAGCGAGTTATCAACGTTTTTTCGCAGTCTCGTTGAGAAATTTTTGTCTCTGTAAATCTGCTCAGAAGTGAGATTTTGCTTTGAAAGTGCGTTATATGGCAGAATCAAGCACCAAATACATCATATTTCGTGTTTTTATAGTGCTATTCGCAGTTCTACAAACTTTGAAATAAGTCGAAATCTCGCTTTTCCGCGCAGATTTTCACAATCAAAAAGTTCATATTCCTATTCAGGACCTCATAATATGTATGAATCTATCAACAAAAACATCATATTCCGTGTTTTCAGAGCGCTATCTGCAGTAATATGAAGTTTGAAATAAGTCGAAATCACCACATTCTGTGCAGTTTCAAAGTATCGCAAATCACATAAATCTATCCAATACAACATACTTTTCATAAATCCGTTCTCAAATGCACCAAATTTTGCGTTTCCAGCAAGTTATCAGCGTTTTTTTCTGTCTTGTTGAGAAAGTTTCCACTCTGTAAATCTGCTCAGAAGCAAGATTTTGCTTCAAAAGTGCGTTATATGCCAGAATCTAGCACCAAATACATCATATCTCGTGTTTTTAGAGCGCTATCCGCAGTTCTACAAACTTAATAATACATAATATGTATGAATCTATCCACAAAAACATCATATTCCGTGTTTTCAGAGCGCTATCTGCAGTAATATGAAGTTTGAAATAAGTCGGAATCACCACATTCTGGGCAGTTTCAAAGTATCGCAAATCACAATGATCTATTTATTACAACATAATATGCATGAATCCGTCCTCTAATGCACAAAATTTTGCGTTTCCAGCGAGTTATCAGCGTTTTTTTTGAGTCTCGTTGAGAAATTTTTGACTCTGTAAATCTGCTCAGAAGCAAGATTTTGCTTCAAAAGTGCGTTATATGGCAGAATCTTGCACCAAATACATCATATTCCGTGTTTTTAGAGTGCTATTTGCAGTTTTACTAACTTTGGAATAAGTCGAAATCACGCTTTTCCGCGCAGATTTTCACAATCAAAAAGTTCATATTCCTATTCAGGACCTCATAATATGTATGAATCTATCAACTAAAACATCATATTTTGGGCTTTCAGAGCGCTATCGCGTCTCCAGCGAAATATCAGCGTTTTTTCTGTCTTGTTGAGAAATTTCACACTCTGTCAATCTGCTCAGAAGCAAGATTTTGCTTCAAAAGTGCGTTATATGGCAGAATCTAGCACCAAATACATCATATTTTGTGTTTTCAGAGTGCTATTTGAAGTTTTACAAACTTTGGAATAAGTCAAAATCACGCTTTTCCGCGCAGATTTTCACAATCAAAAAGTTCATATTCCTATTCAGGACCTTATTATATGTATGAATCTATCGATTAAAACATCATATTTCGTGTTTTCAGAGCGCTATCTGCAGTTATATAAAGTTTGGAATAAGTCAAAATTACCACATTCTGAGCAGTTTCAAAGTATCGCTAATCACATAAATCCATCCAATACAACATAATACGCATAAATCCGTTCTCAAATGCACCAAATTTTGCGTTTTCAGCGAGTTATCAGCGTTTTTTCTGTCTTGTTGAGAAATTTTTCACTCTGTAAATCTGCTCAGAAGCAAGATTTTGCTTCAAAAGTGCGTTATATGGCAGAATCTAGCACCAAATACATCATATTTCGTATTTTTAGAGTGCTATTTGCAGTTCTACAAACTTTGGAATAAGTCGAAATCACGCTTTTCCGCGCAGATTTCCATAATCAAAGAGTCCATATTCCTATTCGGGACCTTATATATGTATGAATCTTTCAACAAAAACATCATATTTCGTGTTTTCAGAGCGCTATCTGCAGTTACATGAAGTTTGAAATAAGTAAAAATTATCACATTTTGAGCAGTTTCAAAGTATCGCCAATCACATAAATCCGTCGAATACAACATAATACGCATGAATCCGTTCTCAAATGCACAAAATTTGGCGTTTCCAGCGAGTTATCAGCGGTTTTTCGGAGTCTCGTTGAGAAATTTTTGACTCTGTAAATCTTGCTCAGAAGCAAGATTTTGCTTCAAAAGTGCGTTATATGGCAGAATCTAGCACCAAATACATCATATTTTGTGTTTTTAGAGTGCTATTCGCAGTTCTACAAACTTTGGAATAAGTCGAAATCCCGCTTTTCCGCTCAGATTTTCTTAATCAAAAAGTTTATATTCCTATTCAGGACCTCATAATATGTATGAATCTATCGACAAAAATATCATATACCGTGTTTCCAGAGCGCGATCTGCAGTAATATGAAGTTTGAAATAAGTCGGAATCACCACATTCTAGGCAGTTTCAAAGTATCGCTAATCACATAAATCTATCCAATACAACATAATTCGCATAAAGCCGTTCTCAAATGCACTAAATTTTGCGGTTCCAGCGAGTTATCAGCGTTTCTTCTGTCTTGTTGAGAAATTTTTCACTCAGTAAATCTGCTCAGAAGCAAGATTTTGCTTCAAAAGTGCGTAATATGGCAGAATCTAGCACCAAATACATCATATTTCGTGTTTTTAGAGTGCTATTTGCAGTTTTACTAACTTTGGAATAAGTCGAAATCCTGCTTTTCCGCGCAGATTTTCACAATCAAAAAGTTTATATTCCTATTCAGTACCTCATAATATGTAAGTTGAGTTAACGATTATTCGTTGACTTCAAAAAAGACTATTTATTTTATTACAAGTACAGATTCAGAATTAATTAGCAACAATATTAGATGTTAGGTACTTTAGATACAAAATGTGACTAACTAATATGTATTACAAAGTTCATAAGATTGACACCTCACACGCTTACACGTGTTTGGACTTTGGTCTCGCAGAAATGTGGAAACCATGGTGTCATCAAGAATTTCTGGGAAGCTGTTACTATAACTCCTCCCTCCTTAGAACTGGGCATCGCCGGGAAGTTTCTGCTCTTGCATAGGGGTTGATTGATTTTGGTCCTGTTGTCCTCGCTGGATCAGTCTACGTTGAATAAACTCTTTCCTGGGATAAACTGTGAACATGATAACACCAAGAATTATTAGAATGATGTACAATATTATTACTGAATAATTGGTGTCATCAATGTTGATTTCCTTCTCTATGTCTTCATATTTGTTGATAGGAAATTTTAAATCTTCTATGCTGTTGAGCTCGATGACTAATTTTGGGATTTGTGTCTTGTTCAAGTCTATATTGAAGTTTTCAAATATTACAGGCTTGCCAAAAGTTTCTTCTTTCAATTTCAATAATTTATTCCTAAAATTCAATTGATATTTGTTATTCTTGAGAAGGAATATTCCTTGTGGATTTTTTATTTCATCGCTTTTGTTACCTGACAGATGAATTATTTCATTTGTTGAGAAGACAAGCAAACATTGATTGATATCTTCAATTATTTCGATGTGGATCACCTTAATGGTAAGTTTTGTATGTTAACAATTTTTATTGTTGCCGTAAAATAAGATATTTTTCTCGCATGTTCCATTGTTGACTTCGTTCGCTTTGTTGACACATTGAAAGTTTATTCCTCTCGTACAAGCTTTACTTAAAGATATCAAGTTACCATCAGCTGATTTCAGAAAGTATTTCTTATCAGGGATAATAGTAATGAATTCGTCACGATATTTGGTTGGGATAGGAACAAGATGATATAATTCAAATTGTTTGTCATAATTTATCGGGATCTCTATGAAATAAATAATTCTTTCTGATTCTGATTTACAATTAACAATAATTAATTTCCCAATTTCAAACATGTTCTCTGGAACGGGTTCAAAAGGTAATCCATTATTATAATATAAATATGAATTTCCTCTAACTCTGATTGAAGATCATTAATTTTGATTATGCTAGGATGCAAGGTATGAAGCTTACAAAATGTTAGCGAGTTTTCTATGTCTTGTAACGTATTTAATATCATTGTGTAAAGAATATCAAATTGATTATAAATATCTTGAATAAAAAGTCTATCTATATTATCGGTTCCGCTGATGACAATATGCGATAATTGCTCAATTTTTGATTTCAATTCTAACTCATTATGTCTTATTATATCGATAGTTTCATTAAATTCTTCGATAATTTGATCATTCACAGAATACTGATTTTTCAACTGATTATTAAATTTCTTCTGGTTATTTTCCAAATGATTCAAAATTTTTGTATATCTATTTTCATCTTCTGCGTCTAAATTACCAGTTATTGACTTAATTACTGAGCCTAAGCCATTAACTAAACCTTTTTTCTGTCGGTGATTCTTAGGGTAAACGTTTATATAATTAAATTTGATATCTATTGAACTTTGAATATAATTTATAATTTTTTCATAATTTTCAAATTGTTTTTCCATAAGTGAGTTGTAGGAAATTGTGTTTTGCAAGTTGTAGTGCTGTACGTTCAATCTTCCGTATCATGTAATTATTGGTTGGGAATCATAATAGTGAAGGAAGGTATGTTTTGTCTTTTGTAATTTGGCTGGTCCTAAATTCAATGTCAATAGTCCAGGGTTGTTTGTAATGTCTTTTATTTCTTGTCCGGAGACGTGTGCGAAGAAGAAGCACCTGGAAAGTCAGAATCTTTGTCAATTCTTTTTCTTGGTCTTTCAACATTACTTAATTGAATTTTAGATTGCTTTTTATCACTCGGTTCTGTTTTAATTTTAGCTGTTTTCAATTTTCTGTTCACTGATTCTATCTTTTCTTTTCTATATTTGAGATTTTTCGTTCTGTTTACTTCCTGTTTATTGTGTACAAATATGGTTTTAGGAATTTCTGGTGTTATTCCACGATTTTCATTCAATTTATTTATTGTATTTGTTTTTCGTAACTGCAAACGTTCATTAATACTTTTATATGCTAATTTGGTTTTTTCTTTATGGTTCTGAACATATTCTTATGTAATTTGTTTCTCTAGTTCTACTCCTAAAGGTGAGTTTTTGTCTCAATGACCGTTTATAATCTCAATTGGTTTTAATCCGGTAGAAGTGTGATTTGTATTGTTGTATGCCAACAATGCCTACTGAACTTTACTTTCAATTGTTTCGGTCTTAGAATTATCTTGTAAGTTAAATAATCTTATATGCTCTATGAGCGTGGAATGAAAACGCTCAACTAGTCCGTTGGAATTGGGATGTTGCGAGCTTGTGAATTGTATGTCGATTTTGTGCAAACTAAGCGTTTCTCGTAAAATGTTATTTTTGAACTCTGATCCGTTATCGCCAATGATTGATTTTGGGATACCGTGATGAGAAAAGAATCGTAATAACTTATTAGTTATTTCTATCGCATTTGCAGAATTAAATAAATAGGCTTGTGCGTATTTCGAAAAAGCGTCAATTATTATTAGAAATTTACAATTTTCAAGACTTTAAGTGTCTATATGAATAGTATCGAAAGACTTGTTTGGAGTTGGTGTTATGTTGTACATGAGTTCCAATGGATTTCGCTCATACTTTGATTTTAAGCATATTTCGCATTGATTTATGTATTCAGTGATTGTTCTCAATTGATTGGGCCAATAATACAAATTTTCAATTTGATTATGAGTTTCGTGAGTACCACGATAATTGGTCTTTCCTTCGTGATAGTTCCTAATCGTGTCTGTAATCTCATCTTCTTTTTCAGTGTCTATTAATTTATTATTGCATTTTGTGAAATTTATCTCGGAATTTTTAAAGCGTTTTTGTAATACACAACTAGATTTTTCATATACTGGTTGTTCAAAAAATCAATAATATTTTACTCTAGGTACAATATAATCTTTTATAAAATTTAGTGCGTCGCTTTCAAAGTTGTCTTGTGAAAGTTGTACAGTAATTCGCATTTTATCTACGTGTAGCTTGGTGATTTTTGGTTGAGAGGGCGAATGTATTACTTCTGTAATAATCAATTGATTTTCTCCTACATTCACAGGTGATTCGCTAATTGGTATGCCAATTATAGGGTTTTCATGGTTGGAATGAATTGTATTGTCTGAGTCACTCGAGTCGTCGTGTTCTGCTATCATTGACTGAGAATCTTGATTCGGTTGGAAGGTCTCATTGAAATTTTGAATAAATTCGAAGAAGTTTTGAGTTCCGGAGTCTTCAGAATCTACATTTAATTCGAATCTAGAAAGTGCGTCAGCATTTTTATTCAAAGTACCTTTCTTGTCAGTGGTTTCATGATCGTATTCTTCTAGCTTAACCCTTCGTTAGTGTTGTGGGGTATGTCATACCCCATTACCTCTATTTTCAATCGTAAAATCAATTCAAGACAAACAAGTGATTTCTTTTTCTCAGTAGCTTAGGATTATACTTGAACAAAGAGAACAGACTTATATACAACTATGTATAAACTCTCAATTGAGCATCAGACTTGCTGGAAGTTGGTTGGGGTATGACATACCCCGGTACACTTTCAAAGTAACTTCTTATGTATACTCATTCTGATGGTAAAATTTAAAATTATATCACGTTATACAATAAGCTATTTCTTATTTCAGTATTTTTTAAGGTCAATTTAGTCAAATGACAGAAGACAAGCAGAAGATGTTCTGTTTGTCCTAGAAACAAAGATAGAATAGTAAATTGTGCAACAAGTGCGATAAGTTGTCGATTGTCCACGAAAGCGAAGTTGGGCGTACGAACGAAGCAAGTGCGTTCATTCGCTCAAGTGGGTAATTGACAACACCGCACGAGTTGCAGATACTATTTTTAATCACGAATGCGGGATAAGTAGCATTTTGCGCTATTTTTTCTAAGCGGTAAATGATTTGCGTGCGACAAGATTACTTATCAATTGTTGTAAGTGACTCTTATAATTATAGTTTTTGGAAGGACAATAGTGGCAAAAGGAGTCATGTTGAATGCTGGATTATATTAAATATAATTTCAGGACGTTTCGGTGCCTTGAATCGGTCACTATCATCAGCTCATTCAAGTTGGAAACACAAAAAGGAGTAAAAGTAAAACATTTTGTTAATAAATGTAAGTGAGAATAAAAAGAAAAATTACAAAATTAAATGACAGTAGTTGTATTGAGTCTAGATGACTTGAGACAGTCTTATGTATTAAAAAGACATTAAATGCTTGTAAGCGATGTAGAATGCTTGGAACATGCAATTTTGAGTTGCAAAAACTGTGCCCAGTTTGAGGAGCAATAACTGTTTTTTCTTTGATGATACTTGAGTAATTTTTTCTTGGTTTACTTATTTGATCCTTCTTCTCAAGAAATACGTTGAGATCTTTGATGTGTGATGATATTAGAAGTATTTATGGACAGGCAGACTTGCTGTTATTTTGATTTATCTTTTATATTTTTACAATAAATGTAGCTGGATACATTTTGTTCAGTTTATATTACTTGGTAACAAGTTGTAGAACGTGTGCAAGCAGAAAAATTATCATATTTCAGAATTTGAAACAG
This sequence comes from Dromius quadrimaculatus, assembly GCA_963989225.1. Taxonomy (NCBI): domain Eukaryota; kingdom Metazoa; phylum Arthropoda; class Insecta; order Coleoptera; family Carabidae; genus Dromius; species Dromius quadrimaculatus. Next base: position 25,395,243 of record OZ022336.1, on the reverse strand, counting down.
CTTGAGAGGACTTTCATATGGGGTATGACATACCCCACAACACCAACCGTGAAACTTTTTTCGAGAACACTAACGGAGGGTCAAGACGCCAGCGCATTAATTTTGAATTCGGTTCTTCTAACGAAAACAACCACTGTAAGGATTTGTGATTTGTCACAATTTTGAATTTTCGTCCGGAAAGGTATGGCCAGAAGTATTTCGTAGCCCAAACTATAGGAAGAAGCTCTTTTTCTATAGTTGAGTAGTTTTGCTCCAAGTCATTTAAAGTTCTACTCGCATAAGCGATCGGTAAGTCTGTGTCTATCGGTCCTTACGATGAAATTGCTCCTATAGAATAATTGCTTGCGTCTGTAGTAAGAACAAAAGGTTTGGAAAAATCTGGGTACTGTAATATCGGTTCATTGATAAGCAAGTTTTTACACGTATTAAAACATCTAACATATTCGGAGTTCTTGATATCAATTTCTGCATCCTTCTTTAAACATTTTGTTGAAGGTCTTGTGATTTTTGCAAAATTTTTAATGAATTTACGGTAATAACCGAGTAAGCCTGAGAATCCTTTGATTTGTTTGGTTGTCTTAGGTATTGGATAATTTTTGATCGCTCTAATTTTGTCAGTGTTTGGTTCAACGCCTTCAGGGGTAATGACATGGCCTAAATATGCGACTTCACGTCGAAAAAATTCGGACTTATCAATTTGAATTTTTGAATTCGCTTTTCTCAATCTTTCAAATCTGGCTCTGAGACTTTCAAGGTGTTCTTGAAGACTTGTGCTGGAAATTATCACGTCATCTAAATAAACGAGGCAATTATCATTTAATGAATTACGTAAAACATTGTCCATCACGCGTTGGAAGGTGGCTGGGGAATTTTTTTGCCCAAATGGTATTCTGAGGAACTCGTAATGTCCATTCTCGGTGTTAAACGCGGTTTTGACAATATCGTCTCTGTGCATCTCTATCTGATGGAAGCCGGATGCCAAATCGAGTGTAGTGAAATACAGACATCTACCGAGTTTGTCGAGTAATGTATTGATGTTTGGGATTGGATATTTGTCATCGACCGTTTTTTCATTAAGCTTCCTATAGTCAACTACTATTTTCCATCTTTTCTTGCCTGATGCATAGGTACAATCCACACTGGGGATGACCAAGGGGAATGTGAAGGTCTAATAATATTTTGTTTTAACATTTTTTGTATTTGGTCATGAACTTCCTTTCTATGAATTTCGGGATATCTGTATGTCTTAGTGTATACGGGTATGTCGTTTTTAGTACGTATTCGGTGTTTTATTTCGTTAGTAAAGGTAAGGGTTTTGTTTTCTGTATGAAATATGTCAGCGAATTCTTTTATCAGCTGAGAGATTGCTGCTCTCTCTTCTAAGTTCATATGGTCAGTACGAATCAAAGAAATATCAAAGTCATTGTTGGGATTATTCTCATAAAAATTCAAATAGTTTATTTCATAATTGTCTAAAAATTCTACCTAAAAGTTGTCAGTCAAATCTGTTACACATTCGTTTTCTGTTGCATTATTAACTGGATAATAGATGATGTTATTTTCCACTCTAGCTATTCCTTCAGGTATTATCAAATTATTTACATTTGTTTCAGGAATGGAGACATCGCCATTTTCAATATTATTCACATGAAATTTTGTAATTGTTTCCGAATTAGCTGGTATTTCAACATATTGTGGACGTGTTACAATTCAATGATGATTTATTTTCATTTCACTGATCGGTGTGATAATTTTATCTCTAGTTAAGCCCATTATAGCTTCTAGAGTCTTTGAATTGTCTAATCCGAGTAAAATGTCGAAATTAAAATGAAAATCAAACAGATGGTATTTCAATAAAGAATTTGGTTTCTTAAAAATCTTTGAACACGGCAATATTGAACTAAAATTTTCTATAGATGTTTCATGTGCTGTCGTGATTCCAAAAGGATCATGAGTTATTTGATTTTTGAATAATTTGTTCGCAATGTCCAGTTTTATGAGTGAGCGCGTGCTACCTGTATCTATCAAAGCTTTTAAGTTGTACAAAGGGTAATTCGCTCTGGTTGTGAGTTAGGTTTAAAAGTCCTATTTGGTTTCCGAGGCATTTTTCTCTAAAAAATAATTCTCATCGTTCTCTTGTTCGTCATTAATGTCCTCTGTTCCTGATTCTGGTTCATAAACTGAATAATTTTGATCGTCTTCAAATTGTTCATATTCTGTCATTTCTGTGTTAAATAACATGTGTTGTTGTTTAGAATAGAAATTTGAAGGGCCTGGTTTTGAATTAAAGGTGTTGATCGTACTCACACTCATTGGAGTAGGTCTAGGAGTAAATAATTGTTTTGTACTCGTACTCATTGGAGTAGGGGTGTTAAATTTCTTATTGGGATAAGATTTGAATGCGTTGTAATTTGTTTGATTATTATTTTGTTTGAATGGTGGAGGTCGGTGAATCAATTGTGGTGTCTGTGTTTGCGGCAAATGTGTGGGTGTATTTTTATATTGTCGCATCATATTGTGAGATGTTTGAATTGGTGTATATTTTTGTTTCTGATGATGTTTTTGAAACGTTTTAGGTTGACATTCTAACTGAAATTCATTTGTAAGCATGCCAAGTGCAGAATTGAGGTCTGCTGGATTCTTTGTTCGTAGCAAAGTTCCTAAAGGTTCTTTCAAGCCACGTAAAATTATTCTCACTGCATATGTTCGGAAATAAGCTATTGAAATATTTTTCTCATTCGGATCTTTTGAATTATTCGTAATGTATGAGGTTTGTAAGTTCAATAATTCTTCTACTTTGTGCAGGAATTCAAACGCGGATTCATTTTTTTGTTTCAATTCTGACATTTCTATATTTAATGTGAAACAATCGCGTTTGTCAGCATAAGTGTTTGATAAAGCTTGTTTCAAGCTTTTCCAATCAGAAATTGTGCAACTAGCTATATTAACTGCAGCTTCACCTCTGATTTTCGCCAAGATGCTAGACATAAGCAATTCATTTTGGAAGTCTAATGGGTCTGCTACTACATAAAATTTGTACACAAGTTTTTCGCAGATTTCAATGGAAAGTGAAAGTAATTTTGTATCACCGTTAAACTCCGGGATCATTTCTAAGTATTCGCGTTTCAAAGTTGGGGTAGCCATTTCTTGAAAAATTCAAGTTGCTTATTTCTTGGGGAAGGATTTCAAAAATTGAATTGTTGTGGGGATTGGGATCAAGGATTGAGTCACAGGAATGGGTTGATTCTGTATCTGAACTATTTTCTGAATGTGAAGTAATTGGTGTTTTGTTATCTCTAAGTGACATTCGTGTTCTTACAGAATAACTTTCAACGTGTGGTCCATGTGTTCCTTGGTCGTATTCTTCGATCTGGAACTGAACGTTGTCGGGAAGCTCTGTGTACTTCAGGGCCTGGTAACTTCTCGATGTTGCGATGTTCGCTCGTGGTTTCGGAAAGTCTCTTTGACGGTTCACGGACACTTGTTCGATATCTAGTAAATCGTAGGAACGGAACGAAAAATGATTTTTAGATTTCGTCCAGATATCCGACCCGACTGCGCCAGTCAAATTAACGATTATTCGTTGACTTTGAAAAAAACTTTCCATTTTATTACCAGTACAGATTCAGAATTTATTAACAACAATATTAGATGTTAACTACTTGAGATACAAAATGTGAGTAGCTAATATGTCTATGTTATGAAGTTTGAAATAAGTCAAAATTACCACATTCTAAGCAGTTTCAAAGTATCGCAAATCACATAAATCTATCCAATACAACATTATACGCATGAATCCGTCCTCAAATGCACAGAATCTTGCGTTTCCAGCGAGTTATCAGCGTTTTTTCTGAGTCTCGTTGAGAAATTTTTGATTCTGTAAATCTGCTCAGAAGCAAGATTTTGCTTTAGAAGTGCGTTATATGGCAGAATCTAGCACCAAATACATGATATTTCGTGTTTTTAGAGTGCTATTCGCAGTTTTACAAACTCTGGAATAAGTCGAAATCACGCTTTTCCGGGCATATTTTCACAATCAAAAAGTTCATATTCCTATTCAGGAACTCATAATATGTATGAATCCATCAACATAAACATCATATCTCGTGTTTTCAGAGCGCTATCTGAAGTTATATGAAGTTTGAAATAAGTCAAAATTACCACATTCTCAGCGGTTTCAAAGTATCGCAAATCACATAAATCTATCCAATTCAACATAATACGCAAGTATCTGTCCTCAGATGCACAAAATTTTGCGTTTCCAGCGAGTTATCAGCGTTTTTTATGAGTTTCGTTGAGAAATTTTTGATTCTGTAAATCTGCTCAGAAGCAAGATTTTGCTTCAGAAATGCGTTATATGGCAGAATCTAGCACCAAATACATCATATTTCGTGTTTTTAGAGTGCTATTCGCAGTTTTACAAACTTTGGAATAAGTCGAAATCACGCTTTTCCGGGCAGATTTACACAATCAAATAGTTCATATTCCTATTCAGGAACTCATAATATGTATGAATCCATCAACAGAAACATCATATCTCGTGTTTTCAGAGCGCTATCTGAAGTTATATGAAGTTTGAAATAAGTCAAAATTACCACATTCTCAGCGGTTTCAAAGTATCGCAAATCACATAAATCTATCCAATACAACATAATACGCATGAATCTGTCCTCGAATGCACAAAATTTTGCGTTTCCAGCGAGTTATCAGCGTTTTCTCTGAGTTTCGTTGAGTAATTTTTGATTCTATAAATCTGCTCACAAGTAAGATTTTGCTTCAAAAGTGCGTTATATGGCAGAATCTTGCACCAAATACATCATATTTCGTGTTTTTAGAGTGCTATCTGCAGTTTTACTAACTTTGGGATGAGTCGAAATCACGCTTTTCCGCGCAGATTTTCACAATCAAAAAGTTCATATTCCTATTCAGGACCTCATAATATGTATGAATCTATCAACAAAAACATCATATTCTGGGCTTTCAGAGCGCTATCTGCAGTTATATGAAGTTTGGAATAAGTCAAAATTACCACATTCTGAGCAGTTTCAATGTATCGCAGATCACATAAATCTATACAATACAACATAATACGCATGAATCCGTCCTCTAATGCCCAAAATTTTGCGTTTCCAGCGAATTATCAGCGTTTTTTCTGTCTTGTTGATAAATTTTTCACTCTGTCAATCTGATCAGAAGCAAGATTTTGCTTCAAAAGTGCGTTATATGGCAGAATCTAGCACAAAATACATCTTATTTCGTGTTTTCAGAGTGCTATTTGAAGTTTTACAAACTTTGGAATAAGTCAAAATCACACTTTTTCGCGCAGATTTTCACAATCAAAAAGTTCATATTCCTATTCAGGACCTTATTATATGTATGAATCTATCGACAAAAACATCATATTTCGTGTTTCCAGAGCGCTATCTGCAATTATATGAAGTTTGGAATAAGTAAGAATTACCACATTCTGAGCAGTTTCAAAGTATCGCCAATAACATTAATCCATCCAATACAACAGAATACGCATGAATCCGTTCTCAAATACACAAATTTTTGCGTCTCCAGCGAGTTATCAACGTTTTTTTGGAGTCTCGTTGAGAGATTTTTGTCTCTGTAAATCTGCTCAGAAGTGAGATTCTGCTTCAAAAGTGCGTTATATGGCAGAATCAAGCACCAAATACATCATATTCCGTGTTTTCATAGTGCTATTCGCAGTTCTACAAACTTTGAAATAAGTCGAAATCTCGCTTTTCCGCGCAGATTTTACAATCAAAAAGTTCATATTCCTATTCAGGACCTCATAATATGTATGAATCTATCAACAAAAACATCATATTCCGTGTTTTCAGAGCGCTATCTGCAGTAATATGAAGTTTGAAATAAGTCGAAATCACCACATTCTGTGCAGTTTCAAAGTATCGCAAATCACATAAATCTATCCAATACAAAATACTTTTCATGAATCCGTCCTCAAATGCACCAAATTTTGCGTTTCCAGCGAGTTATCAGCGTTTTTTCTGTCTTGTTGAGAAAGTTTCCACTCTGTAAATCTGCTCAGAAGCAAGATTTTGCTTCAAAAGTGCGTTATATGGCAGAATCTAGCACCAAATACATCATATTTCGTGTTTTTAGAGCGCTATTCGCAGTTCTACAAACTTGATAATACATAATATGTATGAATCTATCCACAAAAACATCATATTCCGTGTTTTCAGAACGCTATCTGCAGTAATATGAAGTTTGAAATAAGTCGGAATCACCACATTCTGGGCAGTTTCAAAGTATCGCAAATCACATAAATCTATTCATTACAACATAATATGCATGAATCCGTCCTCTTATGCACAAAATTTGGCGTTTCCAGCGAGTAATCAGCGTTTTTTTTGAGTCTCGTTGAGAAATTTTTGACTCTGTAAATCTGCTCAGAAGCAAGATTTTGCTTCAAAACTGCGTTATATGGCAGAATCTTGCACCAAATACATCATATTTCGTGTTTTTAGAGTGCTATTTGCAGTATTACTAACTCTGGGATAAGTCGAAATCACGCTTTTCCGCGCAGATTTTCACAATCAAAAAGTTCATATTCCTATTCAGGACCTCATAATATGTATGAATCTATCAACAAAAACATCATATTTTGGGCTTTCAGAGCGCTATCGCGTTTCCAGCGAATTATCAGCGTTTTTTCTGTCTTGTTGAGAAATTTCACACTCTGTCAATCTGCTCAGAAGCAAGATTTTGCTTCAAAAGTGCGTTATATGGCAGAATCTAGCACCAAATACATCATATTTCGTGTTTTCAGAGTGCTATTTGAAGTTTTACAAACTTTGGAATAAGTCAAAATCACGCTTTTCCGCGCAGATTTTCACAATCAAAAAGTTCATATTCCTATTCAGGACCTTATTATATGTATGAATCTTTCGACAAAAACATCATATTTCGTGTTTCCAGAGCGCTATCTGCAATTATATGAAGTTTGAAATAAGTAAGAATTACCACATTCTGAGCAGTTTCAAAGTATCGCCAATCACATTAATCCATCCAATAAAACAGAATACGCATGAATCCGTTCTCAAATGCACAAAATTTTGCGTTTCCAGCGAGTTATCAACGTTTTTTCGGAGTCTCGTTGAGAAATTTTTGACTCTGTAAATCTGCTCAGAAGTGAGATTTTGCTTCAAAAGTGCGTTATATGGCAGAATCAAGCACTAAATACATCATATATCGTGTTTTTAGAGTGCTATTTGTAGTTCTACAAACTTTTGAATAAGTCGAAATCCTGCTTTTCCGCGCAGATTTTCACAATCAAAAAGTTTATATTCCTATTCAGTTCCTCATAATATGTAAGTTAAGTTAACGATTATTCGTTGACTTAAAAAAAAACTATTTATTTTATTACAAGTACAGATTCAGAATAAATTTGCAACAATATTAGATGTTAAGTACTTAAGATACAGACGTGACTAACTAATATGTATTACAAAGTTCATAAGATTGACACCTTACACGCTTACACGTGTTTGGACTTTGGTCTCGCAGAAATGTGGAAACCATGGTGTCATCAAGAATTGCTGGGAAGCTGTTACTATAACTCCTCCCTCCTTAGAACTGGGCATCGCCGGGAAGTTTTTGCTCTTGCATAGGGGTTGATTGATTTTGGTCCTGTTGTCCTCGCTGGATCAGTCTATGTTGAATAAACTCTTTCCTGAGATAAACTGTGAACATGATAACGCCAAGAACTATTAGAATGGTGTACAATATTATTACTGAATAATTGGTGTCATCAATGTTGATTTCCTTCTCTATGTCTTCATATTTGTTGATAGGAAATTTTAAATCTTCTATGCTGTTGAGCTCGATGACTAATTTTGAGATTTGTGTCTTGTTCAAGTCTATATTGAAGTTTTCAAATATTACAGGCTTGCCAAAAGTTTCTTCTTTCAATTTCAATAATTTATTTCTGAAATTCAATTGATATTTGTTATTCTTGAGAAGAAATATTCCTTGTGGATTTTTTATTTCATCGCTTTTGTTACCTGACAGATGAATTATTTCATTTGTTGAGAAGACAAGCAAACATTGATTGATATCTTCAATTATTTCGATGTGGATCACCTTAATGGTGAGTTTTGTATGTTAACAATTTTTATTGTTGCCGTAAAATAAGATATTTTTCTCGCATGTTCCATTGTTGACTTCGTTCGCTTTGTTGACACATTGAAAGTTAATCCCTCTCGTACAAGCTTTACTTGAAGATATCAAGTTACCATCAGCTGATTTCAGAAAGTATTTCTTATCAGGGATAATAGTAATGAATTCGTCACGATATTTGGTTGAGATAGGAACAAGATGATATAATTCAAATTGTTTGTCATAATTTATCGGGATCTCTATGAAATAAATAATTCTTCCTGATTCTAATTTACAATAAACATTAATTAATTTCCCAATTTCAAACATGTTCTCTGGAACGGATTCAAAAGGTAATTCATTATTATGATATAAATATAAATTTCCTCTAACTCTGATTGGAGATCATTAATTTTGATTATGCTAGGATGCAAGGTATGAAGCTTACAAAATGTTAGCGAGTTTTCTATGTCTTGTAACGTATTTAATATCATTGTGTAAAGAATATCAAATTGATTATAAATATCTTGAATAAAAAGTCTATCTATATTATCGGTTCCGCTGATGACAATATGCGATAATTGCTGAATTTTTGATTCCAATTCTAACTCATTATGTCTTATTATATCGATAGTTTCATTAAATTCTTCGATAATTTGATCATTCACAGAATACTGATTTTTCAACTGATTATTAAATTTCTTCTGGTTATTTTCCAAATGATTCAAAATTTTTGTATATCTATTTTCATCTTCTGCGTCTAAATTACCAGTTATTGACTTAATTACTGAGCCTTAGCCATTAATTAAACCTTTTTTCTGTCGGTGATTCTTAGGGTGAACGTTTATATAATTAAATTTGATATCTATTGAACTTTGAATATAATTTATATTTTTTTCATAATTTTCAAATTGTTTTTCCATAAGTGAATTGTTGGAAATTGTGTTTTGCAAGTTGTAGTGCTGTACGTTCAATCTTTCGTATTGTGTAATTATTGGTTGGAAATCATAATAGTGAAGGAAGGTATGTTTTGTCTTTTGTAATTTGGCTGGTCCTAAATTCAATGTCAATAGTCCAGGGTTGTTTGTAATGTCTTTTAAATCTTGTCTGGAGACGTGTGCGAAGTAAAAGCACCTGGAAAGTTAGAATCTTTGTCAATTCTTTTTCTTGGTCTTTTAACATTACTCAATTGAATTTTAGATTGCTTTTTATCACTCGGTTCTGTTTTAATTTTAGCTGTTTTTAATTTTCTGTTCACTGATTCTACCTTTCCTTTTCTATATTTGGGATTTTTCGTTTCGTTGACTTCCTGTTTATAGTGTACAAATATGATTTCAGGAATCTCCGGTGTTATTCCACGATTTTCATTCAATTTATTTATTGTATTTGTTTTTCGTAACTGCAAACGTTCATTAATATTTTTATATGCTAATTTGGTATTTTCTTTATGGTTCTGAACATATTCTTGTGTAATTTGTTTCTCTAGTTCTACTCCTAAGGGTGAATTTGTGTCTAAATGACCGTTTATAATTGCAATTGGTTTTGATCCGGTAGAAGTGCGATTTGTATTGTTGTATGCCAACAATGCATACTGAACTTTACTTTCAATTGTTCCGGTCTTAAAATTATCTTGTAAGTTGAATAATCTTATATGCTTAATGAGCGTAGAATGAAAACGCTCAACTAGTCCGTTTGAATTGGGATGTTGCGAGCTTGTGAAGTGTATGTCGATTTTGTGCAAACTAAGCGTTTCTCGTAAAATGCTATTTTTGAACTCTGATCCGTTATCGCAAATGATTGATTTTGGGATACCGTGATGAGAAAAGAATCGTTATAACTTATTAGTTATTTCTATCGCATTTGCAGAATTAAATAAATAGGCTTGTGCGTATTTCGAAAAAGCGTCAATTATTGTTAGAAATTTACAATTTTCAAGACTTTAAGTGTCTATATGAATAGTATCGAAAGACTTGTTTGGAGTTGGTGTTATGTTGTACATGAGTTTCAATGGATTTCGCTCATACTTTGATTTTAAGCATATTTCGCATTGATTTATGTATTCAGTGATTGTTCTCAATTGATTGGGCCAATAATACAAATTTTCAATTTGATTATGTGTTTCGTGAGTACCACGATGATTGGTCTTTCCTTCGTAATAGTTCCTAATCGTGTCTGTAATCTCATCTTCTTTTTCAGTGTCTATTAATTTATTATTGCATTTTGTGAAATTTATCTCGGAATTTCATATACTGGTCGTTCAAATAATTAATAATATTTTACTCTAGGTACAATATAATCTTTTATAAGATTTATTGCGTCGCTTTCAAAGTTGTCTTGTGAAAGTTGTACAGTAATTCGCATTTTATCTACGTGTAGCTTGGTGATTTTTGGTTGAGAGGGCGAATGTATTACTTCTGTAATAATCAATTGATTTTCTCCTACATTCACAGGTGATTCGCTAATTGGTATGCCAATTATAGGGTTTTCATGGTTGGAATGAATTGTATTGTCTGAGTCACTCAAGTCGTCGTGTTCTGCTATCATTGACTGAGAATCTTGATTCGGTTGAAAGGTTTCATTGGAATTTTGAATAAATTCGAAGAAGTTTTGAGTTCCGGAGTCTTCAGAATTTACATTTAATTCGAATCTAGAAAGTGCGTCAGCATTTTTATTCAAAGTACCTTTCTTGTCAGTGGTTTCATAATCGTATTCTTCTAGCTTAACCCTTCGTTAGTGTTGTGGGGTATGTCATACCCCATTATCTCTATTTTCAATCGTGAAATCAATTCAAGACAAACAAGTGATTTCTTTTTCTCAGTAGCTTAGGATTATACTTGAACAAAGAGAACAGACTTATATACAACTATGTATAAACTCTCAATTGAGCATCAGACTTGCTGGAAGTTGGTTGGGGTATGACATACCCCGGTACACTTTCAAAGTAACTTCTTATGTATACTCATTCTGATGGTAAAATTTAAAATTATATCACGTTATACAATAAGCTATTTCTTATTTCAGTATTTTTTAAGGTCAATTTAGTCAAATGCCAGAAGACAAGCAGAAGATGTTTTGTTTGTCCTAGAAACAAAGATAGAATGGTAAATTGTGCAACAAGTGCGATAAGTTGTCGATTGCCCACGAAAGCGAAGTTGGGCGTACGAACGAAGCAACTACGTTCATTCGCTCAAGTGGGTAATTGACAACACCGCACGAGTTGCAGATACTATTTTTAATCACGAATGCGGGATAAGTAGCATTTTGCGCTATTTTTTCTAAGCGGTAAATGATTTGCGTGCGACAAGATTACTTATCAATTGTTGTAAATGACTCTTATTATTATAGTTTTTGGAAGGAAAATAGTGGCAAAAGGAGTCATGTTGAATGCTGGATTATATTAAATATAATTTCAGGACGTTTCGGTGCCATGAATCGGTCACCATCATCAGCTCATTCAAGTTGAAAACACAAAAAGGAGTAAAAGTAAAACATTTTGCTAATAAATGTAAGTGAGAATAAAAAGAAAAATTACAAAATCAAATGACAGTAGTTGTATTGAGTCTAGATGACTTGAGACAGTCTTATGTATTAAAAAGACATTAAATGCTTGTAAGCGATGTAGAATGCTTGGCACATGCAATTTTGAGTTGCAAAAACTGTGCCCAGTTTGAGGAGCAATAACTGTTTTTTCTTTGATGATACTTGAGTAATTTTTTCTTGGTTTACTTATTTGATCCTTCTTCTCAAGAAATACGTTGAGATCTTTGATGTGTGATGATATTAGAAGTATTTATGAACAGGCAGACTTGCTGTTATTTTGATTTATCTTTTATATTTTTACAATAAATGTAGCTGGATACATTTTGTTCAGTTTATATTACTTGGTAACAAGTCGTAGAACGTGTGCAAACAGAAAAATTATCATATTTCAGAATTTAAAACAGCTTGAGAGGACTTTCATATGGGGTATGACATACCCCACAACACCAACCGTGAAACTTTTTCCGAGAACACTAACGGAGGATCAAGACGCCAGCGCATCAATTTTGAATTCGGTTCTTTTAACAAAAACAACCACTGTAAGGGTTTTTGATTTGTCACAATTTTGAATTTTCGTCCGAAAAGGTATGGCCGGAAGTATTTCGTAGCCCAAACTATAGCACGATGCTCTTTTTCTATAGTTGAGTAGTTTTGTTCCGAGTCATTTAAAGTTCTACTCGCATAAGCGATCGGTAGGTCTGTGCCTATCGGTCCTTACGATGAAATTGCTCCTATAGAATAATTGCTTGCGTCTGTAGTAAGAACAAAAGGTTTGGAAAAATCTGTGTACTGTAATATCGGTTCATTGATAAGCAAGTTTTTACACGTATTAGAACATTCAACATATTCGGAGTTCTTGATATTGATTTCTGCATTCTTCTTTAAACATTTTGTTGAAGGTTTTGTGCTTTTTGCAACATTTTTAATGAATTTACGGTAATAACCGAGTAAGCCTAAGAATCCTTGGATTTGTTTGGTTGTTGCTACGATCTTGGAACAGAATTTTCCCTATTCAAGTAACACCGGCGAGCTACAGTGAAGACGGGGTGGGTCACTCAAAATGATAAATATAAAAGAAAGGGCGCCAGATGACCGAAACAGGATTGAGGTTCAACCGATGGGGTTGATCATCGAACCTAATAGGGAACAAGATCGCAGAACAATCAAACGCCGTTAATCCCAAATAAAGTAAATGTATTTAAATAAATTAAGTAATTCATACAGCTTAAAAAAGAATATAGTTGAAGATGAGTTTTATACTAGTGGAGGTCAAGTACCAATAATTCGTACCACATATTAACAAAATTATATAATTGAATAAAATATAAAATGGAGGTTCAAATATTGTGAAATGGTCAAGATTCTACAATGACATTTAACCCTACTTATGCACTGAAATAGATAAACCAGATCGAACCGGAAATGATCGCGAGAAATTATCATAAGCGGTCCGCGCAGCGATTTTGTCCGCGAGAATGCTGCCAGGACTAAGATTAAGCGTAGTGTGATGGTTCAAAAGCGCGCAACGTAAAGGCGGGATACGCGAAGGTCGACCAACGAGCGTCACGCCGCGCAGAACATATAAGCATTAACTGAATTAGTCCTAAAAGCGTTTTGCGTTGGACCTACTGGCCACGAGTAATGTCTTTGACGATGAATAAAATAATTGATTTTCCAAAAGCTCGGTAAGATCAGATTTTCCCATAAAATCAGCTCAATGCAAGTGGTTCTGATTCAGCAATATATAAAAAGTCAATCTTAAAGTTATTAAGATAAATATACTAATTTGAACAAAAAGATAATAGAGTAATCGCTTAGCTGTAGTATCGTCCAAATAGTCGATGTCGATCAGATGTCCGGGATGGTTCGTTATGTACAGTGGCGTAGAAGGAGGAACTTTGTCATCCAATTCCTAGGAACTTGCGGTGTCAAATTCGTACCAATAATAATTCCAATTAACGATCCCCAATCGTTTCACTGCACAGCGATATTTATTCCAACAAGATCTGATAATCCACTGAATAGAAGATATAACCATATATCCCAAATAGAACGGTACGGAAAATAATAAAGTAGAAAGTAAGAGCCTGAAAAGTATTCACATGTAAGTAAGTACGCCACTGATCAAGCGCATGCGTAAAAGGATGAGACTAATTTAAAATTTTCACTTAATGAAAAACGTTTCTTTTAAATATGACACAGTCATGCATTTACTCTAGTTGGACTCAAAATTAGGTGAATACTTTGAAATAAGATTACCCGTGATGGACTGCGGCTTGTAGTTATTTAAGATAAAGTAGATCAATATAAATCCGACTGATGTCGATGAATATAGGAAAATATATTCTATTGCTGTGCTTCCAGTAAAATCCAAATTAATGGGTATTCGATATTTCCACAAAAGATACGCAAAATAGAGTAGAACTCTGAACTTCAGATAGCACAACTGATCTTCACAAATCTTAACGCCCGAGTCCGCATTTCAGGTAACCTCCCAAAAAAAAAATCTTAATTTGATTAATAAAGAATCCAATCTAACCAAACCTATGTGCAAACGGTAGCTTCTTATGATTGAACACAGGTTGCATCCAAGAACTCCGGGTTGCCTGACGAAGGTAAAAAGAAATATTTAATTGTGAAAAAGGCTAGATTTCATTAACATGAAATAATCCGTAACATTGTCTTAGGTATTAGATAATTTTTGATCGCTCTAATTTTGTCAGGGTTTGGTTTAACGCCTTCAGGGGTAATGGCATGGCCTAAATATGCGACTTCACGTCGGGAAAATTCGGACTTATCAATTTGAATTTTTAAATTCGCTTTTCTCAATCTTTCAAATACGGCTCTGAGACTTTCAAGGTGTTCTTGAAGACTTGTGCTGAAAATGATTACGTCATCTGAATAAACGAGGCAAATATCATTCAATAAATTACGTAAAACATTGTCCATCACGCGTTGGAAGGTGGCTGGGGAATTTTTTTGCCCAAATGGTATTCTGAGGAACTCGTAATGTCCATTCTCGGTGTTAAACGTGGTTTTGGAAATATCGTCTCTGTGCATCTCTATCTGATGGAAGCCGGATGCCAAATCGAGTGTAGTGAAATACTGACATCTACCGAGTTTGTCGAGTAATGTATTGATGTTTGGAATTGGATATTTGTCATCGACCGTTTTTTCATTAAGCTTCCTATAGTCAATTACTATTCTCCATTTTTTCTTGCCCGATGCATCTAGTTTTTCAGGTACAATCCACACTGGGGATGACCAAGGGGAATGTGAAGGTCTAATAATATTTTGTTTTAACATTTTTTGTATTTGGTCATGAACTTCCTTTCTATGAATTTCGGGATATCTGTATGTTTTGTTTTCTGTATGAAATATGTCAGCGAATTCTTTTATCAGCTGAGAGATTGCTGCTCTCTCTTCTAAGTTCATATGGTCAGTACGAATTAAAGAGATATCAAAGTCATTGTTGGGATTATTCTCATAAAAATTCAAAAAGTTTATTTCATAATTGTCTAAAAATTCTACCTGAAAGTTGTCGTTCAAAACTGTTACACATTCGTTCTCTGTTGCATTATTAACTGGATAATAGATGATGTTATTTTCCACTTTAGCTATTCCTTCAGGTATAATCAAATTATTTACATTTGTTTCAGGAATGAAGACATCGCCATTGTCAATATTATTCACATGAAATTTTGTAATTGTTTCCGAATTAGCTGGAATTTTAACATATTGTGGACGTGTTACAATTCAATGATGATTTATTTTTATTTCACTGATCGGTGTGATAATTTTATCTCTAGTTAAACCTATTATAGCTTCTAGAGTCTTTAAATTGTCTAATTCGAGTAAAATGTCGAAATTATGATGAAAATGAAACAGATGGTATTTCAATAAAGTATTTGGTTTCTTAAAAATCTTTGAACACGTCAATATTAAACTAAAATTTTTCATAGATGTTCCATGGGCTGTCGTGATCTTAAAAGGATCATGAGTTATTTGATTTTTAAATAATTTGTTCGCAATGTCCAGTTTTATGAGTGAGCGCGTGCTACCTGTATCTATCAAAGCTTCTAAGTTGTACAAAGGGTAATTCGCTCTGATTGTAAGTCAAGTTTAAAAGTTCTATTTGGTTTCCGAGGCATTTTTCTCTAAAAAAAAATTCTTATCGTTCTCTTGTTCGTCATGAATGTCCTCTGTTTCTGATTCTGGTTCATGAACTGAATAATTTTGATCGTCTTCAACGTGTTCATATTCTGTCAGTCCTGTGTTAAATAACATGTGTTGTTGTATAGGATAGAAATTTGAAGGACCTGGTTTTGGATTGAAGGTGTTGATCGTACTCACACTCATTGGAGTAGGTCTAGGAGTAAATAATTGCTTTGTACTCGTACTCATTGGGGTAGGGGTGTTGAATTTCTTATTGGGATGAGATTTGAATGCGTTGTAATTTGTTTGATTATTATTTTGTTTGAATGGTGGCGGTCGGTAGATCAATTGTGGTGTCTGTGTTTGCGGCAAATGTGTGGGTGTATTTTTATATTGTCGCATCATATTGTGAGATGTTTGAATTGGTGTATATTTTTGTTTCTGATGATGTTTTTGAAACGTTTTAGGTTGACATTCTAACTGAAATTCATTTGTAAGCATGCCAAGTGCAGAATTGAGGTCTGCTGGATTTTTTGTTCGTAGCAAAGTTCCTAAAGGTTCTTTCAAGCCACGTAAAATTATTCTTACTGCATATGTTTGGGAGTAAGCTATTAAAATATTTCTCTCATTCGGTTCTTTTGAATTATTCGTAATGTATGAGGTTTGTAAGCTCAATAATTCTTGTACTTTGTGCAGGAATTCAAACGCAGATTCATTTGTTTGTTTCAATTCTCACATTTCTATATTTAATGTGAAACAATCGCGTTTGTCAGCATGAGTGTTTAATAAAGCTTGTTTCAAGCTTCTCCAATCAGAAATTGTGCAACTAGCTTTATTAACTGCAGCTTCACCTCTAATTTTCTCCAAGATGATAGACATAAGCAATTCATTTTGGAAGTCTAATGGCTGTGCTACTACCTAAAATTTGTTTACAGTCTTACAGTTTTACAGTATTTCGCAGATTGCAATGAAACGTGAAAGTAATTTTGTATCACCGTTAAACTCCGGGATCATTTCTAGGTATTCACGTTTCAAAGTTGGGGTAGCCATTTCTTGTAAATTTGAGTTGCTTATTTCTTGGGCAAGGATTTCAAAAATTGAATTGTTTCGGGGATTGGGATCAAGGATCGAGTCACAGGAATGGGTTGATTCTATATCCGAACTATTTTCTGAATGTGAAGTAATTGGTGTTATGTTATCTCTAAGTGACATTCGTGTTCTTACAGAATAACTTTCAACGTGTGGTCCATGTGTTCCTTGGTCGTATTCTTCGATCTGGAACTGAACGTTGTCGTGAAGCTCTGTGTACTTCAGGGCCTGGTAACTTCTCGATGTTGCGATGTTCGCTCGTGGTTTCGGAAAGTCTCTTTGACGGTTCACGGACACTTGTTCGATATCTAGTAAATCGCATGGGTCCGTCCTTAAATGCACAAAACTTTGCGTTTCCAGCGAGTTATCAGCGTTTTTTCTGAGTCTCGTTGAAAAATTTTTGACTTTGTAAATCTGCTCAGAAGCAAGATTTTGCTTCAAAAGTGCGTTATATGGCAGAATCTAGCACCAAATACATCATATTTCGTGTTTTTTAAGTGCTATTTCAGTTTTACAAACTTTGGAATAAGTCGGAATCACGCTTTTCCGCGCAGATTCTCACGATCAAAAAGTTCATATTCCTATTCAGGACCTCATTATATGTATGAACCTATCGACAAGAACATCATTTTCCGTGTTTTCAGAGCGCTATCTGCAGTTATATGAAGTTTGAGATAAGTCGAAATTACCACATTCTAAGCAGTTTCAAAGTATCGCAAATCACATAAATCTATCAAATGCAACATAATACGTATGAATCCGTCCTCAAATGCACAAAATTTTGCATTTCCAGCAAGCTATCAGCGTTTTTTCTGAGTTTCGTTGAGAAATTTTTGACTCTGTAAATCTGCTCAGAAGTAAGATCTTGCTTCAAAAGTCGTTATATGGCAGAATCTAGCACAAAATATCTAATATTTCGTGTTTTTAGTATGCTATTTGCAGTTTTACAAACTTTGGAATAAGTCGAAATCACGCTTTTCCGCGCAGATTTTCACAATCAGAAAGTTCATATTCTTTCTCAGGACCTCATAATATTTATGAATCTGACGACAAAAACATCACATTCCGTGTTTTCAGAGCGCTATCGGCAGTTATATGAAGTTTGGAATAAGTCAAAATTACCACATTCTGAGCAGTTTCAAAGTATCGCAAATCACATAAATCTATCCAATACAACAGAATACGTATGAATTCGTCCTCAATTGCACAGAATTTTGCGTTTCCAGCGAGTTATCAGCGGTTTTTCTGAGTCTTATTGAGAAATTTTGGACTCTGTGTGTCTGCTCAGACGCAAGATTTTGCTTCTAAAGTGCGTTATATGGCAGAATCTAGCACCAAATACATCATATTTGGTGTTTTCAGAGTGCTATTTGCAGTTTTACAAACTCTGGGATAAGTCGGAATCCCGCTTTTCCGCGCAGATTTTCTCAATTGAAAGTTCATATTCTTATTTAGGAGCTCATAATATGTATGAATCTATCGACAAAAACATCATATTCCGTGTTTTCAGAGCGCTATCTGCAGTTACATGAATTTTGGAATAAGTCAAAATTACCACATTCTGAGCAGTTTCAACGTATCGCGAATCACATAAATCTATCCAATACAACATAATACGCATGAATCCGTCCTCAAATGCACAGAATTCTGCGTTTCCAGCAAGTTATCAGCGTTTTTTCTGAGTCTCACCGAGAAATGTTTGACTCTGTAAATCTGCTCAGAAGTAAGATTTTGCTTTAAAAGTGCGTTATATAGCTGAATCATGCATCAAATACATTATATTTCGTGTTTTTAGAGAGCTATTTGCAGTTTTACAAACTTTGGAATAAGTCGAAATCACGCTTTTCCGCGCAGATCTTCACGATCAAAAAGTTCATATTTCTACTCAGGGCCTCATAATATGTATGAATCTATTGACAAAATCATCATATTTCGTGTTTTTGAAGTGCTATCTGCAGTTATATGAAGTTTGGAATAAGTCAAAATTACCACATTCTGAGCACTTTCAAAGTATCGCAAATCACATAAATCTATCCAATACAACATAATACGCATGAATCCGTCCTCAAATGCACAAAATTTTGCGTTTCCAGCAAGTTATCGGCGTTTTTTCTGAGTCTTGTTGAGAAATTTTTGACTCTGTAAATCTGCTCAGAAGCAAGATTCTGCTTCAAAAGTGCGTTATATGGCAGAATCCAGCACCAAATACATCATATTCCGTGTTTTTAGAGTGCTATTCGCAGTTCTACAAACTTTGGAATAAGTTGAAATCTCGCTGTTCCGCGCAGATTTACACAATCAAAAAGTTCATATTCCTATTCAGGACCTCATAATATGTATGAGTCTATCGACAAAAACATCATATTTTGTGTTTTCAGAGCGCTATCTGCAGTTATATGAAGTTTGAAATAAGTCAAAATGAACACATTCTGAGCAGCTTCAAAGTATTGCAAATAACATAAATCTATCCAATACAACATAATACGCATAAATTCGTCCTTAAATGCACAAAATTTTGCGTTTCCAGCGAGTTATCAGCGTTTTTACTGAGTCTTGTTGAGAAATTTTTGACTCTATAAATCTGCTCAGAAGCAAGTTTTTGCTTCAAAAGTGCGTTATATAGCAGAATCTAGCACCAGATACCTCATATTTCGTGTTTTTAGAGCGCTACTTGCAGTTTTACAATCTTTGGGATAAGTCAAAATCACGCTCTTCCGCGCAGATTTTCACAATCAAAAAGTTCATATTCCCATTCAGGTCCTTGTAATATGTATGAATCTTACGACAAAAACATCATATTCCGTGTACTCAGAGCGCTATCTGCAGTTATATAAAGTTTGATATGAGTCAGAATTACCACATTCTGAGCACTTTCAAAGTATCGCAAATCACATAAAACTATCCAATATAACAAAATATGCATGGATCCGTCCTCAAATGCACAAATTTTTGCGTTTTCAGCGAGTTATCAGCGTTTTTTCTGAGTCTCGTTGAGAACTTTCTGACTCTGTTAATCTGCTCAGAAGCGAAATTTTGCTTCAAAAGTGCGTTATATGGCAAAATCCAGCACCAAATACATCATATTTCGTGTTTTGAGGGTGCTATTTGCAGATTTACAAACTTCGGAATAATTCGAAATCACATTTTCCGCGCAGATTTTCACAATCAAAAAATTCATATACCTAACCAGGAGCTCATAATATGTATGAATCTATCGACAAAAACATCATATTCCGTGTTTTCAGAGCGCTGTCTGCAGCTATATGAAGTTTGAAATAAGTCAAAATACCACATTCTAAGCAGTTTCAAAGTATCGCAAATCATATAAATCTATCCAATACAACATAATACGCATGAATCCGTCCTCGAATGCACAAAATTTTGCGTTTCCAGCAAGAATCTAGCACCAAATACAACATATTTCGTGTTTCTAGAGTGCTATTTGTAGTTTCACAAACTTTGGAATAAGTCGAAATCACGCTTTTCCGCGCAGATTTTCACAATCAAAAAGTTCATATTCCTTTTCAGGACCTCATAATATGTATGAATCTTTCGACAAAAACATCATATTCCGTGTTTTCTGAGCGCTATCTGCAGTTATATGAAGTTTGAAATGAGTCAAAATTTCCACATTCTGAGCAGTTTCAAAGTATGTTAATCTGCTCAGTAGCAAGTTTTTGCTTCAAAAGTGCGTTATATAGCAGAATCTAGCACCATATACATCATATTTTGTGTTTTTAGAGCGCTATTTGCAGTTTTACAACCTTTGGAATAAGTCGAAATCACGCTTTTCCGCGCAGATTTTCACAATCAAAAAGTTTGTATTCCTATTCAGGACCTCATAATATGTATGAATCTATCGACAGAAACATCATATTCCGTGTTTTCAGAGCGGTATCTGCAGCTATATGAAGTTTGAAATACGTCAAAGTTACCACATTCTGAGCAGTTTCAAAGTATCGCAAATCACATAAATCTATCCAATACAACATAATACCCATGAATCCGTCCTCAAATGCACAAAATTCTGCGATTCCAGCGAGTTATCAGCGTTTTTGCTGAGTCTTGTTGAGTAATTCTTGACTCTGTAAATCTGCTCAAAACGAAGATTTTGCTCCAAAAGCGCGTTATATGGCAGAAATTAGCACCAAATGCATCATATTTCGTGTTTTTAGAGTTCTATTTGCAGTTTTACAAACTTTGGAATAAGTCTAAATCACGCTTTTCCGCGCAGATTTTCACAATCAAGGAGTTCATAATCCTATTCAGGACCTCATAATATGTATGAATTTTCGACAAAAACATCATATTCCGCGTTTTCAGAGCGCTATCTGCAGTTATAAAAAGTTTGAAATAAGTCAAAATTACCACATTCTGAGCAGTTTTAAAATATCGCAAATCACATAAATCTATCCAATATAACATAATCCGCATGAATCCGTCCTCGAATGCACAAAATTTTGCGTTTCCAGCGAGTTATCAGCGTTTTTTCTGAGTCTCGTTGAGAAATTCTTGACTCTGTAAATCTGCTCAAGAGCAAGATTTTGCTTCAAAAGTGCGTTATATGGCAGAATCTAGCACCAGATACATCATATTTCGTGTTTTTAGAGTGCTATTTGCAGTTTTACAAACTTTGGAATAAGTCGAAATCACGCTTTTCCGCGCTGATTCTCACAATCAAACAGTTCATATTCCTATTCAGGGCCTCATGATATGTATGAATCTTTCGACAAAAACATCATATTTCGTGTTTTCAGAGCGCTATCTGCAGTTATATGAAGTTTGGAATGAGTCAAAATTACCACATTCTGAGCAGTTTCAAAGTATTGCAAATCACATCAATCTATCTTATACAAAATAAAATGCATGAATCCGTCCTCAAATGCACAAAATTTCGCGTTTCCAGCGAGTTATCAGCGTTTTTTCTGAGACACGTTGAGAAATTTTTGACTTTGTGAATCTGCTCACAAGCAAGATTTTGCTCTAAAAGTGCGTTATATGGCAGAATCTAGCACCAAATACATCATATTTCGTGTTTTTAGAGTGCTATCTGCAGTTATATGAAGTTTGCCATAGGTCAAAATTACCACATTCTGAGCAGTTTCAAAGTATCGCAAATCACATAAATCTATCCAATACAACATAATACGCATGAATCCGTCCTCGAATGCACAAAATTCTGCGTTTCCAGCGAGTTATCGGCGTTTTCTCTGAGTCTCGTTGAGAGATTTTTGACTCTGTAAATCTGCTCAGAAGCAAGATTTTGCTCCAAAAGTGCGTTATATGGCAGAATCTAGCAACAAATACATCATATTTCGTGTTTTTAGAGTGCTATTTGCAGTTCAACAAACTTTGGGATGAGTCGAAATCACGCTTTTCCGTGCAGCTTCTCACAATCAAAAAGTTCATATTCCTATTCAGGACCTCATAATATGTATGAATCTATCGACAGAAACATCATATTCCGTGTTTTCAGAGCGCTATCTGCAGTTATATGAAGTTTGAAATAAGTCAAAATTTCCACATTCTGAGCAGTTTCAAAGTATGTGAATCTGCTCAGAAGCAAGTTTTTGCTCCAAAAGTGCGTTAAATAGCAGAATCTAGCACCAAATACATCATATTCCGTGTTTTTAGAGCGCTATTTGCAGTTTTACAATCTTTGGAATAGGTCGAAATCACGCTTTTCCGCGCAGATTTTCACAATAAAAAAGTTCATATTCCTATTCAGGTCCTCATAATATGTATGGATCTATCGACAAAAACATCATATTCCGTGTTTTCAGAGCGCTATCTGCAGTTATATGAAGTTTGAAATAAGTCGAAATTTCCACATTCTGAGCAGTTTCAAAGTATGTGAATCTGCTCAGAAGCAAGTTTTTGCTCCAAAAGTGCGTTAAATAGCAGAATCTAGCACCAAATACATCATATTCCGTGTTTTTAGAGCGCTATTTGCAGTTTTACAATCTTTGGAATAGATCGAAATAACGCTTTTCCGCGCAGATTTTTACAATAAAAAAGTTCATATTCCTATTCAGGTCCTCATAATATGTATGGATCTATCGACAAAAACATCATATTCCGTGTTTTCAGAGCGCTATCTGCAGTTATATGAAGTTTGAAATAAGTCAAAATTACCACATTCTGAGCAGTTTCAAAGTATCGCTTATCACATAAATCCATCCAATACAACATAATACGCATGAATCCGTCCTCAAATGCACAGAATTTTGCGTTTTCAGCGAGTTATCAGCGTTTTTTCTGAGTCTCGTTGAGAACTTTCTGACCCTGTTAATCTGCTTAGAAGCGAAATTTTGCTTCAAAAGTGCGTTATATGGCAGAATCTAGCACCAAATACATCATATTTCGTGTTTTTAGGGTGCTATTTGCAGATTTACAAACTTCGGAATAATTCGAAATCACATTTTCCGCACAGATTTTCACAATCAAAAAATTCATATACCTATTCAGGAGCTCATAATATGTATGAATCTATCGACAAAAACATCATATTCCATGTTTTCAGAGCGCTATCTGCAGCCATATGAAGTTTGAAATAAGTCAAAATACCACATTCTAAGCAGTTTCAAAGTATCGCAAATCACATGAATCTATCCAATACAACATAATACGCATGAATCCGTCCTCGAATGCACAAAATTTTGCGTTTTCAGCGAGAATCTAGCACCAAATACAACATATTTCGTGTTTCTAGAGTGCTATTTGTAGTTTCACAAACTTTGGAATAAGTCGAAATCACGCTTTTCCGCGCAGATTTTCACAATCAAAAAGTTCATATTCCTTTTCAGGACCTTAAGATATGTATGAATCTTTCGACAAAAACATCATATTTCGTGTTTTCTGAGCGCTATCTGCAGTTATATGAAGTTTGAAATGAGTCAAAATTTCCACATTCTGAGCAGTTTCAAAGTATGTAAATCTGCTCAGTAGCAAGTTTTTGCTTCAAAAGTGCGTTATATAGCAGAATCTAGCACCAAATACATCATATATTGTGTTTTTAGAGCGCTATTTGCAGTTTTACAATCTTTGGAATAAGTCAAAATCACGCGTTTCCGCGCAGATTTTCACAACTCAAAAGTTCATATTCCTATTCAGGACCTCATAATATGTATGAATCTATCGACAGAAACATTATATTCCGTGTTTTCAGAGCGCTATCTGCAGTTATATGAAGTTTGAAATACGTCAAAATTACCACATTCGGAGAAGTTTCAAAGTATCGCAAATCACATAAATCTATCCAATACAACATAATACGCATGAATTCGTCATCAAATACACCAAATTTTGCGTTTCCAGCGAGTTATCAGCGTTTTTTCTGAGTCTCGTTGAGAACTTTCTGACTCTGTGAATCTGCTCAGAGGCTAGATTTTGCTTCAAAAGTGCGTTATATGGCAGAATCTAGCACCAAATACATCATATTTCGTGTTTTAAGAGAGCTATTTGCAGTTTTACAAACTTCAGAATAAGTCGAAATCACACTTTCCGCGCAGATTTTCACAATCAAAAAATTCATATTCCTATTCAGGAGCTCATAATATGTATAAGTCTATCGACAAAAACATCATATTCCGTGTTTTCAGAGCGGTATCTGCAGCTATATGAAGTTTGAAATACGTCAAAGTTACCACATTCTGAGCAGTTTCGAAGTATCGCAAATCACATAAATCTATCCAATACAACATAATACCCATGAATCCGTCCTCAAATGCACAGAATTCTGCGATTCCAGCGAGTTATCAGCGTTTTTTCTGTGTCTTGTTGAGAAATTCTTGACTCTGTAAATCTGCTCAAAACGAAGATTTTGCTCCGAAAGCGCGTTATATGGCAGAATCCAGCACCAAATGCATCATATTTCGTGTTTTTAGAGTTCTATTTGCAGTTTTACAAACTTTGGAATAAGTCTAAATCACGCTTTTCCGCGCAGATTTTTACAATCAAATAGTTCATATTCTTATTTAGGAGCTCATAATATGTATGAGTTTTCGACAAAAACATCATATTCCGCGTTTTCAGAGCGCTATCTGCAGTTGTAAAAAGTTTGAAATAAGTCAAAATTACCACATTCTGAGCAGTTTTAAAGTATCGCAAATCACATAAATCTATCCAATATAACATGATCCGCATGAATCCGTCCTCGAATGCACAAGATTTTGCGAGTTATCGGCGTTTTCTCTGAGTCTCGTTGAGAAATTCTTGACTCTGTAAATCTGCTCAGAAGCAAGATTTTGCTCCAAAAATGCGTATATGGCAGAATCTAGCACCAAATACATCATATTTTGTGTTTTTAGAGTGCTATTCGCAGTTTAACAAACTTTGGGATAAGTCGAAATCATGCTTTTCCGCGCAGATTTTTACAATCAAATAGTTCATATTCTTATTTGGGAGCTCATAATATGTATGAATCTATCGACAAAAACATCATATTTCGTGTTTTCAGAGCGCTATCTGCAGTTATATGGAGTTTGAAATTAGTCAAAATTTCCACAATCTGAGCAGTTTCAACGTATCGCAAATTACATAAATATATCCAATACAACATAAAACGCATGAATCCGTCCTCAAATGCACAAAATTTTGCGTTTCCAGCGAGTTATCAGCGTTTTTTCTGAGTCTTGTTGAGGAATTTTTGACTTTGTAAATCTGCTCAGAAGCAAGATTTTGCTTCAAAAGTGCGTTATATGGCAGAATCTAGCACCAGATACATCATATTTCGTGTTTTTAGAGTGCTATTTGCAGTTTTACAAACTTTGGAATAAGTCGAAATCACGCTTTTCCGCGCAGATTTTTACAATCAAACAGCTCATACTCCTATTCAGGGCCTCATAATATGTATGAATCTTTCGACAAAAACATCATA
Organism: Dromius quadrimaculatus; assembly: GCA_963989225.1. Taxonomy (NCBI): domain Eukaryota; kingdom Metazoa; phylum Arthropoda; class Insecta; order Coleoptera; family Carabidae; genus Dromius; species Dromius quadrimaculatus. The sequence continues at coordinate 25,369,451 of OZ022336.1, read as the reverse complement.
TTTCGTGTTTTCAGAGCGCTATCTGCAGTTTTATGAAGTTTGGAATGAGTCAAAATTACCACATTCTGAGCAGTTTCAAAGTATCGCAAATCACATAAATCTATCCAATACAAAATGAAATGCATGAATCCGTCCTCAAAAGCACAAAATTTTGCGTTTCCAGCGAGTTATCAGCGTTTTTTCTGAGACACGTTGAGAAATTTTTGACTCTGTGAATCTGCTCACAAGCAAGATTTTGCTTCAAAAGTGCGTTATATGGCAGAATCTTGCACCAAATACATCATATTTCGTGTTTTTAGAGTGCTATCTGCAGTTATATGAAGTTTGCCATAGGTCAAAATTACCACATTCTGAGCAGTTTCAAAGTATCGCAAATCACATAAATCTATTCAATACAACATAATACGCATGAATCCGTCCTCAAATGCACAAAATTTAGCGTTTCCAGCAAGTTATCGGCGTTTTTTCTGAGTCTTGTTGAGAAATTTTTGACTCTGTAAATCTGCTCAGAAGCAAGATTTTGCTTCAAAAGTGCGTTATATGGCAGAATCTAGCACCAAATACATCATATTCCGTGTTTTTAGAGTGCTATTCGCAGTTTTTCAAACTTTGGAATAACTCGGAATCACGCTTCTACGCGCAGACTTTCACAATCAAAAAAATCATATTCCTATTCAGGACCTCATAATATGTATGAATCTATAGACAAATATATCATATTTCGTGTTTTTGGAGTGCTATTTGCAGTTTTACAAACTTTGGAATAAGTCGAGATCACGCTTTCCCGCGCAGATTTTCACAATCAAAAAATCCATATTCTCATGTGAGATTTTATTATATGTATGAATCTATCGACGAAAACATCATATTTCGTGTTGTCAGAGCGCTATCTGCAGTTATATGAAGTTTGAAATTAGTCAAAATTACCACATTCTGAGCAGTTTCAAAGTATCGCCAATCACATAAATCTATCCAATACAACATGATACGCAAGAATCCGTCCTAAAATGCACAAAGTTTCGCGTTTCCAGCGAGTTATCAGCGTTTTTTCTGAGACTCGTTGAAAATTTTTTGACTCTGTGAATCTGCTCAGAAGCAAGATTTTGCTCCAAAAGTGCGTTATATGGCAGAATCTAGCACCAAATACATCATATTTTGTGTTTTTAGAGTGCTATCTGCAGTTATATGAAGTTTGCCATAGGTCAAAATTACCACATTCTGAGCAGTTCCAAAGTATCGCAAATCACATAAATTTATCCAATACAACATAATACGCATGAATTCTTCCCCAAATGCACAAAATTTCGCGTTTCCAGCAAGTTATCGGCGTTTTTTTCCGAGTCTTGTTGAGAAATTTCTGACTCTGTAAATCTGCTAGAAGCAAGATTGTGCTTTAAAAGTGCGTTATATGGCAGAATCTAGCACCAAATACATCATATTTCGTGTTTTTAGAGTGCTATTCGCAGTTTTTCAAGCTTTGGAATAAGTCGAAATCACGCTTTCCCGCGCAGACTTTCACAATCAAAAAGTTCATATTCCTATTCAGGACCACATAATATGTCTGAATCTATATACAAATACATCTATCCAAATGCACAAAGTTTTGCGTTTCCAGCAAATTATCAGTGTTTTTTCTGAGTCTCGTTGAGAAATCTCTGACTTTGTAAATCTGCTCAGAAGCAGGATTTTGCTTCAAAAGTGCGTTATATGGCATAATCTAGCACCAAATACATCATATTTCGTGTTTTTAGAGTGCTATTCGCAGTTTTACAAACTTTGGAATAAGTCGAAATCACGCTTTCACGCGCAGATTTTCACAATCAAAAAGTTCATATTCCTATTCAGGACCTCATAATATGTATGAATCTATCGATAAAAACATCATATCTCGTGTTTTCAGAGCGCTATCTGCAGTTATATGAAATTTGAAATAAGTCAAAATTACCACATTCTGAGCAGTTTCAAACTATTGCAAATCACATAAATCTATCCAATACAAAATAATACGCATCAATCCATCCTCAAATGCACAAAATTTTGCGTTTATAGCGAGTAAACAGCGTTTTTTCTAAGTCTCGTTGAGAAATTTTTGACTCTGTAAATCTGCTCAGAAGCAAGATTTTGCTCCAAAAGTGCGTTATATGGCAGAATCTAGCACCAAATACATCATATTTCGTGCTTTTAGAGTGCTATTTGCAGTTTACAATCTTTGGAATAAGTCGGAATCACGCTTTTCCGCGCAGACTTTCACAATCAAAAAGTTCATATTCCTATCCAGGACCTCATAATATGAATGAATCTAAAGACAAATACATCATATTTCGTGTTTTTGGAGTGCTATTTGCAGTTTTACATACTTTGGAATAAGTCGAGATCACGCTCTCCCGCGCAGATTTTCACAATCAAAAAGTTCATATTTCTATTCGGGACCTAATAATATGTATGAATCTATCGACAAAAAAATCATATCTCGTGTTTTCAGAGCGCTATCTGCAGTTATATGGAGTTTGAAATAAGTCAACATTACCACATTCTGAGCAGTTTCAAAGTATCGCCAATCACATAAATCTATCCAATACAACATAATACGCATGAATCCGTCCTCAAATGCACAAAGTTTCGCGTTTCCAGCGAGTTATCAGCGTTTTTTCTGAGTCTCGTTAGGAAATATTTGACTCTGTAAATCTGCTCAAAAGCAAGATTTTGCTTCAAAAAGCGTTATATGGCCGAACACCAAATACATCATATTTCGTGTGTTTTTAGAGTGCTATTTGCAGTTTTACATACTTTGGAATGAATCGAAATCACGCTTCTCCGCGCAGATTTTCACAATCAAAAAGTTCATATTCCTATTCAGGACCTCATAATATGTATGAATCTATCGACAAAAACATCATATTTCGGTGTTTTCAGAGCGCTATCTGCAGTTGTATGAAGTTTGAAATAAGTCTAAATTACCACATTCTGAGCAGTTTCAAAGTATCGCAAATCACATAAATTTTTCCAATACAACATAAAACGCATGAATCTGTCCTCAAATGCACAACATTTTGCGTTTCCAGCGAGTTATCAGCGTCTTTTCTGAGTCTCGTTGAGAAATTTTTGACTCTGAAAATCTGCTCAGGAGTAGGATTTTGCTTCGAAAGTGCGTTATATGGCAGAATCTAGCACCAAATACATCATACTTCGTGTTTTTTAGAGTGCTATCTGCAGTTATATGAAGTTTGCCATAGGGTCAAAATCACCACATTCTGAGCAGTTTCAAAGTATCGCAAATCACATAAATCTATCCAATACAAAATAATACGCATGAATCCGTATTCAAATTGCACAAAATTTTTTGTTTCCAGCAAGTTATCGGCGTTTTTTCTAAGTCTTGTTGAGATATTTCTGACTCTGTTAATCTGCTCAGAAGCAAGATTTTGCTTCAAAATCATATCTCGTGTTTTTAGAGTGCTATCCGCAGTTCTACAAATTTGGAATAAGTTGAAATCCCGCTTTCCCGCGCAGATTTTCACAATCAAAAAGTTGATATTCCTATTTAGGACCCTATTATATGTATGAATCTATCGACAAAAACATCATATTTCGTGTTTTCAGAGCGCTATCTGCAGTTATATGAAGTTTGAAATTAGTCAAAATTTCCATAATCTGAGTAGATTTCAACGTATCGCAAATCACATGATCTATCCAATACAACATATTACGCATTGAATCCGTCCTCAAATGCACAAAATTCTGCGTTTCCAGCGAGATATCAGCGTTTTTTCTGAGTCTCGTTGAAAAAATTTTTGACTCTGTCAATCTGCTCAGAAGCAAGATTTTTTTTTAAAAGTGCGTTATATGGAGGAATCTAGCACCAAAAACATCAAATTCCGTGTTTTTAAAGTGCAATTTGCAGTTTCACAACTTAAGATTAAGTCGAAATCACGCTTTTCCTGCGCGGATTTTCACTATCAAAAAGTTCATATTTCCCATTCAGGATCTCATAATATGTATAAATCTTTCGACAGAAACATCATATTTAGTGTTTTCAGAGCGCTATTTGCAGTTATATGAAGTTTGAAATAAGTCAAAATTACCACATTCTGAGCAGTTTCAAAGTTTCGCAAATCACATAAATCTATCCAATACAACATAAAACGCATGAATCCGTCCTCAAATGCACAGAATTTTGCGTTTTCCAGCGAGATATCAGCGTTTTATTTTAGTTTTGTTGAGAAATTTTTGACTCTGTAAATCTGCTCAGAGCAAGATTTTGCTTCAAAAGTGCGTTATATGGCAGAATCTAGCACCAAATATCTCATATTTCGTGTTTTTAGAGTGCTATTCGCAGTTCTACAAACTTTGGAATAAGTTGAAATCCCGCTTCTCCGCGCAGATATTCACAATCAAAAAGTTCATATTCCCATTCAGGACCTCATAATATGTATGAATCTATCGACAAAAACATCATATTTCGTGTTTTCAGACCGCTATCTGCAGTTATATGAAGTTTGAAATAAGTCAAATTACCACATTCTGAGCAGTTTTCAAAGTATCGCAAATCACATGAATCTATCCAATATAACATGATACGCAAGAATCCGTCCTCAAATGCACAATATTTTGCGTTTCTAGCGAGTTATCAGCGTTTTTCTGAGTCTCGTTCAGAAATTTTTCACTCTGTAAATCAGCTCAGAAGCAAGATTCTGCTTCAAATAAGCGTCATATGGCAGAATCTAGCACCAAATACATCATATTTTGTGTTTTAAGAGTGCCATTTGCTGTCTCAAACTCTGGAATAAGTCGAAACCACGCTCTTCCGCGCAGATTTTCATAATCGGAAAGTTCATATTCCTATTCAGGACCTCATAATATGTATGAATCTATCGACCGAAAACATCATATTTTGTGTTTTCAGAGCGCTATCTGCAGTTATATGAAGTTTGAAATAAGTCAACAATACCACATTCTGAGCAGTTTCAAAGTATCGCCAATCACATAAATCTATCCAATACAACATGATACGCATGAATCCGTCCTTAAATGCACAAAATTTGCGTTTCCAGCGAGATATCAGCGTTTTTTCTGAGTCTCGTTGAGAAATTTTTGAATCTGTCAATCTGCTCAGAAACAAGATTTTGCTTGAAAAGTGCGTTATATGGCAGAATCTAGCACCAAAAACATCATATTTCGTGTTTTTAGAGTGCAATTTGCAGTTTCACAAACTTAAGATTAAGTCGAAATCACGCTTTTCTGCGCGGATTTTCACTATCAAAAAGTTCATATTCCTATTTCATGACCTCATAGTATGTATGAATCTTTCGACAGAAACATCTTATTGGTGTTTTCAGAGCGCTATTTGCAGTTATATGAAGTTTGAAATAAGTCAAAATTACCACATTTCTGAGCAGTTTCAAAGTTTCGCAAATCACATAAATCTATCCAATACAACATAAAACGCATGAATCCGTCCTCAAATGCACAGAATTTTGCGTTTCCAGCGATATATTAGCGTTTTATTTTAGTTTTGCTGAGAAATGTTTTTGACTCTGTAAATCTGCTCAGAAGCAAGATTTTGCTTCAAAAGTGCGTTATATGGCAGAATCTAGCACCAAAATACCTCATATTTCGTGTTTTTCGAGAGCTATTAGTTCTACAAACTTTGGAATAAGTTGGAATCCCGCTTCTCCGCGCAGATATTCACAATCAAAAAGTTCATATTCCCCATTCAGGACCTCATAATATGTATGAATCTATCGACAATAACATCATATTTCGTGTTTTCAGAGCGCTATCTGCAGTTATATGAAGTTTGAAATAAGTCAAATTACCACATTCTGAGCAGTTTCAAAGTATCGCAAATCACATAAATCTATCCAATATAACATGATACGCAAGAATCCGTCCTCAAATGCACAATATTTTGCGTTTCCAGCGAGTTATCAGCGTTTTTTCTGAGTCTCGTTCAGAAATTTTTCACTCTGTAAATCAGCTCAGAAGCAAGAATTCTGCTTCAAAAAAAGCGTTATATGCAGAATCTAGCACCAAATACATCATATTTTGTGTTTTTAGAGTGCTATTTGCAGTTTCAAACTCTGGAATAAGTCGAAACCACGCTTTTCCGCGCAGATTTTCATAATCGCAAAGTTCATATTCCTATTCAGGACCTTATAATATGTATGAATCTATCGACAAGAACATCATATTTTGTGTTTTCAGAGCGCTATCTGCAGTTATATGAAGTTTGAAATAAGTCAACAATACCACATTCTGAGCAGTCTCAAAAGTATCGCAATCACATAAATCTATCCAATACAACATGATACGCATGAATCCGTCCTCAAATGCACAAAATTTTGCGTTTCCAGCGAGATATCAGCGTTTTTTCTGAGTCTCGTTGAGAAATTTTTGAATTCTGTCAATCTGCTCAGAAACAAGATTTTGCTTGTAAAGTGCGGTTATATGGCAGAATCTAGCACCAAAAACATCATATTTCGTGTTTTTAGAGTGCAATTTGCAGTTTCACAAACTTTAGATTAAGTCGAAATCACGCTTTTCTGCGCGGATTTTCACTATCAAAAAGTTCATATTCCTATTCAGGACCTCATAATATGTATGAATCTTCCGACAGAAACATCATATTCAGTGTTTTCAGAGCTCCATTTGCAGTTATATGAAGTTTGAAATAAGTCAAATTACCACATTCTGAGCAGTTTCAAAGTTTTGCAAATCACATAAATCTATCCAATAGAACATGAAACGCATGAATCCGTCCTCAAATGCACAGAATTTTGCGTTTCCAGCAAGATTATCAGCGTTTTTTCTAAGTCTCGTTGAGAAATTTTTGACTCTGTAAATCTGCTCAAAAGCAAGATTTTGCTTCAAAAAGCGTCATATGGCCGAATCTAGCAGCAAATACATCATATTTCGTGTTTTTAGAGTGCTATTTGCAGTTTTACAAACTTTGGAAATAAGTCGAAATCACGCTTTCTTCGCGCAGATTTTCACAATCAAAAAGTTCATATTCCTATTCAGGACCTCAAAATATGTATGAATCTATCGACAAAAACATCATATTTCGTGTTTTTAGAGGCACTATCTGCAGTTATATGAAGTTTGAAATAAGTCAAAATTACCACATTCTGAGCAGTTTCAAAGTATCGCAAATCACATAAATCTATCCAATACAACATAATACGCATTGAATCCGTCCTTAAATGCACAAAATTTTTGCGTTTCCAGCGAGTTATCAGCGTTTCTTCTGAGTCTCGTTGAGAAATTTTTTGACTCTGGTTATCTGCTCAGAAACAAGATTTTGCTTCGAAAGGGCGTTATATGGCAGAATCTAGCACGAAATACATCATATTCCGTATTTTTTAGAGTGCTATTTGCAGTTTTTACAAACTTTGGAATAGGTCGAGATCACGCTCTTTCGCGCAGATTTTCACAATCAAAAAGTTCATATTCTTATTGAGGACCTCATTATATGTATGAATCCATCGACAAAAACATCATATTTCGTGTTCAGAGCGCTATCTGCAGTTATATGAAGTTCGAAATAAGTCAAGATTACCACATTCTGAGCAGTTTCAAAGTATCGCAAATCCACATAAATCTATCCAATATCAACATAAAAAGCATGAATCCGTTCTCAAATGCACAAAAATATTGCGTTTCCAGCGAGTTATCAGCGTTTCTTTCTGAGTCTCGTTGAGAAATTTTTGACTCTGTTTAATCTGCTCAGAAGCAAGATTAAGCTTCAAAAGTGCGTTATATGGCGGAAATCCAGCACCAAATACATTATATTTCGTGTTTTTATAGTGCTAACTGCAGTTTTACAAACTCTAGAATAAGTCGAAATCACGCTTTTCCGCGCAAATTTTCACAATCAAGAAGTTCATATTCCTATTCAGGACCTCATAATATGTATGAATCTATCGACAAAAACATCATATTTCGTGTTTTCAGAGCGCTATCTGCAGTTATATGAAGTTCGAAATAAGTCAAAATTACCACATTCTGAGCAGTTTCAAATTATCGCAAATCACATAAATCTATCCAATTAACATAATACGCATGAATCCCGTCCTCAAATGCACAGAATTTTGCGTTTCCAGCGAGATATCAGCGTTCTATTTTAGTTTTGTTGAGAAATTTTTGACTCTGTAAATCTGCTCAGAAGCAAGATTTTGCTTCAAAAGTGCGTTATATGGCAGAATCTAGCACCAAATACCTCATATTTCGTGTTTTTAGAGTGCTATTCGCAGTTCTACAAACTTTGGAATAAGTTGAAATCCCGCTTCTCCGCGCAGATATTCACAATCAAAAAGTTCATATTCCCATTCAGGACCTCATAATATGTATGAATCTATCGACAAAAACATCATATTTCGTGTTTTCAGAGCGCTATCTGCAGTTATATGAAGTTTGAAATAAGTCAAATTACCACATTCTGAGCAGTTTCAAAGTATCGCAAATCACATGAATCTATCCAATACAACATAATACGCATGAATTCGTCCTCAAATGCACAAAATTTTGCATTTTCAGCGAGATATTAGCGTTTTTTCTGAGTCTCGTTGAGAAATTTTTGACTCTATAAATCTGCTCACAAGTAAGATTTTGCTTCAAAAGTGCGTTATATGGCAAAATCTAGCACCAAATACATCATATTTTTGTGTTTTTAGTGTGCTATTTGCAGTTTTACAAACCTTGGAATAAGTCGAAATCACGCTTTTCCGCGCGAATTTTCACAATCAAAAAGTTCATATTCCTATTCAGGACCTCATAATATGTATGAATCTATCGACAAAAACATCATATTCCGTGTTTTCAGAGCGCTATTTGCAGTTATATGAAGTTTGAAATAAGTCAAAATTACCACATTCTGAGCAGTTTCAAAGTATTGCAAATCACATAAATCTATCCAATACAACATAATACGCATGAATTCGTCCTCAAATGCACAAGATTTTGCATTTTCAGCGAGATATTAGCGTTTTCTCTGAGTCTCGTTGAGAAATTTTTGACGTTATAAATCTGCTCACAAGTAAGATTTTGCTCCAAAAGTGCGTTATATGGCAGAATCTAGCACCAAATACATCATATTTCGTGTTTTTAGAGTGCTATTTGCAGTCTTACACACTTTGGAATAAGTCGAATTCACGCTTTTTCGCGCAGATTTTCACAATCAAAAAGTTCATATTCCTATTCAGGACCTCATAATATGTATGAATCGATCGACAAAAACATCATATTCACTGTTTTCAGAGCGCTATCTGCAGTTATAAAAAGTTTGGAATAAGTCAAAATTACCACATTCTGAGCAGTTTCAAAGTATCGCAAATCACATAAATCTATCCAATATAACATAATACGCATAAATCCGTTTCAAAATGCACAAAATTTTGCGTTTCCAGCGAGTTATCAGCGTTTCTTCTGAGTCTTGCTGAGAAATTTTTGACTCTGTTAATCTGCTCAGAAGCAAGATTTTGCTCCAAAAGTGCGTTATATGGCAGAATCTAGCACCAAATACCTCATATTTCGTGTTTTTAGAGTGCTATTCGCAAGTCTACAAACTTAGGAATACGTTGAAATCCCGCTTCTCCGCGCAGATATTCACAATCAAAAAGTTCATATTCCTATTCAGGACCTTATTATATGTATGAATCTATCGATAAAAAACATCATATTTCGTGTTTTCGGAGCGCTATCCGCAGTTATATGAAGTTTGAAATAAGTCAACATCTCCACATTCTGAACAGTTTCAAAGTATCGCCAATCACATAAATCTATCCAATACAACATGATACGCATGAATCCGTCCTCAAATGCACAAAATTCTGCGTTTCCAGCGAGATATCAGCGTTTTTTCTGAGTCTCGGTGAGAAATTTTTGACTCTGTAAATCTGCTCAGAAGCAAGATTTTGCTCAAAAAGTGCGTTATATGGCAGAATCCAGCACCAAATACATCATGTTTCGTGTTTTTAGAGTGCAATTTGCAGTTTTACAAACTTTAGATTAAGTCGAAATCACGCTTTTCTGCGCGGATTTTCACAACCAAAAAGTTCATATTCCTATTCGGGACCTCATAATATGTATGAATCTTTCGACAGAAACATCATATTTAGTGTTTTCACAGCGCTATTTTCAGTTATATGAAGTTTGAAATAAGTTAAAATTACCACATTCTGAGCAGTTTCAAAGTATCGCAGATCACATAAATCTATCCAATACAACATAATACGCATGAATCCGTTCTCAAATGCACAAAATATTGCGTTTCCAGCGAGTTATCAGCGTTTCTTCTAAGTCTCGTTGAGAAATTTTTGACTCTGATAATCTGCTCAGAAGCAAGATTAAGCTTCAAAAGTTCGTTATATGGCAGAATCCAGCACCAAATACATCATATTTCGTGTTTTTATAGTGCTATCTGCAGTTTTACAAACTCTGGAATAAGTCGAAATCACGCTTTTCCGCGCAAATATCCACAATCAAAAAGTTCATATTCCTATTCAGGACCTCATAATATGTATGAATCTATCGACAAAAACATCATATTTCGTGTTTTCAGAGCGCTATCTGCAGTTATATGAAGTTTGAAGTAAAACAAACTACCACATTCTGAGCAGTTTCAAAGTATCGCAAATCACATAAATCTATCCAATACAACATAATACGCATGAATCCGTCCTCAAATGCACAAAATTTTGCGTTTCCAGCGAGTTAGCAGCGTTTCTTCTGAGTCTCGTTGAGAAATTTTTGACTCTGTTAATCTGCTCAGAAACAAGATTTTGCTTCAAAAGTGCGTCATATGGCAGAATCTAGCACCAAATACATCATATATCGTATTTTTAGAGTGCTATTTGCAGTTTTACAAACTTTGGAATAGGTCGAAATCACGCTCTTTCGCGCAGATTTTCACAATCAAAAAGTTCATATTCCCATTAAGGACCTCATTATATGTATGAATCCATCGACAGAAACATCATATTCAGTGTTTTCAGAGCGCCATTTGCAGTTATATGAAGTTTGAAATAAGTCAAAATTACCACATTCTGAGCAGTTTCAAAGTATCGCAAATCACATAAACCTATCCAATACAACATAATACGCATGAATCCGTTCTCAAATGCACAAAATATTGCGTTTCCAGCGAGTTATCAGCGTTTCTTCTGAGTCTCGTTGAGAAATTTTTGACTCTGTTAATCTGCTCAGAAGCAAGATTAAGTTTCAAAAGTTCGTTATATGGCAGAATCCAGCACCAAATACATCATATTTCGTGTTTTTATAGTGCTATCCGCAGTTTTACAAACTCTGGAATAAGTCGAAATCACGCTTTTCCGCGCAAATATCCACAATCAAAAAGTTCATATTCCTATTCAGGACCTCATAATATGTATGAATCTATCGACAAAAACATCATATTTCGTGTTTTCAGAGCGCTATCTGCAGTTATATGAAGTTTGAAATAAGACAAATTACCACATTCTGAGCAGTTTCAAAGTATCGCAAATCACATAAACCTATCCAATACAACATAATACGCATGAATCCGTCCTCAAATGCACAAAATTTTGCGTTTCCAGCGAGTTATCAGCGTTTCTTCTGAGTCTTGTTGAGAAATTTTTGACTCTGTTAATCTGCTCAGAAATAAGATTTTGCTTCAAAAGTGCGTTATATGGCAGAATCTAGCACCAAATACATCATATATCGTATTTTAAGAGTGCTATTTGCAGTTTTACAAACTTTGGAATAGGTCGAAATCACGCTCTTACGCGCAGATTTTCACAATCAAAAAGTTCATATTTCCATTAAGGACCTCATTATATGTATGAATCCATCGACAAAAACATCATATTTCGTGTTCAGAGCGCTATCTGCAGTTATATGAAGTTCGAAATAAGTCAAAATTACCACATTCTGAGCAGTTTCAAAGTATCGCAAATCACATAAATCTATCCAATACAACATAATACGCATGAATCCGTTCTCAAATGCACAAAATATTGCGTTTCCCAGCGAGTATCAGCGTTTCTTCTGAGTCTCGTTGAGAAATTTTTGACTCTGTTAATCTGCTCAGAAGCAAGATTAAGCTCCAAAAGTGCGTTATATGGCAGAATCCAGCACCAAATACATTATATTTCGTGTTTTCATAGTGCTAACTGCAGTTTTACAAACTCTAGAATAAGTCGAAATCACGCTTTTCCGCGCTAATTTTCACAATCAAGAAGTTCATATTCCTGTTCAGGACCTCATAATATGTATGAATCTATCGACAAAAACATCATATTTCGTGTTTTCAGAGCGCTATCTGCAGTTATATGAAGTTCGAAATAAGTCAAAATTACCACATTCTGAGCAGTTTCAAAGTATCGCAAATCACATAAATCTATCCAATATAACATAATACGCATGAATCCGTCCTCAAATGCACAGAATTTAGCGTTTCCAGCGAGATATCAGCGTTTCATTTTAGTTTTGTTGAGAAATTTTTGACTCTGTAAATCTGCTCAGAAGCAAGATTTTGCTTCAAAAGTGCGTTATATGGCAGAATCTAGCACCAAATACCTCATATTTCGTGTTTTTAGAGTGCTATTCGCAGTTCTACAAACTTTGGAATAAGTTGAAATCCCGCTTCTCCGCGCAATTATTCACAATCAAAAAGTTCATATTCCCATTCAGGACCTCATAATATGTATGAATCTATCGACAAAAACATCATATTTCGTGTTTTCAGAGCGCTATCTGCAGTTATATGAAGTTTGAAATAAGTCAAATTACCACATTCTGAGCAGTTTCAAAGTATCGCAAATCACATGAATCTATCCAATACAACATAATACGCATGAATTCGTCCTCAAATGCACAAAATTTTGCATTTTCAGCGAGATATTAGCGTTTTTTCTGAGTCTCGTTGAGAAATTTTTGACTCTATAAATCTGCTCACAAGTAAGATTTTGCTTCAAAAGTGCGTTATATGGCAGAATCTAGCACCAAATACATCATATTTCGTGTTTTTAGAGTGCTATTTGCAGTCTTACAAACTTTGGAATAAGTCGAATTCACGCTTTTTCGCGCAGATTTTCACAATCAAAAAGTTCATATTCCTATTCAGGACCTCATAATATGTATGAATCGATCGACAAAAACATCATATTCACTGTTTTCAGAGCGCTATCTGCAGTTATAAAAAGTTTGAAATAAGTCAAAATTACCACATTCTGAGCAGTTTCAAAGTATCGCAAATCACATAAATCTATCCAATATAACATAATACGCATAAATCCGTTTCAAAATGCACAAAATTTTGCGTTTCCAGCGAGTTATCAGCGTTTCTTCTGAGTCTTGCTGAGAAATTTTTGACTCTGATAATCTGCTCAGAAGCAAGATTTTGCTCCAAAAGTGCGTTATATGGCAGAATCTAGCACCAAATACCTCATATTTCGTGTTTTTAGAGTGCTATTCGCAAGTCTACAAACTTTGGAATACGTTGAAATCCCGCTTCTCCGCGCAGATATTCACAATCAAAAAGTTCATATTCCTATTCAGGACCTTATTATATGTATGAATCTATCGATAAAAACATCATATTTCGTGTTTTCGGAGCGCTATCCGCAGTTATATGAAGTTTGAAATAAGTCAACATCTCCACATTCTGAACAGTTTCAAAGTATCGCCAATCACATAAATCTATCCAATACAACATGATACGCATGAATCCGTCCTCAAATGCACAAAATTCTGCGTTTCCAGCGAGATATCAGCGTTTTTTCTGAGTCTCGGTGAGAAATTTTTGACTCTGTAAATCTGCTCAGAAGCAAGATTTTGCTCAAAAAGTGCGTTATATGGCAGAATCCAGCACCAAATACATCATGTTTCGTGTTTTTAGAGTGCAATCTGCAGTTTTACAAACTTTAGATTAAGTCGAAATCACGCTTTTCTGCGCGGATTTTCACAATCAAAAAGTTCATATTCCTATTCAGGACCTCATAATATGTATGAATCTTTCGACAGAAACATCATATTTAGTGTTTCCACAGCGCTATTTGCAGTTATATGAAGTTTGAAATAAGTCAAAATTACCACATTCTGAGCAGTTTCAAAGTATCGCAGATCACATGAATCTATCCAATACAACATAATACGCATGAATCCGTTCTCAAATGCACAAAATATTGCGTTTCCAGCGAGTTATCAGCGTTTCTTCTGAGTCTCGTTGAGAAATTTTTGACTCTGATAATCTGCTCAGAAGCAAGATTAAGCTTCAAAAGTTCGTTATATGGCAGAATCCAGCACTAAATACATCATATTTCGTGTTTTTATAGTGCTATCTGCAGTTTTGCAAACTCTGGAATAAGTCGAAATCACGCTTTTCCGCGCAAATATCCACAATCAAAAAGTTCATATTCCTATTCAGGACCTCATAATATGTATGAATCTATCGACAAAAACATCATATTTCGTGTTTTTAGAGCGCTATCTGCAGTTATATGAAGTTTGAAGTAAAACAAACTACCACATTCTGAGCAGTTTCAAAGTATCGCAAATCACATAAATCTATCCAATACAACATAATACGCATGAATCCGTCCTCAAATGCACAAAATTTTGCGTTTCCAGCGAGTTATCAGCGTTTCTTCTGAGTCTCGTTGAGAAATTTTTGACTCTGTTAATCTGCTCAGAAACAAGATTTTGCTTCAAAAGTGCGTTATATGGCAGAATCTAGCACCAAATACATCATATATCGTATTTTTAGAGTGCTATTTGCAGTTTTACAAACTTTGGAATAGGTCGAAATCACGCTCTTTCGCGCAGATTTTCACAATCAAAAAGTTCATATTCCCATTAAGGGACCTCATTATATGTATGAATCCATCGACAGAAACATCATATTTAGTGTTTTCAGAGCGCTATTTGCAGTTATATGAAGTTTGAAATAAGTCAAAATTACCACATTCTGAGCAGTTTCAAAGTATCGCAAATCACATAAATCTATCCAATACAACATAATACGCATGAATCCGTTCTCAAATGCACAAAATATTGCGTTTCCAGCGAGTTATCAGCGTTTCTTCTGAGTCTCGTTGAGAAATTTTTGACTCTGTTAATCTGCTCAGAAGCAAGATTAAGCTTCAAAAGTTCGTTATATGGCAGAATCCAGCACCAAATACATCATATTTCGTGTTTTTATAGTGCTATCTGCAGTTTTACAAACTCTGGAATAAGTCGAAATCACGCTTCTCCGCGCAAATATCCACAATCAAAAAGTTCATATTCCTATTCAGGACCTCATAATATGTATGAATCTATCGACAAAAACATCATATTTCGTGTTTTCAGAGCGCTATCTGCAGTTATATGAAGTTTGAAATAAGACAAATTACCACATTCTGAGCAGTTTCAAAGTATCGCAAATCACATAAATCTATCCAATACAACATAATACGCATTAATCCGTCCTCAAATGCACAAAATTTTGCGTTTCCAGCGAGTTATCAGCGTTTCTTCTGAGTCTCGTTGAGAAATTTTTGACTCTGTTAATCTGCTCAGAAATAAGATTTTGCTTCAGAAGTGCGTTATATGGCAGAATCTAGCACCAAATACATCATATATCGTATTTTTAGAGTGCTATTTGCAGTTTTACAAACTTTGGAATTGGTCGAAATCACGCTCTTACGCGCAGATTTTCACAATCAAAAAGTTCATATTCCTATTAAGGACCTCATTATATGTATGGATCCATCGACAAAAACATCATATTTCGTGTTCAGAGCGCTATCTGCAGTTATATGAAGTTCGAAATAAGTCAAAATTACCACATTCTGAGCAGTTTCAAAGTATCGCAAATCACATAAATCTATCCAATACAACATAATACGCATGAATCCGTTCTCAAATGCACAAAATATTGCGTTTCCAGCGAGTATCAGCGTTTCTTCTGAGTCTTGTTGAGAAATTTTTGACTCTGTTAATCTGCTCAGAAGCAAGATTAAGCTTCAAAAGTGCGTTATATGGCGGAATCCAGCACCAAATACATCATATTTCGTGTTTTTATAGTGCTATCTGCAGTTTTACAAACTCTACAATAAGTCGAAATCACGCTTTTCCGCGCAAATTTTCACAATCAAAAAGTTCATATTCCTATTCAGGTCTTCATAATATGTATGAATCTATCGACAAAAACATCATATTTCGTGTTTTAAGAGCGCTATCTACAGTTATATGAAGTTTGAAATAAGTCCCACAATAACCACAATCTGAGCAGTTTCGAAGTATCGCAAATCACATAAATCTATCCAATACAACATAATACGCATGAATTCGTCCTCAAATGCACAAAATTTTGCATTTTCAGCGAGATATTAGCGTTTTTTCTGAGTCTCGTTGAGAAATTTTTGACTCTATAAATCTGCTCACAAATAAGATTTTGCTTCAAAAGTGCGTTATATGGCAAAATCTAGCACCAAATACATCATATTTCGTGTTTTTAGAGTGCTATTTGCAGTTTTACAAACTTGGGAATAAGTCGAATTCTCGCTTTTCCGCGCAGATTTTCACAGTCAAAAAGTTCATATTCTTATTAAGAAGCTCATAATATGTATAAATCTGTCAACAAAAACATCATATTCCGTGTTTTCAGAGCGCTATCTGCAGTTATATGAAATTTGAAATAAGTCAAAATTACCACATTCTGAGCAGTTTCAAAGTATCGCCAATCACATAAATCTATCCAATACAACATAATACGCATAAATCCGTCCTCAGATGCAGAAAATTTTGCGTTTCCAGCATGTTAGCAGCGTTTTTTCTAAGTCTCGTTGAGAAATTTTTGACTGTAAATTTGCTCAGAAGCAAGATTTTGCTTCAAAAGTGCGTTATATGGCAGAATCTAGCACCAAATACATCATATTTTGTGTTTTTAGAGTGCTATTCGCAGTTCTACAAATTTGGAATAAGTTGAAATTCCGCTTTCCCCGCGCAGATTTTCACAATCAAAAAGTTCATATTCCTATTTAGGACCTTATTATATGTATGATTCTATCAATAAAAACATCATATTTCGTGTTTTCGGAGCGCTATCCGCAGTTATATAAAGTTTGAAATAAGTCAACATTACCACATTCTGAGCAGTTTCAAAGTATCGCCAATCACATAAATCTATCCAATACAACATGATACGCATGAATCCGTTCTCAAATGCACAAAATTCTGCGTTTCCAGCGAGATATCAGCGTTTTTTCTGAGTCTCGGTGAGAAATTTTTGACTCTGTAAATCTGCTCAGAAGCAAGATTTTGCTCAAAAAGTGCGTTATATGGCAGAATCCAGCACCAAATACATCATGTTTCGTGTTTTTAGAGTGCAATTTGCAGTTTTACAAACTTTAGATTAAGTCGAAATCACGCTTTTCCGCGCAAATTTTCACAATCAAAAAGTTTATATTCCTATTCAGGACCTCATAATATGTATGAATCTATCGACAAAAACATCATATTTCGTGTTATCAGAGCGCTATCTGCAGTTATATGAAGTTTGAGATAAGTCAAAATTACCACATTCTGAGCAGTTTCAAAGTATCGCAAATCACATGAATCTATCCAATACAACATAATTCGCATGAATCCGTCATCAAATACACAAAATTTTGCATTTCCAGCGAGTTATCAGCGTTTTTACTGAGTTTTGTTGAGAAATTTTTGACTCTTTAAATCTGCTCAAAAGCAAAATTTTGCTTCAAAAAGCGTCATATGGCCGAATCTAGCCACAAATACATCATATTTCGTGTTTTTAGAGTGCTATTTGCAGTTTTACAAACTTTGGAATAAGTCGAAATCACGCTTCTTTGCGCAGATTTTCACAATCAAAAAGTTTATATTCCTATTCAGGACCTCAAAATATGTATGAATCTATCGACAAAAACATCATATTTCGTGTTTTTAGAGCACATCCTGCAGTTATATGAAGTTTGAAATGAGTCAAAATTACCACATTCTGAGCAGTTTCAAAGTATCGCAAATCACATAAATCTATCCAATACAACATAATACGCATGAATCCGTCCTCAAATGCACAAAATTTTGCGTTTCCAGCGAGTTATCAGCGTTTCTTCTGAGTCTCGTTGAGAAATTTTTGACTCTGTTAATCTGCTCAGAAACAAGATTTTGCTTCAAAAGTGCGTTAATGGCAGAATCTAGCACCAAATACATCATATTTCGTATTTTTAGAGTGCTATTTGCAGTTTTACAAACTTTGGAATAGGTCGGGATCACGCTCTTTCGCGCAGATTTTCACAATCAAAAAGTTCATATTATTATTAAGGACCTCATAATATGTATGAATCCATCGACAAAAACATCATATTTCGTGTTCAGAGCGCTATCTGCAGTTATATGAAGTTCGAAATAAGTCAAAATTACCACATTCTGAGCAGTTTCAAAGTATCGCAAATCACATAAATCTATCCAATATAACATAATACGCATGAATCCGTCCTCAAATGCACAGAATTTTGCGTTTCCAGCGAGATATCAGCGTTTCATTTTAGTTTTGTTGAGAAATTTTTGACTCTGTAAATCTGCTCAGAAGCAAGATTTTGCTTCAAAAGTGCATTATATGGCAGAATCTAGCACCAAATACCTCATATTTCGTGTTTTTCGAGTGCTATTCGCAGTTCTACAAACTTTAGATTAAGTCGAAATCACGCTTTTCTGCGCGGATATTCACTATCAAAAAGTTCATATTCCTACTCAGGACCTTATAATATGTATGAATCTTCCGACAGAAACATCATATTCAGTGTTTTCAGAGCTCTATTTGCAGTTGTATGAAGTTTGAAATAAGTCGAAATTACCACATTCTGAGCAGTTTCAAAGTTTCGCAAATCACATAAATCTATCCAATAGAACATGAAACGCATGAATCCGTCCTCAAATGCACAGAATTTTGCGTTTCCAGCAAGATATCAGCGTTTTTTCTGAGTCTCGTTGAGAAATTTTTGACTCTGTAAATCTGCTCAAAAGCAAGATTTTGCTTCAAGAAGCGTCATATGGCCGAATCTAGCAGCAAATACATCATATTTCGTGTTTTTAGAGTGCTATTTGCAGTTTTACAAACTTTGGAATAAGTCGAAATCACGCTTCTTCGCGCAGATTTCCACAATCAAAAAGTTCATATTCATATTCAGGATCTCAAAATATGTATGAATCTATCGACAAAAACATCATATTTCGTGTTTTTAGAGCACTATCTGCAGTTATATGAAGTTTGAAATAAGTCAAAATTACCACAATCTGAGCAGTTTCAAAGTATCGCAAATCACATAAATCTATCCAATACAACATAATACGCATGAATTCGTCCTCAAATGCACAAAATTTTGCATTTTCAGCGAGATATTAGCGTTTTTTCTGAGTCTCGTTGAGAAATTTTTGACTCTATAAATCTGCTCACAAGTAAGATTTTGCTTCAAAAGTGCGTTATATGGCAAAATCTAGCACCAAATACATCATATTTTCGTGTTTTTAGTGTGCTATTTGCAGTTTTACAAACCTTGGAATAAGTCGAAATCACGCTTTCCCGCGCAAATTTTCACAATCAAAAAGTTCATATTCCTATTCAGGACCTCATAATATGTATGAATCTATCGACAAAAACATCATATTTCGTGTTTTCAGAGCGCTATTTGCAGTTATATGAAGTTTGAAATAAGTCAAAATTACCACATTCTGAGCAGTCTCAAAGTATTGCAAATCACATAAATCTATCCAATATAACATAATACGCATGAATTCGTCCTCAAATGCACAAGATTTTGCATTTTCAGCGAGATATTAGCGTTTTCTCTGAGTCTCGTTGAGAAATTTTTGACTCTATAAATCTGCTCACAAGTAAGATTTTGCTTCTAAAGTGCGTTATATGGCAGAATCTAGCACCAAATACATCATATTTCGTGTTTTCAGAGTGCTATTTGCAGTCTCACAAACTTTGGAATAAGTCGAATTCACGCTTTTTCGCGCATGTTTTCACAATCAAAAAGTTCATATTCCTATTCAGGACCTCATAATATGTATGAATCGATCGACAAAAACATCATATTTACTGTTTTCAGAGCGCTACTGCAGTTATAAAAAGTTTGAAATAAGTCAAAATTACCACATTCTGAGCAGTTTCAAAGTATCGCAAATCACATAAATCTATCCAATATAACATAATACACATAAATCCGTTTCAAAATGCACAAAATTTTGCGTTTCCAGCGAGTTATCAGCGTTTCTTTTGAGTCTTGCTGAGAAATTTTTGACTCTGTTAATCTGCTCAGAAGCAAGATTTTGCTCCAAAAGTGCGTTATATGGCAGAATCTAGCACCAAATACCTCATATTTCGTGTTTTTAGAGTGCTATTCGCAGTTCTACAAACTTTGGAATACGTTGAAATCCCGCTTCTCCGCGCAGATATTCACAATCAAAAAGTTCATATTCCCATTCAGGACCTCATAATATGTATGAATCTATCGACAAAAACATCATATTTCGTGTTTTCAGAGCGCTATCTGCAGTTATATGAAGTTTGAAATAAGACAAACTACCACATTCTGAGCAGTTTCAAAGTATCGCAAATCACATAAATCTATCCAATACAACATAATACGCATGAATCCGTCCTCAAATGCACAAAATTTTGCGTTTCCAGCGAGTTATCAGCGTTTCTTCTGAGTCTCGTTGAGAAATTTTTGACTCTGTTAATCTGCTCAGAAACAAGATTTTGCTTCAAAAGTGCGTTATATGGCAGAATCTAGCACCAAATACATCATATATCGTATTTTTAGAGTGCTATTTGCAGTTTTACAAACTTTGGAATAGGTCGAAATCACGCTCTTTCGCGCAGATTTTCACAATCAAAAAGTTCATATTCCCATTAAGGACCTTATTATATGTATGAATCCATCGACAAAAACATCATATTTCGTGTTCAGAGCGCTATCTGCAGTTATATGAAGTTCGAAATAAGTCAAAATTACCACATTCTGAGCAGTTTCAAAGTATCGCAAATCACATAAATCTATCCAATACAACATAATACGCATGAATTCGTCCTCAAATGCACAAAATTTTGCATTTTCAGCGAGATATTAGCGTTTTTTCTGAGTCTCGTTGAGAAATTTTTGACTCTATAAATCTGCTCACAAGTAAGATTTTGCTTCAAAAGTGCGTTATATGGCAAAATCTAGCACCAAATACATCATATTTTCGTGTTTTTAGTGTGCTATTTGCAGTTTTACAAACCTTGGAATAAGTCGAAATCACGCTTTTCCGCGCAAATTTTCACAATCAAAAAGTTCATATTCCTATTCAAGACCTCATAATATGTATGAATCTATCGACAAAAACATCATATTTCGTGTTTTCAGAGCGCTATTTGCAGTTATATGAAGTTTGAAATAAGTCAAAATTACCACATTCTGAGCAGTTTCAAAGTATTGCAAATCACATAAATCTATCCAATATAACATAATACGCATGAATTCGTCCTCAAATGCACAAGATTTTGCATTTTCAGCGAGATATTAGCGTTTTTTCTGAGTCTCGTTGAGAAATTTTTGACTCTATAAATCTGCTCACAAGTAAGATTTTGCTTCAAAAGTGCGTTATATGGCAGAATCTAGCACCAAATACATCATATTTCGTGTTTTCAGAGTGCTATTTGCAGTCTTACAAACTTTGGAATAAGTCGAATTCACGCCTTTTCGCGCATGTTTTCACAATCAAAAAGTTCATATTCCTATTCAGGACCTCATAATATGTATGAATCGATCGACAAAAACATCATATTCACTGTTTTCAGAGCGCTACTGCAGTTATAAAAAGTTTAAATAAGTCAAAATTACCACATTCTGAGCAGTTTCAAAGTATCGCAAATCTATCGCAAATCACATAAATCTATCCAATATAACATAATACACATAAATCCGTTTCAAAATGCACAAAATTTTGCGTTTCCAGCGAGTTATCAGCGTTTCTTCTGAGTCTTGCTGAGAAATTTTTGACTCTGTTAATCTGCTCAGAAGCAAGATTTTGCTCCAAAAGTGCGTTATATGGCAGAATCTAGCACCAAATACCTCATATTTCGTGTTTTTAGAGTGCTATTCGCTGTTCTACAAACTTTGGAATACGTTGAAATCCCGCTTCTCCGCGCAGATATTCACAATCAAAAAGTTCATATTCCCATTCAGGACCTCATAATATGTATGAATCTATCGACAAAAACATCATATTTCGTGTTTTCAGAGCGCTATCTGCAGTTATATGAAGTTTGAAATAAGACAAACTACCACATTCTGAGCAGTTTCAAAGTATCGCAAATCACATAAATCTATCCAATACAACATAATACGCATGAATCCGTCCTCAAATGCACAAAATTTTGCGTTTCCAGCGAGTTATCAGCGTTTCTTCTGAGTCTCGTTGAGAAATTTTTGACTCTGTAAATCTGCTCAAAAGCAAGATTTTGCTTCAAGAAGCGTCATATGGCCGAATCTAGCAGCAAATACATCATATTTCGTGTTTTTAGAGTGCTATTTGCAGTTTTACAAACTTTGGAATAAGTCGAAATCACGCTTCTTCGCGCAGATTTTCACAATCAAAAAGTTCATATTCATATTCAGGATCTCAAAATATGTATGAATCTATCGACAAAAACATCATATTTCGTGTTTTTAGAGCACTATCTGCAGTTATATGAAGTTTGAAATAAGTCAAAATTACCACAATCTGAGCAGTTTCAGAATATCGCAAATCACATAAATCTATCCAATACAACATAATACGCATGAATTCGTCCTCAAATGCACAAAATTTTGCATTTTCAGCGAGATATTAGCGTTTTTTCTGAGTCTCGTTGAGAAATTTTTGACTCTATAAATCTGCTCACAAGTAAGATTTTGCTTCAAAAGTGCGTTATATGGCAAAATCTAGCACCAAATACATCATATTTTCGTGTTTTTAGTGTGCTATTTGCAGTTTTACAAACCTTGGAATAAGTCGAAATCACGCTTTTCCGCGCAAATTTTCACAATCAAAAAGTTCATATTCCTATTCAGGACCTCATAATATGTATGAATCTATCGACAAAAACATCATATTTCGTGTTTTCAGAGCGCTATTTGCAGTTATATGAAGTTTGAAATAAGTCAAAATTACCACATTCTGAGCAGTTTCAAAGTATTGCAAATCACATAAATCTATCCAATATAACATAATACGCATGATTCGTCCTCAAATGCACAAGATTTTGCATTTTCAGCGAGATATTAGCGTTTTTTCTGAGTCTCGTTGAGAAATTTTTGACTCTATAAATCTTGCTCACAAGTAAGATTTTGCTTCAAAAGTGCGTTATATGGCAGAATCTAGCACCAAATACATCATATTTCGTGTTTTCAGAGTGCTATTTGCAGTCTTACAAACTTTGGAATAAGTCGAATTCACGCTTTTTCGCGCATGTTTTCACAATCAAAAAGTTCATATTCCTATTCAGGACCTCATAATATGTATGAATCGATCGACAAAAACATCATATTCACTGTTTTCAGAGCGCTACTGCAGTTATAAAAAGTTTGAAATTATTCAAAATTACCACATTCTGAGCAGTTTCAAAGTATCGCAAATCACATAAATCTATCCAATATAACATAATACACAAAAATCCGTTTCGAAATGCACAAAATTTTGCGTTTCCAGCGAGTTATCAGCGTTTCTTCTGAGTCTCGTTGAGAAATTTTTGACTCTGTTAATCTGCTCAGAAACAAGATTTTGCTTCAAAAAGTGCGTTATATGGCAGAATCTAGCACCAAATACATCATATATCGTATTTTTAGAGTGCTATTTGCAGTTTTACAAACTTTGGAATAGGTCGAAATCACGCTCTTTCGCGCAGATTTTCACAATCAAAAAAATCATATTCCCATTAAGGACCCTCATTATATGTATGAATCCATCGACAAAAACATCATATTTCGTGTTCAGAGCGCTATCTGCAGTTATATGAAGTTCGAAATAAGTCAAAATTACCACATTCTGAGCAGTTTCAAAGTATCGCAAATCACATAAATCTATCCAATACAACATAATACGCATGAATCCGTTCTCAAATGCACTAAATATTGCGTTTCCAGCGAGTTATCAGCGTTTCTTCTGAGTCTTGTTGAGAAATTTTTGACTCTGTTAATCTGCTCAGAAGCAAGATTAAGCTCCAAAAGTGCGTTATATGGCAGAATCCAGCACCAAATACATCATATTTCGTGTTTTTATAGTGCTATCTGCAGTTTTACAAACTCTAGAATAAGTCGAAATCACGCTTTTCCGCGCAAATTTTCACAATCAAAAAGTTCATATTCATATTCAGGATCTCAAAATATGTATGAATCTATCGACAAAAACATCATATTTCGTGTTTTTAGAGCACTATCTGCAGTTATATGAAGTTTGAAATAAGTCAAAATTACCACAATCTGAGCAGTTTCAAAGTATCGCAAATCACATAAATCTATCCAATACAACATAATACGCATGAATTCGTCCTCAAATGCACAAAATTTTGCATTTTCAGCGAGATATTAGCGTTTTTTTCTGAGTCTCGTTGAGAAATTTTTGGACTCTATAAATCTGCTCACAAGTAAGATTTTGCTTCAAAAGTGCGTTATATGGCAAAATCTAGCACCAAATACATCATATTTTCGTGTTTTTAGTGTGCTATTTGCAGTTTTAACAAACCTTGGAATAAGTCGAAATCACGCTTTCCCGCGCAAATTTTCACAATCAAAAAGTTCATATTCCTATTCAGGACCTCATAATATGTATGAATCTATCGACAAAAACATCATATTTCGTGTTTTCAGAGCGCTATTTGCAGTTATATGAAGTTTGAATAAGTCAAAATTACCACATTCTGAGCAGTTTCAAGTATTGCAAATCACATAAATCTATCCAATATAACATAATACGCATGAATTCGTCCTCAAATGCACAAGATTTTGCATTTTCAGCGAGATATTAGCGTTTTTTCTGAGTCTCGTTGAGAAATTTTTTGACTCTATAAATCTGCTCACAAGTAAGATTTTGCTTCTAAAGTGCGTTATATGGCAGAATCTAGCACCAAATACATCATATTTCGTGTTTTCAGAGTGCTATTTGCAGTCTCACAAACTTTGGAATAAGTCGAATTCACGCTTTTTCGCGCATGTTTTCACAATCAAAAAGTTCATATTCCTATTCAGGACCTCATAATATGTATGAATCGATCGACAAAAACATCATATTTACTGTTTTCAGAGCGCTACTGCAGTTATAAAAAGTTTGAAATAAGTCAAAATTACCACATTCTGAGCAGTTTCAAAGTATCGCAAATCACATAAATCTATCCAATATAACATAATACACATAAATCCGTTTCAAAATGCACAAAATTTTGCGTTTCCAGCGAGTTATCAGCGTTTCTTCTGAGTCTTGCTGAGAAATTTTTGACTCTGTTAATCTGCTCAGAAGCAAGATTTTGCTCCAAAAGTGCGTTATATGGCAGAATCTAGCACCAAATACCTCATATTTCGTGTTTTTAGAGTGCTATTCGCAGTTCTACAAACTTTGGAATACGTTGAAATCCCGCTTCTCCGCGCAGAATATTCACAATCAAAAAGTTCATATTCCCATTCAGGACCTCATAATATGTATGAATCTATCGACAAAAACATCATATTTCGTGTTTTTCAGAGCGCTATCTGCAGTTATATGAAGTTTGAAATAAGACAAACTACCACATTCTGAGCAGTTTCAAAGTATCGCAAATCACATAAATCTATCCAATACAACATAATACGCATGAATCCGTCCTCAAAT
>OZ022336.1:25196155-25343382 GCA_963989225.1 Dromius quadrimaculatus | reverse complement strand
TGCAGTTACATGAAGTTTGAAATAAGTAAAAATTAACACATTCTGAGCAGTTTCAAAGTATCGCAAATCACATAAATCTATCGAATACAACATAATGCGCATGGATCCGTCTCCCAATGCACAAAATTTTGCGTTTTCAGCGAGTTATCAGCGTTTTTTCTGAGTCTAGTTGAGAAATTTTTGACTCTGTAAATCTGCTCAGACGTAAGATTTTGCTTTGAAAGTGCGTTATATCGCAAAATCTAGCACCAAATACAACATATCTCGTGTTTTTAGAGTGCTATTTGCAGTTTTACGGACTTTGGAACAAGTCGGAATCACGCTTTTCCGCGCAGATTTTCACAATCAAAAAGTTTATATTCCTATTCAGGACCTCATTATATGTATGAATCTATCGACAAAAACATCATATTTAGTGTTTCCAGAGCGCTATCTGCAGTTATATGAAGTTTGAAATAAGTCAAAATTACCACATTCTGAGCAGTTTCAAAGTATCGCAAATCACATAAATCTATCCAATACAACATAATACGCATGAATCCGTCCTCAAATGCACAAAATTGTGCGTTTCCAGCGAGTTATCAACGTTTTTTCTGAGTCTCGTTGAGAAATTTTTGACTCTGTAAATCTGCTCAGACGCAAGATTTTGCTTCAAAGGTGCGTTATATGGCAGAATCTAGCAAAAAATACATCATATTCCGTGTTTTTAGAGTGCTATTTGCAGTTCTACAAACTTTGGAATAAGTCAAAATCACGCATTTCCGCGCAGATTTTCACAATAAAAAAGTTCATATTCCTATTCAGGACCTCATATTATGTATGAATCTATCGACAAAAACATCATATTCCGTGTTTTCAGAGCGCTATCTGCAGTTATATGAAGTTTGAAATAAGTCAGAATTACCACATTCTGAGCAGTTTCAAAGTATCGCAAATCATATAAATCTATCCAATACAACATAATACGCATGAATCCGTCCTCAGATGCACAAAATTTTGCGTTTCCGACGAGTTATCAGCGTTTTTTCAGAGACTAGTTGAGAAATATTCGACCCCGTAAACCTGCTCAGAAGCAAGATTTTGCTTCAAAAGTGCGTTATATGGCAGAATCTAGCACCAAGTACATCATATTTCGTGTTTTTAGAGTGCTATTTGCAGTTTCACAAACTTTGGAATAGGTCGAAATCACGCTTTTCCGCGCAGATTTTCACAACCAAAAAGTTCATATTCCTATTCAGGACCTCATGATATGTATGAATCTATCGACAAAAACATCATATTTCGTGTTTTTAGAGCGCTATCTGCAGTTATATGAAGATTGAAATAAGTCAAAATTACCACATTTTGAGCAGTTTCAAAGTATAGCAAATCACATAAATCTATCGAATACAACATAATACGCATGAATCCGTCCCCCAATGCACAAAATTTTGCGTTTCAGCGAGTTATCAGCGTTTTTTCTGAGTCTCGTTGAGAAATTTTTGACTCTGTAAATCTGCTCAGACGCAAGATTTTGCTTCAAAAGTGCGTTATATCGCAAAATCTAGCACCAAATACAACATATCTCGTGTTTTTAGAGTGCTATTTGCAGTTTTACGGACTTTGGAAGAAGTCGAAACCACGCTTTTCCGCGCAGATTTTTACAATCAAAAAGTTTATATTCCTATTCTTGACCTTATTATATGTATGAATTCATCGACAAAAACATCATATCCAGTGTTTCCAGAGCGCTATCTGCAGTTATATGAAGTTCAAAATGAGTCAAAATTACCACATTCTGAGCAGTTTCGAAGTATCGCAAATCACATAAATCTATCCAATACAACATGATACGCATGAATCCGTTCTCAAATGCACAAAATTATGCGTTTCCAGCGAGTTATTAGCGTTTTTTCTGCGTCTCAAAGATAAATTTTTGACTTTGTAAATCTGCTCAGAAGCAATATTTTGCTTTGAAAGTGCGTTATATGGCGGAATCAAGCACCAAATACACCATATTCCGTGTTTCAAGAGTGCTATTTGCAGTTTTACAAACTCTGGAATAAGTAGGAATCACGCTTTTCCGCGGTGATTCTCACAATCAAAAAGTTCATACTCCTATTCAGGACCTCATAATATGTATGAATCTATCTACAAAAACATCATATTCCGTGTTTTCAGAGCGCTATCTGCAGTTATATGAAGTTTGAAATAAGTCAAAATTACCACACTCTGAGCGGTTTCAAAGTATTGCAAATCACATAAATCTATCCAATACAACATAATACGCATGAATCCGTTCTCAAATGCACAAATATTGCGTTTCCAGCAAGTTATCAGCGTTTTTTCTGAGTCTCGTTGAGAAATTTTTGACTCTGTAAATCTGCTCAAAAGCCAGATTTTGCTTCAATAGTGCGTTATATGGCAGAATCTAGCACAAAATACATCATATTCCGTGTTTTGAGAGTGCTATTTGCAGTTCTACAAACTTTGGAATAAGTCAAAATCACGCATTTCCGCGCAGATTTTCACAATCAAAAAGTTCATATTCCTATTCAGGACCTCATATTATGTATGAATCTATCGACAAAAACATCATATTCCGTGTTTTCAGAGCGCTATCTGCAGTTATATGAAGTTTGAAATAAGTCAGAATTACCACATTATGAGCAGTTTCAAAGTATCGCAAATCATATAAATCTATCCAATACAACATAATACGCATGAATCCGTCCTCAGATGCACGAAATTTTGCGTTTCCAACGAGTTATCAGCGTTCTTTCAGAGACTAGTTGAGAAACATTCGACCCTGTAAACCTGCTCAGAAGCAAGATTTTGCTTCAAAAGTGCGTAATATGGCAGAATCTAGCACCAAGTACATCATATTTCGTGTTTTTAGAGTGCTATTTGCAGTTTCACAAACTTTGGAATAAGTCGAAATCACGCTTTTCCGCGCAGATTTTCACAATCAAAAAGTTCATATTCCTATTCAGGACCTCATATTATGTATGAATCTATCTACAAAAACATCATATTCCGTGTTTTCAGAGCGCTATCTGCAGTTATATGAAGTTTGAAATAAGTCAAAATTACCACACTCTGAGCGGTTTCAAAGTATTGCAAATCACATAAATCTATCCAATACAACATAATACGCATGAATCCGTTCTCAAATGCACAAAATATTGCGTTTCCAGCAAGTTATCAGCGTTTTTTCTGAGTCTCGTTGAGAAATTTTTGACTCTGTAAATCTGCTCAAAAGCCAGATTTTGCTTTAATAGTGCGTTATATGGCAGAATCTAGCACAAAATACATCATATTCCGTGTTTTGAGAGTGCTATTTGCAGTTCTACAAACTTTGGAATAAGTCAAAATCACGCATTTCCGCGCAGATTTTCACAATCAAAAAGTTCATATTCCTATTCAGGACCTCATATTATGTATGAATCTATCGACAAAAACATCATATTCCGTGTTTTCAGAGCGCTATCTGCAGTTATATGAAGTTTGAAATAAGTCAGAATTACCACATTATGAGCAGTTTCAAAGTATCGCAAATCATATAAATCTATCCAATACAACATAATACGCATGAATCCGTCCTCAGATGCACGAAATTTTGCGTTTCCAACGAGTTATCAGCGTTCTTTCAGAGACTAGTTGAGAAACATTCGACCCTGTAAACCTGCTCAGAAGCAAGATTTTGCTTCAAAAGTGCGTAATATGGCAGAATCTAGCACCAAGTACATCATATTTCGTGTTTTTAGAGTGCTATTTGCAGTTTCACAAACTTTGGAATAAGTCGAAATCACGCTTTTCCGCGCAGATTTTCACAATCAAAAAGTTCATATTCCTATTCAATACCTCATAATATGTATGAATCTATCGACAAAAACATCATAGTTCGTGTTTTTAGAGCGCTATCTGCAGTTATAGGAAGTTTGAAATAAGTCACAATTACCACATTCTGAGCAGTTCCAAAGTATCGCAAATCACATTAATCTATCCAATACAACATATACGCATGAATTCGTCTTTAAATGCACAAAATTTTGCGTTTCCAGCGAGTTATCAACGTTCTTTCTGAGTCTCGTTGAAAATTTTTTGACTCTGTAGATCTGCTCTGAAGCAAGATTTTGCTTTAAATGTGCGTTATATGAAAGAATCTAGCACCAAATACATCATATTTCATGTTTTTAGGGTGCTATTCGCAGTTTTACAAACTTTGGAATAAGTCGAAATCACGCTTTTCCGCGCAGATTTTCCCAATAAAAAAGTTCATATTCCTATTCAGGACCTCATAATATGTATGAATCTATCTACAAAAACATCATATTCCGTGTTTTCAGAGCGCTATCTGCTTTTATATGAAGTTTGGAATAAGTCAAAATTACCACACTCTGAGCAGTTTCAAAGTATTGCAAATCACATAAATCTATCCAATACAACATAATACGCATGAATCCGTACTCAAATGCACAAAATATTGCGTTTCCAGCAAGTTATCAGCGTTTTTTCTGAGTCTAGTTGAGAAATTTTTGACTCTGTAAATCTGCTCAAAAGCAAGATTTTGCTCCAAAAGTGCGTTATATGGCAGAATCTTGCACCAAATACATCATATTCCGTGTTTTGAGAGTGCTATTTGCAGTTCCACAAACTTTGGAATAAGTCAAAATCACGCTTTTCCGCGCAGATTTTCACAATCAAAAAGTTCATATTCCTATTCAGGACCTCATATTATGTATGAATCTATAGACAAAAACATCATATTCCGTGTTTTTCAGAGCGCTATCTGCAGTTATATGAAGTTTGAAATAAGTCAGAATTACCACATTCTGAGCAGTTTCAAAGTATCGCAAATCATATAAATCTATCCAATACAATATAATACGCATGAATCCGTCCTCAGATGCAAGAAATTTTGCGTTTCTGACGAGTTATCAGCGTTTTTTCAGAGACTAGTTGAGAAATATTTGACCCTGTAAATCTGCTCAGAAGCAAGATTTTGCTTCAAAAGTGCGTAATATGGCAGAATCTAGCACCAAGTACATCATATTTCGTGTTTTTAGAGTGCTATTTGCAGTTTCGCTTACTTTAGAATAAGTCGAAATCACGCTTTTCCGCGCTGATTTCCACAATCAAAAAGTCCATATTCCTATTCAATACCTCATAATATGTATGAATTTATCGACAAAAACATCATAGTTCGTGTTTTCAGAGCGCTATCTGCAGTTATAGGAAGTTTGAAATAAATCAAAATCACCAGATTCTGAGCAGTTTCAAAGTATCGCAAATCACATAAATCTATCCAATACAACATGATACGCATGGATTCGTTCTTAAATGCACAGAATTTCCACAATCAGAGAGTTCATATTCCTATTCAGGACCTTATAATATGTATGAATCTATCGACAAAAACATCATATTTCGTGTTTTCAGAGCGCTATCTGCAGTTATATGGAGTTTGAAATGAGTCACAATTACCACATTCTGAGCAGTTCCAAAGTATCGCAAATCACTATCCAATACAACATGATACGCATGAATCCGTTCTCAAATGCACAAAATTATGCGTTTCCAGCGAGTTATTAGCGTTTTTTTCTGAGTCTCAAAGATAAATTTTTGACTTTGTAAATCTGCTCAAAAGCAAGATTTTGCTTTGAAAGTGCGTTATATGGCGGAATCAAGCACCAAATACACCATATTTCGTGTTTTAAGAGTGCTATTTGCAGTTTTACAAACTTTGGAATAAGTAGGAATCACGCTTTTCCGCGGTGATTCTCACAATCAAAAAGTTCATATTCCTATTCAGGACCTCATAATATGTATGAATCTATCTACAAAAACATCATATTCCGTGTTTTCAGAGCGCTATCTGCAGTTATATGAAGTTTGAAATAAGTCAAAATTACCACACTCTGAGCGGTTTCAAAGTATTGCAAATCACATAAATCTATCCAATACAAAATAATACGCATGAATCCGTTCTCAAATGCACAAAATATTGCGTTTCCAGCAAGTTATCAGCGTTTTTTCTGAGTCTCGTTGAGAAATTTTTGACTCTGTAAATCTGCTCAAAAGCAAGATTTTGCTTCAAAAGTGCGTTATATGCAGAATCTAGCACAAAATACATCATATTCCGTGTTTTTAGAGTGCTATTTGCAGTTCTACAAACTCTGGAATAAGTCGAAACAACGCATTTCCGCGCAGATTTTCACAATCAAAAAGTTCATATTCCTATTCAGGACCTCATATTATGTATGAATCTATCGACAAAAACATCATATTCCGTGTTTTCAGAGCGCT
Organism: Dromius quadrimaculatus; assembly: GCA_963989225.1. Lineage (NCBI taxonomy): Eukaryota > Metazoa > Arthropoda > Insecta > Coleoptera > Carabidae > Dromius > Dromius quadrimaculatus. Next base: position 25,337,094 of record OZ022336.1, on the reverse strand, counting down.
ATCTGCAGTTATATAAAGTTTGAAATAAGTCAGAATTACCACATTCTGAGCAGTTTCAAAGTATCGCAAATCATATAAATCTATCCAATACAACATAATACGCATGAATCCGTCCTCAGATGCACGAAATTTTGCGTTTCCGACGAGTTATCAGCGTTTTTTCAGAGACTAGTTGAGAAACATTCGACCCTGTAAACCTGCTCAGAAGCAAGATTTTGCTTCAAAAGTGCGTAATATGGCAGAATCTAGCACCAAGTACATCATATTTCGTGTTTTTAGAGTGCTATTTGCAGTTTCACAAACTTTGGAATAAGTCGAAATCACGCTTTTCCGCGCAGATTTTCACACTCAAAAAGAACATATTCCTATTCAATACCTCATAATATGTATGAATCTATCGACAAAAACATCATAGTTCGTGTTTTTCAGAGCGCTATCTGCAGTTATAGGAAGTTTGAAATAAATCAAAATCACCAGATTCTGAGCAGCTTCAAAGTATCGCAAATCACATAAATCTATCCAATACAACATGATACGCATGGATTCCTTCTCAAATGCACAGAATTTCCACAATCAAAAAGTTCATATTCCTATTCAGGACCTTATAATATGTATGAATCTATCGACAAAAACATCATATTTCGTGTTTTCAGAGCGCTATCTGCAGTTATATGAAGTTTGAAATAAGTCACAATTACCACATTCTGAGCAGTTCCAAAGTATCGCAAGTCACATTAATCTATCCAATACAACATATACGCATGAATTCGTCTTCAAATGCACAATCCAGCAAGTTATCAGCGTTTTTTCTGAGTCTCGTTGAAAATTTTTTGACTCTGTAGATCTGCTCTGAAGCAAGATTCTGCTTTAAATGTGCGTTATATGGAAAAATCTAGCACCAAATACATCATATTTCATGTTTTTAGGGGTGCTACTCGCAGTTTTACAAACTTTGGAATAAGTCGAAATCACGCTTTTCCGCGCAGATTTTCCAAATAAAAGAGTTCATATTCCTATTCAGGACCTCATGATATGTATGAATCTATCTACAAAAACATCATATACCGTGTTTTCAGAGCGCTATCTGCTTTTATATGAAGTTTGAAATAAGTCAAAATTACCACACTCTGAGCAGTTTCAAAGTATTGCAAATCACATAAATCTATCCAATACAACATAATACGCATAAATCCGTACTCGAATGCACAAAATATTGCGTTTCCAGCAAGGTTTCTTCTGAGTCTCGTTGATAAATTTTTGACTCTGTAAATCTGCTCAAAAGCAAGATTTTGCTTCAAAAGTGCGTTATATGGCAGAATCTTGCACCAAATACATCAATTCCGTGTTTTTAGAGTGCTATTTGCAGTTCTACAAACTTTGGAATAAGTCAAAATCACGCTTTTCCGCGCAGATTTTCACAATCAAAAAGTTCATATTCCTATTCAGGACCTCATATTATGTATGAATCTATAGACAAAAACATCATATTCCGTGTTTTCAGAGCGCTATCTGCAGTTATATGAAGTTTGAAATAAGTCAGAATTACCACATTCTGAGCAGTTTCAAAGTATCGCAAATCATATAAATCTATCCAATACAATATAATACGCATGAATCCGTTCTCAGATGCACGAAATTTTGCGTTTCCGACGAGTTATCAGCGTTTTTTCAGAGACTAGTTGAGAAATATTTGACCCTGTAAATCTGCTCAGAAGCAAGATTTTGCTTCAAAAGTGCGTAATATGGCAGAATCTAGCACCAAGTACATCATATTTCGTGTTTTTAGAGTGCTATTTGCAGTTTCGCTAACTTTAGAATGAGTCGAAATCACGCTTTTCCGCGCAGATTTCCACAATCAAAAAGTTTATATTCCTATTCAATACCTCATAATATGTATGAATTCATCGACGAAAACATCATGGTTCGAGTTTTCAGAGCGCTATCTGCAGTTATAGGAAGTTTGGAATAAATCAAAATCACCAGATTCTGAGCAGCTTCAAAGTATCGCAAATCACATAAATCTATCCAATACAACATGATACGCATGGATTCGTTCTCAAATGCACAGAATTCCCACAATCAGAAAGTTCATATTCCTATTCAGGACCTTATAATATGTATGAATCTATCGACAAAAACATCATATTTCGTGTTTTCAGAGCGCTATCTGCAGTTATATGAAGTTTGAAATAAGTCACAATCACCACTTTCTGAGCAGTTCCAAAGTATCGCAAATCACATTAATCTATCCAATACAACATATACGCATGAATTCGTCTTCAAATGCACAAAATTTTTGCGTTTCCAGCGAGTTATCAACGTTTTTTCTGAGTCTCGTTGAAAATTTTTTGACTCTGTAGATCTGCTCTGAAGCAAGATTTTGCTTTGAAGGTGCGTTATATGGAAGAATCTAGCACCAAATACATCATATTTCATGTTTTTAGGGTGCTATTCGCAGTTTTACAAACTTTGGAATAAGTCGAAATCACGCTTTTCCGCGCAGATTTTCCCAATAAAAAAGTTCATATTCCCATTCAGGACCTCATAATATGTATGAATCTATCTACAAAAACATCATATTCCGTGTTTTCAGAGCGCTATCTGCTTTTATATGAAGTTTGAAATAAGTCAAAATTACCACACTCTGAGCAGTTTCAAAGTATTGCAAATCACATAAATCTATCCAATACAACATAATACACATGAATCCGTACTCAAATGCACAAAATATTGCGTTTCCAGCAAGTTATCAGCGTTTTTTCTGAGTCTCGTTGAGAAATTTTTGACTCTGTAAATCTGCTCAAAAGCAAGATTTTGCTTCAAAAGTGCGTTATATGGCAGAATCTAGCACCAAATACATCATATTCCGTGTTTTCAGTGTGCTATTTGCAGTTCTACAAACTTTGGAATAAGTCGAAATCACGCTTTTCCGCGCAGATTTCCACAATCAAAAAGTTCATATTCCTATTCAGGACCTCATATTATGTATGAATCTATAGCAAAAAACATCATATTCCGTGTTTTCAGAGCGCTATCTGCAGTTATATGAAGTTTGAAATAAGTCAAAATTACCACATCCTGAGCAGTTTCAAAGTATCGCAAATCATATAAATCTATCCAATACAATATAATACGCATGAATCCGTCCTCAGATGCACGAAATTTTGCGTTTCCGACGAGTTATAAGCGTTTTTTCAGAGACTAGTTGAGAAATATTTGACCCTGTAAATCTGCTCAGAAGCAAGATTTTGCTTCAAAAGTGCGTAATATGGCAGAATCTAGCACCAAGTACATCATATTTCGTGTTTTTAGAGTGCTATTTGCAGTTTCGCTAACTTTAGAATAAGTCGAAATCACGCTTTTCCGCGCAGATTTCCACAATCAAAAAGTTCATATTCCTATTCAATACCTCATAATATATATGAATTCATCGACAAAAACATCATAGTTCGTGTTTTCAGAGCGCTTTCAGCAGTTATAGGAAGTTTGAAATAAATCAAAATCACCAGATTTTGAGCAGTTTCAAAGTATCGCAAATCACATAAATCTATCCAATACAACATGATACGCATGGATTCGTTGTTAAATGCACAGAATTTCCACAATCAGAAAGTTCATATTCCTATTCAGGACCCTATAAAATGTATGAATCTATCGACAAAAACATCATATTACGTGTTTTCAGAGCGCTATCTGCAGTTATATGAAGTTTGAAATGAGTCACAATTACCACATTCTGAGCAGTTCCAAAGTATCGCAAATCACTTAAATCTATCCAATACAACATAATACGCATGAATTCGTCTTCAAATGCACAAAATTTTGCGTTTCCAGCGAGTTATCAGCGTATTTTCTGAGTCTCGTTGAAAAATTTTTGACTCTGTAGATCTGCTCTGGAGCAAGATTTTGCTTTAGAAGTGCGTTATATGGAAGAATCTAGCACCAAATACATCATATTTCATGTTTTTAGGGTGCAATTCGCAGTTTTACAAACTTTGGAATAAGTCGAAATCACGCTTTTCTGCGCAGATTTTCACAATCAAAAAGTTCATATTTCTATTCAGGACCTCATAATATGTATGAATCTATCCACAATAACATCATATTCCGTGTCTTCGGAGCGCTATCTGCAGTTATATGAAGTTTGAAATAAGTCAAAATTACCACATTCTGAGCAGTTTCAAAGTATCGCAAATCACATAAATCTATCCAATACAACATAATACGCATGAATCCGTTCTCAATTGCACAAAATTTTGCGTTCCAAGCGAGTTATCAGCGTTTTTCCTGAGACTCGTTGAGAAATTTTTGACTCTGAAAATCTGCTCAGAAGCAAGATTTTGATTCAAAAGTGCGTTATATGGCAGAATCTAGCACCAAATACATCATATTTCGTGGTTTTAGAGTGCTATTTGCAGTTTCACAATTTTTGGAATAAGTCAAAATCACGCTTTTCCGCGCGGATTTCTTCAATCAAAAAGTTCATATTTCTATTCAGGACCTCATAATATGTATGAATCTATGGACAAAAACATCATATTTTGTGTTCTCAGAGCGCTATCTGCAGTTATATGAAGTTTGAATAAGTCAAAATTATCACATTCTGAGCAGATTCAAAGTATCGCAAATTACATAAATCTATCCAATACAACATGATACGCGTGAATCCGTCCTCAAATGCACAAAATTTTGCATTCGTAGCGAGTTATCAGCGTTTTTTCTGTCTCGTTGAGGAATTTTTGACTCTGTTAATCTGCTCAGAAGCAAGATTTTGCTTCAAAAGTGACTTATATGGCAGAATCTAGCACCAAATACATCATATTTCGTGTTTTTAGAGTGCTATTTGCAGTTTTACAAACTTTGGAATAAGTCGAAATCACGCTTTTCCGCGCAAATCTTCACGAACAGATAGTTCATATTCCTATTCAGGACCTCATATAATGTATCAATCTATTGACAAGAACATCATTTTTCGTGTTTTCAGAGCGCTATCTGCAGTTATATGAAGTTTGAAATAAGTCAAAATTACCACATTCTGAGCAGTTTCAAAGTATCGCAAATCACATAAATCTATCCAATACAACATAATAAGCAGGAACCCGTCCTCAAATGAACAAAATTTTGCGTTTCCAGTGAGTTATCAGCGTTTTATCTGAGTCTCGTTGAGCAATTTTGACTCTGTAAATCTGCTCAGAAATAAGATTCTGCTTCAAAAGTGCGTTATATGGCAGAATCTAGCACCAAACACATCATATTTTGTGTTTTTAGATTGCTATTTGCAGTCTTACAAACTTTGGAATAGGTCGAAATCACGCTTTTCCGCGCTGATTTTCACAATCATAAAGTTCATATTCCTATTCAGGACTTGATAATGTGTATGAATCTATCATCAAACACATCCTATTTCATGTTTCCAGAGCGCTATCTGCAGTTATATGAAGTGTGAAATAAGTCAAAATTACCACATTTTGCGCAGTTTCTAAGTATATATCACATAAATCTATCCAATAAACATAATACGCATGAATCTGTCCTCAAATGCACAAAATTTTTCGTTCCCAGCGAGTTATCAGCGTTTTTCATGAGTCTCGTTGAGAAATTTTTGACCCTGTAAATCTGCTCAGAAGTTTGCTACAAAAGTGCGTTATATGGCAGGATCTAGCACCAAATACATCATATTTTGTGTTTTTAGAGTGCTATTTGCAGTTTTACAGACTTTGGAATTAGTCGAAATCACGCTTTTACGCGCAGATTTCCACAATCAAAAAGTACATATTCCTATTTAGGACTTTATAATATGTATTAATATCGACAAGAACATCATATTTCGTATTCTCAGAGCGTTATCTGCAGTTATATGAAGTTTGAATAAGTCAAAATTACCACATTCTGAGCAGTTTCAAAGTATCGCAAATCACATAAATCTATCCAATACAACATAATACGCATGAATCCGTCCTTAAATGCACAAAATTTTGCGTTTCCAGCAAGTTATCAGCGTTATTTCTGAGTCTGAAAGATAAATTTTTGACTCAGTACATCTGCTCCAAAACAAGAATTTGCTTCAGAAGTGCGTTGTATGGCAGAATCTAGCACCAAATACATCATAATTCGTGTTTTTAGAGTGCTATTTGCAGTTTTACAAACTTTGGAATCAGTCGAAATCACGCTTTTCCGCGCAGATTTCCAAAATCAAAAAGTTCATATTCCTATTCAGGACCTCATAATATGTATGAATCTATCGACAAAAACATCATATTCCATTTTTTCAGAGCGCTATCTGCAGTTATATGAAGTTTGAAATAAGTCGAAATTACCACATTCTAAGCAGTTTCAAAGTATCGCAAATCACATAACTCTATCCAATACAAAATAATACGCATGATTCCGTCCTCAAATGCACAAAATTTTTGCGTTTCCAGCGAGTTATCAGCGTTATTTCTGTCTCAAAGATGAATTTTTGACTCAGTACATCTGCTCCAAAACAAGATTTTGCTTCAGAAGTGCGTTATATGGCAGAATCTAGCACCAAATACATCATATTTTGTGTCTTTGGAGTGCTATTCGCAGTCTTACAAACTTTGGAAAAAGTCGAAATCACGCTTTTCCGCACAGATTTTCACAATCAAAAAGTTCATATTCCTATCCAGGACCTCATAATATGTATGAATCTATCGACAAAAACATCATATTTCGTGTTTTCAGGGCGCTATCTGCAGTTATATGAAGTTTGAAATAAGTCAGAATTACGACATTCTGAGCAGTCTCAAAGTATGGCAAATCACATAAATCTATCCAATAAACAAGATACGCATGAATCCGTCTTTAGATGCACAAAATTTTGCGTTTCCAGCGAGTTATCAGCGTTTCGTCTAAGTCTTGTTGAGAAATTTTTGACTCTGTAAACCTGCTCAGAAGTAAGATTTTGCTTCAAAAGTGCGTTATATGGCAAAATCTAGCACCAAATACATCATATTTTGTGTTTTTAGAGTGCTATTTGCAGTTTTACAAGCTTTGGAATAAGTCAAAATCACGCTTTTACGCGCAGATTTTCACAATCAAAAAGTTCTTATTCCTATTCAGGACTTTATAATATGTATGAATCTATCGACAAAAACATCATATTCCGTTTTTTTCAGAGCGCTATCTGCAGTTATATGAAGTTTGGAATAAGTCGAAATTACCACATTCTGAGCAGTTTCAAAGTATCGCAAATCACATAAATCTATCCAATACAAAATAATACGCATGAATCCGTCCCCAAATGCACAAAATTTTGCGTTTCCAGCAAGTTATCAGCGTTATTTCTGAGTCTCAAAGATGAATTTTTGACTCAGTACATCTGCTCCAAAACAAGATTTTGCTTCAGAAGTGCGTTGTATGGCAGAATCTAGCACCAAATACATCATATTTCGTGTTTTTAGAGTGCTATTTGCAGTTTTACAAACTTTGGAATAAGTCGAAATCACGCTTTTCCGCGCATATTTACAATAAAAAAGTTCATATTCCTATTCAAGACCTCATAATATGTATGAATCTATCGACAAAAACATCATATTCCGTTTTTTCAGAGCGCTATCTGCAGTTATATGAAGTTTGAAATAAGTCGAAATTACCACATTCTGAGCAGTTTCAAAGTATCGCAAATCACATAAATCTATCCAATACAACATAATACGCATGAATCCGTCCTCAAATGCATGAAATTTTGCGTTTCCAGCAAGTTATCAGCGTTTTTTCTGACTCTCAAAGATGAATTTTTGACTAAGTACATCTGCTCCAAACAAGATTTTGCTTCAGAAGTGCGTTGTATGGCAGAATCTAGCACCAAATACATCATATTTCGTGCTTTTAGAGTGCTACTTGCAGTTCAACAAACTCAGGAATAAGTCGAAATCACGCTTTTCCGCGCAGACTCTCACAATCAAAAAGTTCATATTCCCATTGAGAACCTCATAATATGTATGAATCTATCGACAAAAACATCATATTTCGTGTTTTCAGAGCGCTATCTGCAGTTATATGAAGTTTGAAATAAGTCAAAATTACCACATTCTGAGCAGTTTCAAAGAATCGCAAATCACATAAATCTATCCAATACAACATGATATGCATGAATCCGTCCTCAAATGCACAAAATTTTGCGTTTCCAGCGAGTTATCAGCGTTTTTTCTGAGTCTCATTGAGCGATATTTGACTCTGTAAATCTGCTCAGAAGGAAGATTTTGCTCCAAAAGTGCGTTATATGGCAGAATCTAGCACCAAATACATCATATTTCGTGCTTTTAGAGTGCTACTTGCAGTTCAACAAACTCAGGAATAAGTCGAAATCACGCTTTTCCGCGCAGACTCTCACAATCAAAAAGTTCATATTCCCATTGAGAACCTCATAATATGTATGAATCTATCGACAAAACATCATATTTCGTGTTTTCAGAGCGCTATCTGCAGTTATATGAAGTTTGAAATAAGTCAAAATTACCACATTCTGAGCAGTTTCAAAGAATCGCAAATCACATAAATCTATCCAATACAACATGATATGCATGAATCCGTCCTCAAATGCACAAAATTTTGCGTTTCCAGCGAGTTATCAGCGTTTTTTCTGAGTCTCATTGAGCGATATTTGACTCTGTAAATCTGCTCAGAAGCAGGATTTTGCTTCAAAAGTGCGTTATATGGCAGAATCTAGCACCAAATACATCATATATCGTGTTTTTAGAGTGCTATTTGGAGTTTCACAAACTTTGAAATAAGTCGAAATCACGCTTTTCCGCGTAGATTTCAACAATCAAAAAGTTCATATTCCTATTCAGGACCTCATAATATGTATAAATCTATGGACAAAAACATCATATTTTGTGATTTCAGAGCGCTATCTGCAGTTATATGAAGTTTGAAATAAGTCTAAATCACCACATTCTGAACAGTTCCAAAGTATCGCAAATCACATAAATCTATCCAATACAACATAATACGCAGGAATTCGCCCTCAAATGCACAAAAGTTTGCGTTCCAGCGAGTTATCAGCGTTTTTTCTGAGTCTCGTTGAGAAATTTTTGACCCTGTAAATCTGCTCAGAAGCAAGATTTTGCTTCAAAAGTGCGTTATATGGCAGAATCTAGCACCAGATACATCATATTTTGTGTTTTTAGAGTGCTATTTGCAGTTTCAAACTCTAGAATAAGTCGAAATCACGCTTTTCCGCGCAGATTTTCACAATCACAAAGTTCATATTTCTATTCGGGACCTCATAATATGTATGAATCTATCGACAAAAACATCATATTTTGTGTTTTCAGAGCGCTATCTGCAGTTATATGAAGTTTGAAATAAGTCAAAATTACCACATTCTGAGCAGTTTCAAAGTATCGCAAATCACATAAATCTATCCAATACAACATGATATGCATGAATCCGTCCTCAAATGCACAAAATTTTGCGTCTCCAGCGAGTTATCAGCGTTTTTTCTGAGTCTCGTTGAGAAATTTTTGACTCGGTAAATTTGCTCCGAAGCAAGATTTTGCTTCAAAGGTGCGTTATATGGCAGAATCTAGCATCAAATACATCATATTTCGTGTTTCAGAGTGGAATTTGCAGTTTTACAGACTAGGGAATGAGTCGAAATCACGCTTTTCCGCGCAGATTTTCACAATCAAAAAGTACATATTCCTATTCAGGACTTCATAATATGTATTAATCTATCGACAAAAACATCATATTTCGTATTTTCAGAGCGCTATCTGCAGTTATATGGAGTTTGAAATAAGTCAAAATTACCACATTCTGAGTAGTTTCAAAGTTTCGCAAATCACATAAATCTAACCAGTACAACATAATACGCATAAATCCGTCCTCAAATGCACAAAATTTTGCGTTTCCAGCAAGTTATCAGCGTTTTTTCTGAGTCTTGTTGAGAAATTTTTGACTCTGTAATTCTGCTCTATTTTGCTTTAAAAGTGCGTTATATGGCAGAATCTAGCACCAAATACATCATATTTCGTGTTTTTAGAGTGCTATTCGCAGTTTTACAAACTTTGAAATAAGTCTGAATCACGCTTCTCCGCGCAGATTTTCAGAATCAAAAAGTTCATATTCCTATTCAACACCTCAAAATATGTATGAATCTACCGGCAAAAACATTATATTTCGTGTTTTCAGAGCGCTATCTGCAGTTATATGAAGTTTGTAATAAGTCAAAATTACCACATTCTGAGCAGTTTCAAAGTATCGCTAATCACATAAATCTATCCAATAAACATAATACGCATGAATCCGTCCTCAAATGCACAAAATTTTGCGTTTCCAGCGAGTTATCAGCGTTTTTTCTGAGTCTCATAGAGCGATATTTGACTCTGTAAATCTGCTCAGAAGTAAGATTCTGCTTTAAAAGTGCGTTATATGGCAGAATCTAGCACCAAATACATCATATTTCGTGTTTTTAGAGTGCTATTTGAAGTTTCACAAACTTTGGAATAAGTCGAAATAACGCTTTTCCGCGTAGATTTTCACAAACAAAAAGTTCATATTCCTATTCAGGACCTCATAATATGTATAGCTCTATGGACAAGAACATCATATTTTGTGTTTTCAGAGCGCTATCTGCAGTTATATGAAGTTTGAAATAAGTCTAAATCACCACATTCTGAGCAGTTCCAAAGTATCGCAAATTAAATAAATCTATCCAATACAACATAATACGCATGAATCCGTCCTAAAATGCACAAAATTTTGCGTTTCCAGCGAGTTATCAGCGTTTTTTCTGAGTCTCATTGAGCGATATTTTACTCTGTAAATCTGCTCAGAAGCAAGATTTTGCTTCAAAAGTGCGTTATATGGCAGAATCTAGCACCAAATACATCATATTTTGTGTTTTTAGAGTGCCATTTGAAGTTTTACAAACTCAGGGATAAGTCGAAATCACGCTTTTCTGCGTAGATTTTTACAATCAAAAAGTTCATATTCCTATTCAGGACCTCATAATTTGTATAAATCTATGGACAAAAACATCATATTCTGTGTTTTCAGAGCGCTATCTGCAGTTATATGAAGTTTGAAATACGTCTGAATCACCACATTCTTAGCAGTTCCAAAGTATCGCAAATCAGATAAATCTATCCAATACAACATAATACGCGTGGATCTGTCCTCAAATGCACAAAATTTTGCGTTTCCAGCGAGTTATCAGCGTTTTTTCTGAGTCTTGTTGAGAATTTTTTGACTTTGTAAATCTGCTCAGAAGCAAGATTTTGCTTCAAAAGTGCGTTATATGTCAGAATCTTGCACCAACTACATCATATTTCGTGTTTTTAGAGAGCTATTCGCAGTTTCACAAACTTTGAAATAAGTCGAAATCACGCTTTTCCGCGCAGATTCTCACAATCAAAAAGTTCATATTCCTATTCAACACCTCAAAATATGTATGAATCTATCGACGAAAGCATCATATTCTGTGTTTTCAGAGCGCTATCTGCAGTTATATGAAGTTTGAAATAAGTCAAAAATACCACATTCTGAACAGTTTCAAAGTATCGCAGATCACATGAATTTATCCAATACAACATAATACGCATGATTCCATCCTCAAATGCACAGAATTCTGCGTTTCCAGCGAGCTATCAGCGTTTTCTCTGAGTCTCATTGAGAAATTTCTGACTTTTTAAATTTGCTCAGAAGCAAGACTTTGCATCAAAAGTGCGTTATATTGCGGAATCTAGCACCAAATACATCATATTTTGTGCTTTTAGAGTGCTATTTGCAGTTTTACAAACTTAGGAATAAGTCGAAATCACGCTTTTCAGCGCAGATTTTCACAATCAAAAAGTTCATATTCCTATTCAGAACCTCATAATATGTATGAATCTATCGACAGAAACATCATATTTTGTGTTTTCAGAGTTCTATCCGCAGTTCTATGAAGTTCAAAAGATGTCTGAATTACCACATTCTGAGCAGTTTCAAAGTATCACAAATCACATAAATCTATCCAATACAACATAATACGCATAAATCCGTCCTCAAATGCACAAAATTCTGCGTTTCCAGCGAGTTATCAGCGTTTTTTCTGAGTCTCATCGCTCGATATTCGACTCTGTTAATCTGCTTAGAAGCAAGATATTGCTTCAAAAGTGCATTATATGGCAGAATCTTGCACCAAATACATCATATTCCGTGTTTTTTGAGTGCTATTTGCAGTTTTACAAACTTTGGAATAACTCGAAATCACGCTTTTCCGCGCGGTTTTTCACAATCAAAAACTTCATATTCCTATTCAAGACCTCATAATATGTATAAACCTATCGACAAAAACATCATATTCCGTGTTTTAGAGCGCTATCCGCAGTTAGATGAAGTTCGAAATAAGTCAAAATTACCACATTCTAGGCAGTTTCAAAGTATCACAGATCACATAAATCTATCCAATACAACATAATACGCATAAATCCGTTGTCAAATTCACAAAATTTTGCGTTTCCAGCGAGTCATCAGCGTTTTTTCTGAGTCTCGTTGAGAAATTCTCGACTCTGTTAATCTGCTCAGAAGCAAGATTTTGCTTCAAAAGTGCGTTATATGGCCGAATCTAGCACAAAATACATCATATTTCGTGTTTTTAGAGTGCTCTTTGCAGTTTTACAAACTTTGGAATAAGTCAAAATCACGCTTCTCCGAGCAGATTTTCACGATCAAAAAGTTAATATTCCTATTCAGGACCTCATAATATGTATGAATCAGTCAACAAAAACATCATATTTTGTGCTTCCAGAGCGCTATCTGCAGTTATATGAAGTTTGATATAAGTCAAGATTACCACATTGTGAGCAGTTCCAAAGTATCGCAAATCACATGAATCTATCCAATACAACCTAATACGCATGAATCCGTCCTCAAATGCACAGAATTTTGCGTTCAAAGCGAGTTATCAGCGCTTTTTCTGAGTCTTGTTGAGTAATTTTTGACTCTGTAAATCTGCTTGAAAGCAAGATTTTGCTCCAGAAGTGCGTTATATGGCAGAATCTAGCACCAAATACATCATATTTCGTGTTTTTAGAGTGCTATTTGTAGTTTTACGAACTTTCGAATAATTCAAAATCACGCTTTTCCGCGTAGATTTTCACAATCAAAAAGTTCATATTTCTATTCAAGACCTCATAATATGTATTAACCTATCGACAAAAACATCATATTTCGTGTTTTAGAGCGCTATCTGCAGTTATATGAAGTTTGAAATAAGTCAAAATTACCACAGTCTGAGCAGTTTCAAAGTATCGCAAATCACATAAATCTATCCAATACAACCAAATACGCATGAATCCGTCCTCAAATGCACAGAATTTTGTGTTTTCAGCAAGTTATCATCATTTTTTCCGAGTCATATTGAGGAATTTTTAACACTGTAAATCCGCTCAAAAGCAAGATTTTGCTTCAGAAGTGCGATATATGGCAGAATATAGCACCAAATACATCGTGTTTTCAGAGCGCTATCTGCAGTTATATGAAGTTTGAATTAAGTCGAAAATACCAAATTCTGAGCAGTTTCAAAGTATCGCAAATCACGTAAATCTATCCAATACAGCATAATACGCATGAATCCGCCCTCAAATGCACAAAATTTTGCGTTTCCAGCAAGTTATCAGCATTTCTTCTGAGTCTCATTGAGAAACTCTCGACTCTGTAAATCTGCTCAGAAGCAAGATTTAGCTTCAAAAGTGCGATAAATGGCAGAAACTAGCACCAAATACATCATATTTCGTGCTTTTAGAGTGCTATTTGCAGTTTTACAAACTTTGGAATAAGTCGAAATCATGCTTTTCCGCGCAGACTTTCACGATCAAAAGTTGATTTTCCTATTCAGGACCTCATAATATGTATGAATCTGTCGACAAAAACATCATATTTCGTATTTTCAGAGCGCTATCTGCAGTTCTATGAAGTTTGAAATAGGTCAAAATTACCAAATTCTGAGCAGTTTCAAAGTATCGTAATCACATAAATCTATCCAATACAACATAATACGCATGAATCCGTCCTCAAATGCACAAAATTTTGCGTTCAAAGCGAGTTATCAGCGTTTCTTCTGAGTCTTGTTGAGAAATTTTTGACTCTGTAAATCTGCTCAGGAGCAAGATTTTGCTCCAAAAGTGCGTTATATGGCACAATCTAGCACCAAATACATCATATTCTGTGTTTTTAGAGTGCTATTTGAAGTTTTACAAACTTTGGAATAAGTTGAAATCACGCTTTCCCGCGCAGATTTTCACAATCAAAAAGTTCATATTCCTATTCAGGACCTCATAATATGTATAGCTCATAATATGTATAGCTCTATTACAACATAATACGCATGAATCCGTCCTCAAATGCACAAAATTTTGCGTTTCCAGCGAGTTATCAGCGTTTTTTTCTGAGTCTCGTTGAGTGATTTTTGACTTTGTAAATCTGCTCAGAAGTGAGATTTTGCTTCAAAATTGCGTTATATGGCGGAATCTAGCACCAAATACATCATATTTCGTGTTTTTAGAGTAATATCTGCAATTTTACAAACTTTGGAATAAGTCGAAATCACGCTTTTCCGCGCAGATTTATACAATCAAAAAGTTCATATTCCTATTCAGGACCTCATGATATGTATGAATCTATCGACAAGAACATCATATTTCGTGTTTTCAGAGCGCTATCAGCAGTTATATGAAGTTTGAAATAAGTCGAAATTATCAAATTCTGAGCAGTCTCAAAGTATCGCAAATCACGTATATCTATCCAATACAATATAATACGCATGAATCCGTCCTCAAATGCAAAAAATTTGGCGTTTCCAGCGAGTTATCAGCGTTTTTTCTGAGTCTCGTTGAGAAATTTTTGACTCTGTAAATCTGCTTAGAAGCTAGATTTTGCTCCAAAAGTGCGTTATATGGCAGAATCTAGCACCAAATACATCATATTCCGTGTTCTAAAAGTGCAATTTTCAGTTTTACAAACTTTGGTATAAGTCGGAATCACGCTTTTTCGCCCAGATTTTCACAATCAAAAAATTCATATTCCTATTCAGGACCACATAATATGTATGAATCTATCGACAAAAACATCATATTCCGTGTTTTCAGAGCGGTATCAGCTGTTATATGAAGTTCGAAATAAGTCAAAAATATCACATTCTGAGCAGTTTTAAAGTATCGCAGATCACATAAATCTATCCAATACAACATAATACGAATAAGTCCGTCCTCAAATGTACAAAATTCTGCGTTTCCAGCGAGTTATCAGCGTTTTTTCTGAGTCTCGTTGAGAAATTTTTGACTATAAATCTACTCAGAAGTAAGATTTTGCTCTAAAAGTGCGTTATATGGCAGAATATAGCACCAAATACATGATATTCCGTGTTTTAAGAGTGCTTTTTGCAGTTTTACAAACTTTGGAATAAGTCGGAATCACGCTTTTCCGCTCAGATTTTTACAATCAAAAAGTTCATATTTCTATTCAGGACATCATAATATGTATGAATCTATCGACAAAAACATCATATCGTGTTTTCAGAGCGTTATCTGCAGTTATATGAAGTTTGAGTTAGTCAAAATTACCACATTCCGCGCAGTTTCAGAGTATCGCAAATCACATAAATCTATCCAATACAACATAATACGCATAAAGCTGTCCTCAAATGCACAAAATTTTGCGTTTTCAGCGAGTTATCGGCGTTTTTTCTGACTCGTTGAGAGATATTTGACTCTGTAAATATGCTCAGAAGCAAGATTTTGCTTCAAAAGTGCGTTATATGGCAGAATTAAGCACCAAATCATGATATTTTGTGTTTTTAGAGTGCTATTTGCAGTTTTACAAACTTTGGGATAAGTCGAAATTAAGCCTTCACGCGCAGATTTTCACAATCAAAAAGTCCATATTTCTATTCAGGACCTTATAATATGTATGAATCTATCGACATGAACATCATATTTCGTGTTTTCAGAGCGCTATCTGCAGTTATATGAAATTTGAAATAAGTCAGAATTACCACATTCTAAGCAGTTTCAAAGTATCGCAAATCACATAAATCTATCCACTACAACATGATACGCATAAATCCGTCCTCAAATGCACAAAATTTTGCGTTCCCTGCGAGTTATCAGCGTTTTTTCTGAGTCTCGTTGAGAAATTTTTGACTCAGTAAATCTGCTCGGAAGCAAGATTTTGCTTCAAAAGTGCGTTATATGGCAGAATCTAGCACCAAATACATCATATTTTGTGCTTTCAGAGTGCTCTTTGCACTTATACAAACTTTGGAATGAGTCGAAATCACGCTTTTCCGCGCGGATTTTCACAATCAAAAAGTTCATATTCCTATTCAGGACCTCATAATAAGTATGAATCTATCGAAAAAAACTTCATATTTCAAGTTTTTAGAGCGCTAACTGCAATTTTATGAAGTTTGAAATAAGTCGAAATCACCACATTCTGAGCAGTTTCAAAGTATCGCAAATCACATAAATCCATCCAATAAAACATTATACAAATGAGTCCGACCTTAAATGCACAGTATTTTGCGTTTTCAGCGAGTTATCAGCGTTTTTTCTGAGTCTCCTCGAGAAATTTTTTTCTCTGTAATCTGCTCAGAAGCAAGATTTTGCTTCAAAAGTGCTTTATATAGCCGAATTCAGCACCAAATACATCATATTTTGTGTTTTTAGAGTACTAGTTGCAGTTTTACAAACTTTGGAATAAGTCGAAATCACGCTTTTCACGCGGATTTTCACGATCAAAAAGTTCATATTTCTATTCAGGACCTCATGATATGTATAAATACATTGACAAAAACATCATATTTCGTGTTTTCAGAGCGCTATCTGCAGTTATATGAAGTTTGAAATAAGTCAAAATTACCACATTCTGAGCAGTTTCAAAGTATCGCAAATCACATAAATCTATCCAATACAACATAATACGCATGAATTCGTCCCCAAATGCACAAAATTTTGCGTTTCCATTAAGTTATTAGCGTTTTTTCCGAGTCTCGTTGAGAAATTTTTGACTCTGTAAATCTGCTTAGAAGCAAGGTTTTGCTTCAAAAGAGCGTTATATGGCAGAATCTTGCACCAGACACATCATATTTTGTGTTTTTAGTGTGCTATTTGCAGTCTTACAAACTTTGGAATAAGTCGAGATCACGCTTTTCCGCGCAGGTTCTCACAATCAAAAAGTTCATATTCCTATTCAGGACCTCATAATATTAATGAATCCATCGACAAAAACATCATATTCCGTGTTTTCAGAGCGCTATCTGCAGTTATATGAAGTTTGAAATAAGTCAAAATTATCACATTCTGAGCAGTTTTAAAGTATCGCAAATCACATGAATCTATCCAATACAACATAATACGAATGAGTCCGTCCTCAGATGCACAAAATTCTGCGTTTTCAGCGAGTTATCAGCGTTTTTCCTGAGTCTCGTTGAGAGATTTTTGACTCTGTAAATCTGCTCAGAAGCAAGATTTTGCTCCAAAAGTGCAATATATGGCAGAATCTAGCACCATATACATCATATTCCGTGTTTTTAGAGTGCTATTGGCAGTTTTACAGCCTTTGGAATGAGTCTAAATCATGCTCTTCCGCGCAGATTTTCACAATCAAAAAGTCAATATTCCTATTCAGGACCTCATAATATGTATGAATCTATCGACAAAAACATCATATTTCGTGTTTTCAGAGCGCTATCTGCAGTTATATGAAGTTTGGAATAAGTCATATATACCATATTCTGAGCAGTTTCAATGTATCGCAAATCACGTAAATCTATCCAATACAACATAATACGCATGAATCCGTCCTCAAATGCACAAAATTACGCGTTTCCAGCGTGTTATCAGCGTTTTTTCTGAATCCCGTTGAGTAATTTTTGACTCTGTTAATCTACTCACAAGCAAGATTTTGCTTCAAAAGTGTGTTATATGGCAGAATTCAGCACCAAACACATCATATTTCGTGTTTTTAGAGTGCTATTTGCAGCTTTACAAACTTTAGAATTAGTCGGAATCACGATTTTCTGCGCAGATTTTCACAATCAAAGAGCTCATATTCCTAATCAGGACATCATAATATGTATGAATCTATCGACCAAACCATGATATTCCGTGTTTTCCGAGCGCTATCTGCAATTATATGAAGTTTGGAATAAGTCAAAATTACCACATTCTGAGCATATACAAAGTATCGTAAATCACATAAATCTATCCAATACAACATAACACGCATGAATCCGTCCTTGTATGCACAAAGTTCTGCGTTTCCAGCGAGTTATCAGCGTTTTTTCTGAGTCTTGTTGAGTAATTTTTGACTCTGTAAGTCTGCTCAGAAGCAAGATTTTGCTCCAAAAGTGCGTTTTATGGCAGAATCTAGCATCAAATACATCATATTTCGTGTTTTTAGAGTGCTATTTGCAGTTTTACAAACTTTGGAATAAGTCGGAATCACGCTTCTCCGCGCAGATTTTCACAATCAAAAAGTTCATATTCCTATTCAGGACCTCATAATATGTATGAATCTATCGACGAAAACTCCATATTCCGTGTTTTCAGAGCGCTATCTGCAGTTGTATCAAGTTTGAAATAAGTCAGAATTACCACATTCTGAGCCGTTACAAAGTATCGCATATCACATAAATCTATCCAATACAACATAATACGCATGGATCCGTCCTCAAATGCACAAAATTTAGCGTTTCCAGCGAGTCATCAGCGTTTCATTGAGAAATTTTTGACTTTGTAAATCTGCTCGGAAGCAAGATTTTGCTTCAAAAGTGCGTTATCTGGCAGAATCTAGCACCAAATACATCATATTTCATGCTTTTAGAGTACTATTCGCAGATTCACAAACTTAGGAACTAGTCGAAATCACGCTTTTCCGCGCAGATTTCCACAATCAAAAAAATCATATTCCTATTCAGGACCTCATGATATGTATGAATCCATCGACAAAACCATCATATTTCGTGTTTTCAGAGCGCTATCTGCAGTTATATGAAGTTTGAAATAAGTCAAAATTACCAGATTCTGAGCAGCTTCAAAGTATCGCAAATCACATAAATCTATCCAATACAACATAATACGCATGGATCCGTCTCCAAATGCACAAAATTTTGCGTTTCCAGCGAGTTATCAGCGTTTTTCCTGAGTCTCGTTGAGAAATTTTTGACTTTGTAAATCTGCTCAGAAGCAAGATTTTGCTTCAGAATTGCGTTATATGGCAGAATCTAGCACCAAATACATCTTATTTCGTGTTTTTAGAGTGCTATTTGCAGTTCTACAAACTTTTGAGTAAGTCGAAATCACGCTTTCCGGCGCAGATTATCACAATCAAAAAGTTCATATTTCTATTCAGGACCTCATGATATGTATGAATCTATCGACAAAAACATCATATATCGTGTTTTCAGAGCGCTATCTGCAGTTATATGACGTTTGAAATAAGACAAAATTACGACATTCTGAGCAGTTTCAAAGTATCGCAAATCACAGAAATCTATCCAATACAACATGATACGCATGAATCAGTCCTTGAATGCACAAAATTTTGCGTTTCCAGCAAGTTATCAGCGTTTATTCTGAGACTCGTTGAGAAATTTTTGACTCTGTAAATCCGCTCAGAAGCATGATTTTGCTTCAGAAGTGCGTTATATGTCAGAATCTAGCTCCAAATACATCATATTTCGTGTTTTTGGAGTGCTATTTGCAGTTTCACAAACTCTGGAATAGGTCGAAATCACGCTTTTCCGCGCAAATTTTCACAATCAAAAAGTTCATATTTCTATTCAGGACCTCATAATATGTATGAATCTATCAACAAAAACATCATATTCCGTGTTTTCAGAGCGCTATCTGCAGTTGTATCAAGTTTGAAATAAGTCAGAATTACTACATTCTGAGCCGTTACAAAGTATCGCATATCACATAAATCTATCCAATACAACATAATACGCGTGGATCCGTCCTCAAATGCACAAAATTTAGCGTTTCCAGCGAGTCATCAGCGTTTCTTCTGAGTCTCATTGAGGAATTTTTGACTTTGTGAATCTGCTCGGAAGCAAGATTTTGCTTTAAAAGTGCGTTATATGGCAGAATCTAGCACCAAATACATCATATTTCATGCTTTCAGAGTACTATTCGCAGATTTACAAACTTTGGAACTAGTCGAAATCACGCTTCCCGCGCAGATTTCCACAATCAGAAAGATCATATTCCTATTCAGGACCTCATAATATGTATGAATCCATCGACAAAAACATCATATTTCGTGTTTTCAGAGCGCTATCTGCAGTTATATTAAGTTTGAAATAAGTCAAAATTACCAGATTCTGAGCAGCTTCAAAGTATCGCAAATCACATAAATCTATCTAATACAACATAATACGCATGGATCCGTCTCCAAATGCACAAAATTTTGCGTTTCCAGCGAGTTATCAGCGTTTTTCCTGAGTCTCGTTGAGAAATTTTTGACTTTGTAAATCTGCTCAGAAGCAAGATTTTGCTTCAGAATTGCGATATATGGCAGAATCTAGCACCAAATACATCTTATTTCGTGTTTTTAGAGTGCTATTTGCAGTTCTACAAACTTTTGAGTAAGTCGAAATCACGCTTTCCGGCGCAGATTTTCACAATCAAAAAGTCCATATTTCTATTCAGGACCTCATAATATGTATGAATCTATCGACAAAAACATCATATATCGTGTTTTCAGAGCGCTATCTGCAGTTATATGAAGTTTGAAATAAGACAAAATTACGACATTCTGAGCAGTTTCAAAGTATCGCAAATCACAGAAATCTATCCAATACAACATGATACGCATGAATTAGTCCTTGAATGCACAAAATTTTGCGTTTCCAGCGAGTTATCAGAGTTTATTCTGAGACTCGTTGAGAAATTTTTGACTCTGTAAATCCGCTCAGAAGCATGATTTTGCTTCAGAAGTGCGTTATATGTCAGAATCTAGCACCAAATACATCATATTTCGTGTTTTTAGAGTGCTATTTGCAGTTTCACAAACTCTGGAATAAGTCGAAATCACGCTTTTCCGCGCAAATTTTCACAATCAAAAAGTTCATATTTCTATTCAGGACCTCATAATATGTATGAATCTATCGACAAAAACATCATATTTCGTGTTTTCAGAGTGCTATTCGCAGTTTTACAAACTTTGGAATATTCGAAATCACGCTTCTCCGCGCAGATTTTCACAATCAAAAAGTTCATATTCCTATTCAGGACCTCATAATGTGTATGAATCTTTCGACAAAAACATCATATTCCGTGTTTCCAGAGCGCTTTCTGCAGTTATATGGAGTTTGTAATAAGTCAAAATTACCAGATTCTGAGCAGCTTCAAAGTATCGCAAATCACATAAATCTATCCAATACAACATAATACGCATGGATCCGTCTCCAAATACACAAAATTTTGCGTTTCCAGCGAGTTATCAGCGTTTTTTCTGAGTCTCGTTGAGAAATTTTTGACTCTGTAAATCTGCTCAGAAGCAAGTTTTTCAATAATAATAATAATAAGCCTTTATTACTTAGCAGGTATACAAACCCAAAACAAGTAAATGGAATAACAACTAAATAAATCCTAGCTATAACACATTATCAGAATCATAATTATTATCATTGAATAACTTACACATAACATGAACAGGAGATCTGAGTAAGATATTAGACTTATGTGATGGTAAATAGAAGGTAAGACGTAAGCGGGATGTGGCCCTGCATATATGAAATGGCAGATTAGACAAAATTTGGGGAACATCTGTTGCTTCAAAAGTACGTTATATGGCAGAATCTAGCACCAAATACATCATATTTCGTGTTCTTAGAGTGCTATTTGCAGTTTTACAAACTTTGGAATAAGTCGAAATCACGCTTTTCCGCGCGGATTTTCACAATAAAAAAGTTCATATTCCTATTCAGGAACTCATAATATGTATAAATCTATCGACAAAAATCATATTTCGTGTTTTTCGAGCGCTATCTGCAGTTATATGAAGTTTGAAATAAGTGAAAATTACTACATTCTGAGCAGTTTCAAAGCATCGCAAAACACATAAATCTATCCAATACAACATTATACGCATGAATCCGTTCTCAAATACACAAAATTTTGCGTTTCAAGCGAGTTATCAGCGTTTTTTCTGAGTCTCGTTGAGAAATTTTTGACTCTGTAAATCTGCTCAGAAGCAAGATTTTGCTTCAGAAGTGCGTTATATGGCAGAATCTAGCACCAAATACATCATATTCCGTGTTTTCAGAGTGCTATTCGCAGTTTTACAAACTTTTGAGTAAGTCGAAATCACGCTTTTCGGCGCAGATTTTCACAATCAAAAAGTTCATATTTCCATTCAGGACCTTATAATATGTATGAATCTATCGACAAAAACATCATATTTCGTGTTTTCAAAGCGCTATCTGCAGTTATATGAAGTTTGAAATAAGTCAAAATTACCACATTCTGAGCAGTTTCAAAGTATCGCAAATCACATAAATCTATCCAATACAACATATTACGCATCAATTAGTCCTTGAATGCACAAAATTCTGCGTTTCCAGCGAGTTATCAGCGTTCATTCTAAGTCTTTTCGAGAAATTTTTGACTCTGTAAATCCGCTCAGAAGCATGATTTTGCTTCAGAAGTGCGTTATATGGCAGAATCAAGCACCAAATACATCATATTTCGTGTTTTTAGAGTGCTTTTTACAGTTTTACAAACTTTGGAATAAGTCGAAATCACGCTTTCCCGCGCAGATTTTCACAATCAAAAAGTTCATATTTTTATTCAGGACCTCATAATAGGTATGAATCTATCGACAAAAACATCATATTTCGTGTTTTCAGTGCACTATCTACAGTTATATGAAGTTTGAAATAAGTCAAAATTACCACATTCTGAGCAGTTTCAAAGTATCGCAAATCAGATAAATCTATCCAATACAACATTATACGCATGAATCCGTTCTCAAATGCACAAAATTCTGCGTTTCCAGCAAGTTATCAGCGTTTTTTCTGAGTCTCGTTGAGAAATTTTTGACTCTGTAAATCTGCTCAGAAGCAAGGTTTTGCTTCAAAAGTGCGTTATATGGCAGAATCTTGCACCAAACACATCATATTCCGTGTTTTTAGTGTGCTATTTGCAGTCTTACAAACTTTGGAATAAGTCGAAATCACGCTTTTCCGCGCAGATTTTCACAATCAAAAAGTTCATATACCCATTCAGGACCTCATAATATGTATGAATCTATCGACAAAAACATCATATTGCGTGTTTTCAGAGCGCTATCTGCAGTTATATGAAGTTTGAAATAAGTCAAAATTATCACATTCTGAGCAGTTTTAAAGTATCGCAAATCACATAAATCTATCAAATACAACTAAATACGAATGAGTCCGTCCTCAAACGCACAAAATTCTGCGTTTCCAGCAAGTTATCAGCGTTTTTTCTGAGTCTCGTTGAGAAATTTTTGACTCTGTAAATCTGCTCAGAAGCAAGATTTTGCTTCAAAAGTACGATATATGGCAGAATCCAGCACCAAATATATCATATTTTGTGTTTTTAGAGTGCTATTTGCAGTTTTACAGACTTTGGAATGAGTCGAAATCACGCTCTTCCGCGCAGATTCTCACAATCAAAAAGTTCATATTCCTATTCACGACCTCATAATATATATGAATCTATCGACAAAAACATCATATTTCGTGTTTCCAGAGCACTATCTGCAGTTATAAGTAGTTTGGAATAAGTCAAATTTACCATATTCTGAGCAGTTTCAAAGGATCGCAAATCACATAAGTCTATCCAATACAACATAATACGCACGAATCCGTCCTCAAATGCACAAAATTTCGCGTTTCCAGCTTGTTATCAGCGTCTTTTCTGAGTCTCGTTGAGAAATTTTTGACTCTGTAAGTCTGCTCAGGAGCATGATTTTGCTCCAAGAGTGCGTTATATGGCAGAATCTAGCACCAAATACATCATATCTCAAACACGATACTTTGGAATAAGTCGAAATCACGCTTTTCCGCGCAAATTTTCACAATCAAAAAGTCCATATTCCTATTCAGGACCTCATAATATGTATGAATCTATCGACGAAAACTTCATATTCCGTGTTTTCAGAGCGCTATTTGCAGTTATATCAAATTTGAAATAAGTCAAAATTACGATATTCTGAGCAGCTTCAAAGTATCGCAAATCACATAAATCTATCCAGTACAACACAATACGCATAAATCCGTCCTCAAATGCACGAAATTCAGCGTTTCCAGCGAGTTATCAGCGTTTTTTCTGAGTCTCGTTGAGAAATTTTTGACTCTGTAAATCCGCTCAGAAGCATGATTTTGCTCCAGAAGTGCGTTATATGGCAGAATCTAGCACTAAATACATCATATTTCGTGTTTTTAGAGTGCTATTTGCAGTTTTACAAACTTTGGAATAAGTCGAAATCACGATTTTCCGCGCAGATTTTCACAATCAAAAAGTTCATATTTCTATTCAGGACCTCATAATATGTATGAATCTATCGACGAAAACATCATATTTTGTGTTTTCAGAGCGCTATCTGCAGTTATATGAAGTTTGAAATAAGTCAAGATTACCACATTCTGAGCAGCTTCAAAGTATCGCAAATCACATAAATCTATCAAATCCAAAATAATACGCAGGAATCCGTCCTCAAATGCACAAAATTTTGCGTTTCCATTGAGTTATTAGCGTTTTTCCTGAGTCTCGTTGAGAAATTTTTGACTCTGTAAATCTGCTCAGAAGCAAGGTTTTGCTTCAAAGGTGTGTTTAATGGCAGAACCTTGCCCCAAACACATCATATTCCGTGTTTTTGGTGTGCTCTTTGCAGTCTTACAAACTTTGGAATAAGTCGGAATCACGCTTCTCCGCGCAGATTTTCACAATCAAAAAGTTCATATTCCTATCCAGGACCTCATAATATGTATGAATCTATCGACAAAAACATCATATTACGTGTTTTCAGAGTGCTATCTGCAGTTATATGATGTTTGAAATAAGTCGCAATTACCACATTCTGAGCAGTTACAAAGCATCGCAAATCACATGAATCTATCCAATACAACATAATACGCATGAATCCGTCCTCGAATGCAAAGAATTTTGCGTTTCCAGCGAGTAATCAGCGTTTTTCCTGAGTCTCGTTGAGAAGTTTTTGACTCGGTAAATCTGCTCGGAAGCAAGATTTTGCTTCAAAAAAGCGTAATATGGCAGAATCTAGCATCCAATACATCATATTTCATGTTTTTAGAGTGCTCTTTGCAGTTTCACAAACTTTGAAATAAGTCGAAAACACGCTTTTCTGCACCGATTTTCACAATCAAAAAATTCATATTCCTATTCAGGACCTCATAAAATGTATGAATCTATCGACAAAAACATCATATTTCGTGTTTTCAGAGCGCTGCCTGCAGTTATATGAAGTTTGAAATAAGTCAAAATTACCACATTCTGAGCATCTTCAAAGTATCGCAAATCACATAAATCTATCCAATACAACATAATACGCATGAATCCGTCCTCAAATGCACAAAATTTTGCGTTTTCAACGAGTTATCAGCGTTTCTTCTGAGTCTCGTTGAGAAATTTTTGACTCTGTAAATCTGCTCGGAAGCTAGATTTTGCTTCAAAAGTGCGTTATATGGCAGAATCTAGCACCAAATACATCATATTTTGTGCTTTTAGAGTGCTCTTTGCAGTTTCACAAACTTTGGAATGAGTCGAAATCACGCTTTTCCGCGCAGTTTTTAACAATCAAAAAGTTCATATTTTTATTCAGGACCTCATAATATGTATGAATCTATCGACAAAAACATCATATTCCGTGTTTTCAGAGCGCTATCTGCAGTTATTTGGAGTTTGAAATAAGTCAAAATTACCACATTCTGAGCAGTTTCAAAGTATCGCAAATCACATAAATCTATCCAATACAACATAGTACGCATGAATCAGTCCTTGAATGTACAAAATTTTGCGTTTCCAGCAAGTTATCAGCGTTTATTCTGAGTCTCGTTAAGAAATTTAGACTCTGTAAATCCGCTCAAAAGCATGATTTTGCTTCAGAAGTGCGTTATATGGCAAAATCTAGCACCAAATACATCATATTTCGTGTTTTCAGACGGCTATTTGCAGTTTTACAAACTCTGGAATAAGTCGAAATCACGCTTTTCCGCGCAGATTTTTACAATTAAAAAGTCCAGATTTCTATTCAGGACCTCATAATATGTATGAATCTATCGACAAAAACATCATATTTCGTGTTTTCAGAGCGCTATCTGCAGTTAGATGAAGTTTGAAATAAGTCAAAATTACCACATTCTGAGCAGTTACAAAGTATCGCAAAGCACATAAATCTATCCAATACAACATGATACGCATCAATCTGTCCTCAAATGAACAACATTTGCGTTCCCAGCGAGCTATCAGCGTTTTTTCTGAGTCTCGTTGAGGAATTTTTGACTCTGTAAATCTGCTCGGAAGCAAGATTTTGTTTCAAAAGTGCGTTATATGGCAGAATCTAGCACCAAATACATCATATATTGTGATTTTAGTGTGCTATGTGCAGTCTAACAAACTTTGGAATAAGTCGAGATAACGCTTTTCCGCGCAGATTTTCACAATCAGAAAGTTCATATTCCTATTCAGGACAGTAGATAAGTAAGGCCGATTCTTGCTCAGATAACGATCTTAGATTTCAAAGATAACGCGAGCAGTGACGATATCTAAACAGAACATTTACGAGTGGCGCCATCTCTTGAGCAGTGGTAAGTGGCGCCACCTATCATCCAACAGACTAACTAGCGTTGAATGGATAAAGATTTCTATTTTCTTTTTGCGTGTGGCGCCATCTATTGTTCACTAGACGAACTACTAATTGATGTGATAGATCTCTGTACCATGAATGACAATAATAACGTTATTCACACACACATTTTACCACTAACGTCATCTCTTGGGATGTGTTGTGATGAGTGGTGCCACCTATCATCCAACAAACTAACTAACGTTCAACGGAAAAGATTTTTCTTTTTTTTGAGTGTGGCACCATCTATTGTCTACTAGATGAACTACTAATTGAAGTGTATTCACTAGTAACACCATTTCTTGGAATGTGTGATAAGTGGTGCCATCTAACATCCAACAGACTAACTAACGTTAAATGCAGAGACTTCTTTTTTGTGTGTGGCGCTATCTTTTTTCCAGTAAATGAACTACTAATTTACGTGGATAAAAAGGTCTCTGTGACGTTATCTATACATTTACCAGTAACGCCATCTTTTTGAGTTGCGTGACGAATAGTGTCACCTTTTATCCAATAGACTAACTAGCGTTTAATAGAAAGATTCCTATTCTTGTGTGTGACGCTATCTATTATTTACTAGACGAAGTACTTATCAAAGTAAATATTAAGATGGAGCTCTATATTATAAGTAGCGCAATTTATCATCCGATAAATTAGCTAGTAGGGAGAAGAATTCAGAGTATTCTATTCACCAATTTTTGCAATCGATTCACAATAATTGAGTGATGCAATGTTTTATCCGCATAAATATTTCACTCCTCAAATCATAAATTTTAGACTTTGGATTAATTATTTTTGTTTCACAATAATTAACTGATGCAATGTTTTATCTGCATGAATATTCCACTCCTTTGATCATAAATTAGAGACTTTGGATTAATTATTTTCGATAAGTAAATTTGTAACACGTTTTTTCCATTTTTATCGGGTTATCAACGATTTATTTTTATATTATATGGAGAAATTTGTACAAATGAGTATTTACAAGTGGACCATGAAGATTTTTGATTAGTGGTGGGGTATATACTTTAAAAAGCTCAATTGAACGAAAAATCATTTCATTATATCAGTTTATATTAAAAAAAAATCTTTGAAGCAGAGTAGAAAAATGAATCGTAGGTATTAGATGTTTTATTCGATTGTTATATTCATATAAATGTGTTTTTATCACATTTTTAGAAATTAAAGAAAGAATGAATAGGGCCATGAAGACCCGAGCCTTCATTGTAATTCATCTAAGAGTAAGTTATTGATATTTTATTGATTTTTTTTTTTCATAAAAAAAAATTAAAATATGTGTTTTTCAGGATAGGAACTTTGATGAAATTTAACTCGAGGCTGCGCCCCCGCAAGCTATTAGGGTGTACAGGGGGCCAATCGAAGGGTTGAGCGGGGTCTTTGAGCTGGCGAAGCTCAATAGAAGATATTATTGTTCGCCAGTGTAAAAGGTATATTTTTTTATTATACTTTCGAGAGTTTTTTGATTTAACTTTTTATTTTTTTTTTTTATTCATAGACCTCATTTCATCTAGAGCTCCCATCTCTATTTGAGGGGAGGAAGCAGTAGTATAAGTAATTAGCATTAGTTTTTTTATATTTTAGATATATTTTTATTAAGATTTATATTCTTAGATTTTTCCTATTTGTAGATAATAAATTATATATTAATCATTTATTAAATTTTTTACTAGACATTGGTGAATAATATACACAAGAGACTGATGAAACACCTCAAAAACAATTGAAAAACACATCAAATGTTTTCAAATGTTTTATTCATTCATACATCTGTATTCTTCAATTTCGAACACTCTGTATTCTCTTATTTCAAATATTCTGTATAATTCTAAATCTCAGATGATAACCTTTGACATTGATATCAATAAACTAGATTGAACGAGTAAAATGTACTACGTGCTGTCCTTGGAAATGAGATAGTTGGCATCATTCACTTGTCTTGTGAGTCTTAAAATAAATTATCTTCTGAAGAAGTTAATTGTCGCATATGATCCATTATTTTAGTTTTTTTTGGTTGAATAGAAATTGGAATTTGCATGTCACAAAAGCTAAGACATATTTTTCAACTTTTTTTGAAAAGTTTTTACAATCAGTCTGTGATATGAGTGGATTGAGTTGAATCAATTTTTTTGAGAACTATTGCAATATAGGTATGTATTAACCTTTTAATACCTTAACTGAATTTACTTCTTTATGCATTAATCCTAAATATCATAGAATTTATCAATAAGAATTAAAATATGTTTTGCATAATATTTAATATTACACTAATCAGAAATGACGAGTTTTTAGTTGATCGAATTGACTGGAAAAATTTGAGAGCCACTGGAATATTGCTATTGTAGTTTGGCGGATGTATCCTCACCCCTAGCAGGTAGCTAGAGGCAACATTCTTGAGTGTGGATTCTTTGAATGGGGGTGAAAAACCCAAGAGAAGTGTGAGTGTCATGCTTTGTAATTTAAAGTTAGTTGTGTTCGAGATTGTGAAATGTGAAATGTGCTTGTTCATAGTTCCCCGCCAAGATTTTTTTTTGAGAAGTCGTGTGAATTTACTCCAACGTTATAGTATGTATTAAAGCATAATTATTCTTTTTTTAGAGGTTTTTCAACTAGATATTGGTATTCAACTAAAATAAGTTCTTTGTTCTGGATTTTGATGCTTCAAAAAAAACCAAAAGAAAATTGTTTAGGATGAGCTTGATAAGAAGAAAAGAGAATAATTAGGTAAGTACAATTTAATTTTTCTTGGGAATTTACAATTTCATTTTTTTTTGGGAACTTACAATTTATTTATACATTCCAATGAATTTTTTTGAAAACTACTCTATACAATAACTACAAGCTATACTTGAACTCCATATAAATAATTGATCTAAACATAGATAACAGTAATAGTTATCAGTATCGCAGAGTAACGAATATATTCCACTATCTAATTTGATGCTATGCTCTTGTTTTATATTTGAACAGTAGTACATTTCTGATATGATATTTTCAATATTTGTAAACGTAGAAAAAGTAAATACTGGAAAATCGGGATCATCTAATAATATATGAGTACAATTTTCACAAAGACGTCTCATATACCAATAGTGAGGTTGTATTTCTGGTAATAACCATAATCTGTATTTCAAATTGATATGATTTTCATTATTAAAACAAAATTGTAGAACATTTTCCATATTCAAATTTTCAATTTGTGTTGGATTAATTGCATAATAATCCCAAGCAGTTGACACTCCATTATACTCGTCATCTGACGATGATGGAGATGGGCTCTCCCAACCTAATGCTATCTCATTCGCCATATTAGCTGTAAGATCAGTATTTATTAGGGAAGGGATTGGTTCACAAATTTCATCAAATTGTCTGAAAATATATGATACATTAGGTGACATTTCCAACAGAATATTTGGCTTTTAATATGAAGAATGAAAAAAAAATTAATTAATGATTATTATTTTTTTTGCTAACAAATGGAAATAAGAATGAAAAATTGAATCCACGTTATTAACTTTCTGTAAAACGAATATTCACAGCAATGTCATTCACTTTTTCAATGTGAAAATAAACATTAATTAATTCACTTCTTTGAACATCACTCAAAGTTGCAAAATTGTCTGGGAAAAAAACTTTGAATTCCCTCGTTGTTACGATTAGTTTTGGTCCATATTTGGTATTGATTATATCAGCTTTTTTTATTTGATATTTTTTATTTTCATCCAGTTTACCGATGTTTATAGTTGGCACCTGAGCATCTGAGGACCCCAGTGCATTAAAAAAGTCTAGTTTACTCATTTTTTGTTTTTTTTCTATTCTATTTTTTGTTCTTGTTTTGCTTTCTTACTGAGAACAAAAATATATCTTAATATTAATTTAAGAAATTATAAAGAGAAACAAACTTACGTATTTTGGGTTGACTAGAGAGCCTATTATGATGGACTGATATGTATTAATTGTGTATTCCCATATTTATAGTGAGAAGGATGTTTTTTTTTTCTATAAAAAATATATCAAAATTGAAAAAAATGCAATGAAACCATATGCAAATAAAAAATTATGCAGCACATGAAATATTCTCATCAGAAATATATCATTGATTGACATTGGAAAAAAAATAGAATGCACATTCATATAAATAATACTTATTATGCAACACACAATTATCTTCTCAATTAAAAACTTGTGAAACGGACTTTTATTATTCGTGAATTGCAGAGAGTAACTTGAAGGTAATAACATTGCTCATTGACTTACCAAAAATCAAACACATATTCAATAAGAATATATATATATAGTAATAGGTGTTATAGTAACTATAGTTTCAGAAATGGCTGTTTGGGGAGTTCTCACCTCATCATTCAAAAATCGTATTCATTGTGGGAAAATCACGAATACAGATGATATTATAGACCCTGGAGCATTTTTGGATCAATGCTTATTCATATTGCTGGAGAAAGTGGGGCAATTCATTTATGAATATCGATCCCCAGTGAAGATAAACTGTGAGCTGTGTTGTGAATATGTACTTGAAAAACAAGGTATTTTGAAAAAAATCTTAATTTATCATAACTCAAGAATGATGCCCATAACATTGTCTGACGACTTTACTATTTGGTTTGATCAGAATGTAAGAAGTGTCATATTGACTCAAATGTCAGAGTTTCAAGAGCGGGATAGGGGAAAAGCCCTAAGTAGAATATTAAACTTAAGAGTAAGTTTCAAAAAAATTCTTGCATTTTTTTTCTTTAAAAACAAAATTCTCTAGGTCAATATTAGCAAGTATGATGCAGAAAATTCTGGAGGATCAACATATATCGATCTTCCCGAATCTATCAAAAACCGGAAAGCTGTGATAAATGTAAAAAATAGTGATAATAAGTGTTTTATTTGGGCACTTTTATCGGCTATGTTCCCCGCTGATAGTAATTCAGATCGTGTTAGTTCATATCCTCAAAATCATAGTGAAATATTCAATTTATCTGATATTCAATTTCCAACTCCACTATGTGAGATAATCAAATTCGAAAAAAAAATAATATATCAATTAATGTTTATGGAATAGAATATAATACTATAGATAAAAGATATACAATCAACGGCCCCTTACATTACACACAGAAAAAGGTTGAACGACATGTCAACTTACTTTTTTGGACAAAAGAAGAGAATGGGCATTATGCTTGGATCAAATCATTATCCCGTCTTTTATCAAGACAACTGTCTAATCATGGACATAAATGTTACACATGTGATAAATGTTAACAATACTTTTCGAGTGAATGTCTATTAGAAAATCATGAAAGTTATTGTTGCAAAATGGATGCTGTTAAAATTGAAATACCAACAGAAACAGAAATGTGGGTGAAATTCAACAATTATTCTAGAAAAGAAAGACATCCATTTGTAGTTTATGCAGACTTTGAATGCTTAACAATACCCATTCACACTTGTCAACCAAACACTAGTAAATCATATACATTTGAATATCAGAATCATATAGCATGTGCAGTTGCCTACAAAGTTGTATGTTCATATAATGATTCTTTATCCTTTTTTGAATCATATCGCGGACCTAAAGCAGCAAAATGGTTTATTGATAGATTGAAAAATGTTGTAAAAATAGTTGAGACATTCTATGAGAATGAGATTCCTCTTAAAATGAGTAATGAGAATTGAACAGATCTCGATGATGCAATATTTTGTCATATTTGTGAGGAGAAGTTTATCGAATCGGAAGAAAAAGTTGAAGATCACTGTCACCTCACAGGTATTTTATTTTTTCATCAATAAAATATAAAAAAAGATCTCACACTTTCTCAAACAACTTTAGGTTTGTACAGAGGTGCGGCCCATGCAAGCTGCAACTTGAATTATAAACTACCAAAATATATCTGAATTTTCCTCCACAATTTGAGTGGATATGATAGCCATTTAATAGTAAAAGAATTCGGAGTTGATGAAGAGCAAATGACAATAATTCCAAATAATAGTGAAAAATATATTTCATTCTCATTAGCAGTTGGGAAAATGCAGATTCGTTTCTTAGATTCTTTGCAGTAAGTTAACTCCTTATAAATATCAAATAATCCATTAGAAAAAAAAAGCTTCCTCAGTTAGATTTTTTTTATGCTTGTAGATTTATGAATAGTTCACTAGAAAAGCTAGTCACATATTTAGACAAAGAAGACTTCAAAATAATGAATAAGTACTATCCAAATGAGGTCAAAAACGATTTATTATTGAAAAAAGGTGTTTTTCCATATGATCATATGAACTCGTGGGATCGAATGGAAGAAACAGTATTACCTCCGAAGGAGCTTTTTTTTTCAAGATTGAAAAATGAGAATATTAGCGCCAAAGACTATGAACATGCTCAAAAAATATGGAATACTTCCAATTTAGATACTTTGGGGGATTATCTAGAGTTATATCTTCAAACAGACTTTATACTTCTAGCTTATATTCGAAAACTTTCGAAATGTTAGTCTGAAAGCTTATAATTTAGATCCTGCTCATTAATTCACAACGCCGGATATAATATAAAAAACATCATAATACAACTTTTCATAACTACTTTTTTGTAGGGTTTGCATGGGATGCTATGTTGAAGCTGACAAGAGTAAATTTACAATTGCTAACTGATATTGATATGATTCTCTTCTTTGAGCAAGGAATCAGAGGAGGGATTTGTCAATGCAGTTTTCGCTATGCAAAATCAAACAATAAATTTATGTCTACATATTGTGCAACAGAACAAGAGGCTTATTTAATGTATTTTGATGCCTGCAATTTATATGGATGGGCTATGACGCAATGTCTACCCTATGGTGGGTTTGAATGGTTATCACAAAAAGATATATCAGAGCTTGATGTGATGAATATATCAAAATATAGTTTAATTGGTTATGTATTAGAAGTGGATTTAGAGTATCCAAGACATTCACATGATCTCCATCAAGATTTCCCATTATGTTGTGAGCATGAGAAACCTAAGAACTCCAATATAACGAAATTAATGACAACTCTTAATAATAAAGTATAATTTATTATTCATTATCAAAATTTACAACAAGCTTTAACATTTGGTATGAAATTAACCAAAATACATACAGCTATCAGATTCAATCAATCATTGTGGTTGAAAAGCTATATTGATTTAAATACAGTGTTTAGAAAGAACGCCAAAAATAATTTTGAAAGAGATCGATTTAAATTGAATAATAATTCAATTTTTGGCAAAAGTATGGAGAATATTTGGAATCAAAGAGATATAAAACTTGAAACACAATGGGATGGACGTTATGGGGCCCGAAAAATGGTGATAAAACCAAATTTGAAAAAAATTATTCCTTTTTTGAAAATGGAATGGAATTTAATAGGTTATCGATAAAATTTAACAGACCCATTTATATTGGCATGATAATTCTTGATCTAGGTAAAGTACTTATGTATGATTCTCACTATAATTACGTACATAAAAAATTTCGAAAACCTAAACTATTATATCAAGATACTGACTCACTAATTTATCGCTTCATCGAAAATTCCTATAAAATTATTAGAGAAGATTTGCACCGATTTGATACTTCAAACTATTCTAAAGATAATCACTATGGAATACCTCAGGCAAATGCAAAAATTGTTGGATTGTTCAAGGATGAAAATGGTGGAAAAATTATGAGCGAATTTGCAGGGCTTAAATCCAAAATGTATTCATATAGACTGGAGAACAACGAATCATTTTCTAAAGTGAAAGAAATATCCACTACAGTTACTAGATCATTAACTATAGATGATTATAAGAATGCATTATTCCAGAGTAAAAAGTTATATCGCACACAAAACAATATCATATCAAAAAATCACAACATTTTTTCAGTTGAAATTAATAAACTCACTTTAAATGCAGATGATGATAAGCGATACTTATTAGAAGGGAACACAGATACATTACCTTGAGGGCACTATTCTATTTGTGAAGAAAACAATAGTCAGGAGTGTAATAATATTATTATAATAGACTAATTTTTTTCAATGTAATATATGAGAGAAAAAATCTACAATAGTAATTAGATGCTCACACTATAAAACATTGTCTTTAGGTATCCATGAATTATGTGAAGAATCAAACCCTTACCATTTTACATATACTCGTGAACCTTTTTTCTTCAAAACTTTCTCAACTAAATAAATATTTGGATGTTTAGTTTTTTGGAGTTCTTCTTCATAGAATCCACCTGCGATTGATTCATCTTGATAATCTTTCAACCTGTATGTAATTGGGTTTGTTGAATTTATTTTTGAAATAGTAAAAATTTCAGTTGACCAGTTGGGTGTGTAACCTTTTTCAAAAACATTCTCCAATTTGGATACTCTAACAGAATCACCAACCATCAATTCACATCGACCCCTTATTTTTATATTATTATAAACTGTATCCAATAAATATTTTTTATTTTTATTATTAACACTATTTGGAGTCATTTTTATTGTGCTATGTTTTGTATTATTATGAGAGTTGATCAATTTCGGTAGAATATCTATCCATCTATGTGAACCACGATAGCTAAATTCACGATACATATTATTCTTCAAAGTTCGATTGAATCTCTCGACAACACTTGCTGTTAAATTACTATATGTTGAATGATGATCAATATTATAACTTTGCATCATTTTCTCAAACTTTTTATTATAAAATTCTTTTCCATGATCAGTTTGTAGATTTAAAGGTCGCCTATTATGTTGAAAAATATTTTCAAAAACATTTACCACTGCATCAGCAGATTTTGTTTTGATAGGTTTGGCCCAAGCGTATTTAGGAAAAACATCAATCACTGTCAACATATATTTATTACTACAATTTTCTCTTGCATAAGAAATCATTTCCACTAAATCAGCTTGCCACAAATCATCAATATCTCGAGTTATAACTCGACGTCTAACATAATTCCTTCGGGCTGGTTTATGTAGTTTATCCACTATAGTTTTTTTTGACATTTTTTGTATAGTTCAATTCTGAGAGACAATTTTTCTAGTTTATAATTCCATATAACTTAATATGACTACCTGCAGGTATTTCATTAAAAGAAAGAATAATACCGCCAATACACAATTCTATGAAACCTTAAATTTTCTCTATATTGTTTATTCAAAGATATTGCTTGAACTTTCATTTCAAATAAATGAAGCATCTCATATTCATCACATTGCTTTTATAATAACATCTATCTCCATTTTCCTTATCCCCATTTTTTTTCATACATAAAAAAAAATTAATAGTTTTTTTTACTTTGGTGAAAGTCTTCTTTTTGGATTAGTTTCACAGCTTTAACTTAATGCTCTTTAGAATCTTCATATATTTTGTTTAAAGACTCTTTCGAGTCGATCGTTTGTAGTTTCTTCAAATTTTCACGTAGTTTATCCAAAGCCTCTAATTGATGTTTTTGTTTAAAATTGGATGAATTATCTCTTATCAAATCACTTTCATCTTTGCCAATTGTTCTATTATTTCTATACACTTCTTCCTCAATTTTATCTTTAACTACATTTTTTAATTCATTTATTTTATGTTGTATCACTATGATTTTATTGTTGATAGTTTTTTCCACGTCTTGATTACGCTCATCCAAATATTTCTTTGTTATAATATCACTCGAATCATGTATTTTCCCAATATTTGAAAATTGTCTTCCATTTAAATCTATATTTCCATAAATATCATACCTCAATATTGAATTATTTGACTCATTTTTTTTTCTCTTTGAAAATCGTCTACCAAATTTATCTACCGACATAATTAATAGTTCTCAATCTCTCTAAGTTGAAATAAAAGCTTCTACTCTTGACAGCAGATATAATAATGTTCATTTTTGAAGTGAATTCATTCTATTATATTTCATTCTCTCAATTCTTCAAGTATTGACATAATTTCATTATCATGATTTGTGTGTCCACTCTGTTTGGATGCTAATGATAATTGCAATCTATTAACCAATCCGTTTGCATCATCCCAATAGACATACTTGCGTTTATAATTGGAGAATTTCATGTTGAATGGTAAAACTCCAAAACCTGTGGGTGAATATTTTTTGGTTTGCACTTTTTTTCTTGTTGAAGCTCGAAAACCTTTTTTTCACTTGAAAATGGTTCAATTATTTTGAAATATTTTGGATAAG
This sequence comes from Dromius quadrimaculatus, assembly GCA_963989225.1. Taxonomy (NCBI): domain Eukaryota; kingdom Metazoa; phylum Arthropoda; class Insecta; order Coleoptera; family Carabidae; genus Dromius; species Dromius quadrimaculatus. Next base: position 25,300,045 of record OZ022336.1, on the reverse strand, counting down.
TGGATCTTTTCAACATATTATTTGATTGCTTATGTGCTTGTGTATGATTTAAAATTCTTAAATATCCGTTCATATCTTCCGCAGTATAATGTTCAGGATTTTTCATGAATATGAGTTCATAAAGTCCTTTTGTTCCATTATATTCTTGATCATCAATTATTATATCATTTTTATCTATTTCTATCTCTTCTTTATCCAATATAAATTTATCACGATCTTCTATATATTTTATTGCATCAATAGTATCCAAATCCTTATCTTTATTCAGAAATTTCAGAAGATATTTACTAGCCAAGTCTCCAAATTTCAGCTTTAGGGATTCCATTTCGGTTTGCCCTTGAGGAGTATTCAAAATACCTCTAGCAACTGAAGTTGGTGACATTTGAGGTGTGCTTTCAAATACTTCCTCATTGTCACTGCTTTCATTCACTTCCACTTTAGCAGAACTTGTTGGTGTATTAAATTCTAATCTTGGAATTGGATGCTGTTTCATTTTTTTTTTATGTATCCTTATTTTCTTTGAATTTGAGGGTATTTTTTTGCTATAGTGTTTTCACTATCTATTTCATATTTTGTATTATTCACTAACTCTTGAAGTGGTTGTGTTATAGGCTTAAATGTTTCTTGTAACATAATATCATTTTATTATGTTTCAATGAATTGAACTTTTGTTTGAGCACTTTACTCACTTAAATTATTTCGTGGAGCGTTTTTATATTATCCATTATAATAAACTCCTAGATGGATTTGAGATTAAGAAATGTATCCAATTCTTTGCGATAACGACCTTCTTGCTCACTATCCTTATCTATAACTGCGAATCCATATTTACTATCCCAACATTTTATAAAGAATTTCTTAAATTTATTAAATGTCATATCACTATTTATATGATCGTCATATATATGATGTAAATTGGTTTCATCTTGTTCAAATATGATGTTAAAATTTGCGTTATCCCTAATCAAATGTTTTGGTATTTTTGCATATGATTGTGAAAGATAAAAACAATCAATCTTATTATGTCTACCCATACTAAAATAATCACGCATACAATCTTGTTTATCACATGCAATATCATGAAAAACAATTATTGAATAGGATCGCGCTTCATTTGGTTTTAAAATTTCAGTATTCACATTATAGGAGAAATATTTCATACCCTTTACTCTAGAAACACATTTTTCTAGAAATTTTATATTTTGGTTGTTGTAAAGACTTAGAGTATACATAAATATTTTTGAATTTCAATCTATTTGGATGTGTAAGAAGACTAAGAAGAATATTAGTCTTTCCACAAATACTAGGACCCACAATCATACTTCTTATACTATTAGGTAAAAGTTTGCTATGTTTTTTCAAGTGAGAATTAGTTTGTATAGCATCAAAATTGTGAACTGAAAGATGCTCTTTCTGCTTAATGAATTCTATGATTACTACTAATCTTTTATATAAAAGCTGTTGTATATATACAAATAAGCTCAGTACTAAAAAATTTTTCAATGTTAACATATCACAGAGGTGGTAAACGTTTACTTAATAAGGCAATTAACTCATTACTTATAGAATACCAGGTTATCAATTTTGTGGTCCAGGAACTAAATTAGATAAGAGATTGAAAAGAGGTGATACGGGTATAAATCCATTGGATGCTGCATGTCGTGAACACGATATTTCATATTCCCAAAGCAATAATTTGAAAGATAGACATGAGGCGGATAAAATATTAGAAGAAAGAGCGTGGAATAGAGTTAAATCGAAAAATTCAAGTTTTGGTGAACGTGTTGCTGCTTGGACAATAACAAACTCTATGGAAGCTAAACAAAAACTTGGTATGGGTATAAAAAAAAAAACCAAAAAATCGAAGAATCAGCGAGTACTGAAAACACCAAAACAATATGGTGGATTTTTACCTGTAGCAGCACTAATTTCATTAATTGGAAATGCTTTAATTGCTGGTGCTGCAAGTGGTGCTGCTTCATATGGTGTAAAAAAAGCCCTAGGTAGTGGTTTATATTCAAAACCTCATAAGCATGGTGCGGGAATTAAAAAAAAAGCGAAAAAAAAACAAAGAAAAGAAATTGCCAAAAAGGCCATTAAACACTGATGATATAATCAAATTTGCTCCTGCTCATAAAATAAAATAATTCCGTGGTGTATATATGCGTGATACATTACCTAAAAAACCATTGAAAAATGAGTCAGCAGTTATTAATCTCGATTCCTTTGCAAGAGCTGGTACACATTGGGTTTCGGATATAAAAGAAGGTGAAAACGTTGAGTATTTTGACAGTTTTGGGAATTTAGCTCCACCAATAGAGTTAATTGATTATTTTGGGAACAAGGCTAACATCACATTCAATCATAAGCGCTATCAAAAATTTAATTCTTTCAATTGTGGTCATTTGTGTTTTAAATTCCTTATAAAATCCACAAAATAATTGTTAAAAACATCAGTATAGAAATGGAGTCGATAACAATTACACTTAGTGGAAATACGTACACACTAAGTGCAGACTTCTTTCCACCAATTGATTTGAAAAGCAGTGATTATGTAATTGGATTGATCAACTTTGATTCATATCATTCAATACCAAATACTGATACAACAAATAATAAATTTTATTATCAAACCAGTTCAAGTACGAATACAGATTTTCAAGTAATATCTATTCCAGTTGGGTCATATGAAATTGAGAATATTAACAATATTTTGAAAAAAGAATTAGGAGATCCAAATTATGATTACGATTTCGAGGAGAAACTTTATACTAATAGAATAGAGAGAGAGAAAAATGTTGCACGTAATTTCATAAGTTTAAAACCCAATAATAACACTTTAAAATGTGAGCTTAGGAGTACTGTTGATATTGATTTCACAAAAGATGATTCAATTGGATCTTTATTGGGGTTTAAAAAGCGAATATTAGAAAGAAATGTTGTTCATGAAAGTGATCCACCTGTCAACATAGTTAAGGTGAATGCTATATTAATTGAATGTAATATTGTGACTGGATCATATAAGAATGGATTACCCATGCATATTTTACATGAGTTCTATCCGACAGTAGAGCCTGGGTATAAAGTCAATGAGGTTCCTTCAAATGTGATTCATTTACCAGTGAACACTCAAACCATGAACAATATAACTGTAAATATTGTGGATCAAGAAAAAAAACAAATAAATTTTCGTGGTGAAACAATAACTATTAGATTACATTTGAAAAAAAATTTATAAATGGGTATTAGTTATAAAAAAATGCGAACAATAACGAAAAGAATCAGTTCACCATCAACTATAAAAGTGTTAACAAGAGAAAATAAAAATCTCCTGAGATCACTCGGTTTAAAACTAAGAAGAGATCAAAAACAAAAACAATGAATAATATTTCAGATATTACATCTGGTGTTGCTTTCAATGATGCAATAACACGTGTTGAGAAACATAATCATCAACCTATTATTGCATCAGCATTTAATAATTGCGATGAAATAAGAATTCAAATCCAACAGCAAGATATCTATACGTTGCCTAGTCAAAGTTTTCTTCATATTGAAAGTAAACTATTAAAAGAAGATGGTAGTAAGCCTCTTGTGGATGCAAAAATAACAAATAATGGAATTGCATTTTTATTTGACGAAATTAAATATTCAATGAATAGTTTTGAAGTTGATAAGACGAAAAATATTGGAATTAGCTCAACTTTGGAAGCATATGCTCCATTAAATAAATTTGAAAGTGATAATCTTGAAAATGCTGGTTGGGGACTCAATATAAATATTCTAGATGAAAATGGTAATTTTAATATATGTGTTCCACTGAAAATGTTGCTTGGATTTTGTGAAGATAATAATAAAATATTGGTAAATATTAGACAAGAATTGGTGTTGATTAGAGCCAGAAATGATAATAATGCATATATTTGTACAGAAAATTTAGAATTTATTCTGAACAAAATTCAATGGCGTGTTCCTCATATATATGTTTATGACGAATATAGATTGAGATTATTGAAAATTGTCAACTCAAATCATTTCTTGAAATGTCCATTCCGTTCTTGGGATTTATATGAATATCCAATTCTTCCTTCAGCAAAAAAGCAAATTTGGTCAATTAAATCATCAACTCAATTGGAAAAACCAAGATTTGTTACTGTTGCTTTCCAAACAAATCGAAAAAATTTGAAAGATAAAAATAGTAGTCATTTTGATAATTGCAATTTAGCGAATATTAAGCTATATTTAAACTCAGTTTCTTATCCATATGACAATTTGAATCTAGATTTCAGAAATAATCACTATGCACTTCTTTATGATATGTACACGAAATTTTCCAAGGTCTACTATGATTTTCATGATACATATATTGGTCATATTCTAAATAAAACAGATTTCAAAACATTTGCACCGATAGCAGTAATAGATTGTTCCAATCAAAACGAAGCAGTAAAAAATAGTTCAGTTGATATACGTCTGGAGTTTGAATCAAATGATATATTTCCCGAGAATACGAGTGTTTATTGTCTTATCATACATGATCGCATTATCGAATATAATCCACTTACTAGTGCTGTTAGAGCTTCAGTATAAATTGAACTGCGAAAGAGCTAACTGAAATATGGAATTAATTGTTGATATACAAGGCTTCAATGCCAGAGATTATATAATAGTGGCAAAAGAAATTGCAATTCTTACAAGAGATGGCAACAAATTGGAACATTTTTTCTTCAAAGAACCATTTCCTTGGAATAAGTTGGAACATAAATATAGAAAACAAGCAGGATGGTTGTATAATAATCACCATGGTTTAAAATAGAGTGATGAATACATACAATATAATGAAATTCCAAATTTGATTCTACCAATATTACAAGGTGCATCAACAATATATGTCAAAGGGGATATGAAGAAAACCTTTCTAGAATCTTTCAGCTTGAATTCCACAATAATTTCTTTGGGGGAAGAATGTAAGTCTCTTCGGAGCTTTCCATCAAATGAATCATGCTTCAGACATATTAATAATTGTGCAATTAGTAATGTTTATTAAATAAAAAGTCACTTAGACTATAATGAAATGTATAACATCATGAATATATAAATATATAATAGAAATTTCAATGTTATTTTTTAATTATTAAATTTATTTCCAGCCGAATCAACCCCTTTTACCCCCTCCATTCTCTGTTATTACATTTATCATTTTAACTTTTTGCTTTTTTTCCATATAAAGTTGAAGTATCTCATAAATAATATCTTAACTATTCAAACACTGTAGAACATGGTTCAGAAAGTGGTTCTAGTTATATTGTTAATAATTATCGCAAGTAATTGTAAAAGTGTGAAAAAAGAAAAATTTGAATCAATTATTGATTACTTATTTACATATGGATATCTTAATGTGAGTGAAGAGGAGGTCTTTTGTTCAACTGGAAAAGATCCATCGTATCTAACAGCACTAAATCTATTACAAACTAATTTTAATTTAACGCAATCCAATGAAACAATTGAAAATGTTTTGAAACTCATTTTATCTCCTAGATGTGGTGTTAAATATATGAATGTTCATAAAACTCATTATATATTATGGGGAAATTCTACAATTACTTGGGATTCCAAAAGAATAACTAGTATTGTTCAATATTTAATTGAAAAAGCTTTCAATTTATGGTCTAAATATACAAATTTGAATATAATACATTCGCCATATAATGAAAATGCTACTATTTATATTTCATTTGGAGGAATTCAACATTGGGATTTCAAGAAACGAGCTGGATGCAGGTCTCATTTTGATGGGGAGGGTATGATATTGGGACATGCTGAGTTTCCAAGCTTAAGCATGCATTCAGAAATTCATATAGATAAGGCAGAACAATGGTACTATGGTATGGATCCCAATTCCAATAGTGAAGAGAAGAGTCTTCTTGCTGTTTTAGTCCACGAACTTGGCCATGCATTAGAAATTAGGCATTCAAATGATAAGAATGCAATAATGTATCCAATATATACAGAAAAAATATTCCAAAATAGTAATTATTATGATTTACACATTGATGATATAAATGCTATTCAATCATTATATGGAAAAAACATTTAGTCATTTATAACAACAACGACAAAGGCACCGACAACGACAAAGGTATCAACAACAAAAGGAACACAGAAACCAGTTACAACAACCGAAAAAACTCATAATAAACGGAAAACAAGTTCAGATTCTCCTCCTGACTTATGTAGCTTAAAAAATGTCAATAAATTTCTAATCGTGGGAAAAAAATAGTATATATTTCATAATAAGTGGGTCTGGGTGAAAGATTTGAATGAAAAAAACTCTGATCCGAGGCCATATCTTATAACAGATTGGTTAAATTTTCTTCCAAAAAACTTCTTGAGAATGAATGGTATTTACCAAAGACCAAATGGAAATATTGTATCATTCATAGATAACGTAAGTTATAATATAAAGTTTCCATCTTTAGAATTGGAAAATACTGCTAATCCCTACCATCAAAATAGTATAACCTATATTAATGGAGCTGTATCTACCAATAGTGGTCAAACATATATATTTTATAAAAATAATTCTTTCATAAAAATTGATGGATACAGATTTTTCGCTTCAGAAATCGGAAGTGTAGATGATGAGTTCTCCGGTATTTCAAATAATATAGAATCTGCATTCAAGTATAAAATGGACGATTATATTTTTTCATTAATGATTATTATTATGAATTTGAAGAATTCTCAAAGTCAGTTGTAAACGCAGAGAAATTCAATCTTTCTATGTTCAATATTGATTGTCCCAATATCAATTAATATGAGCAAATAAAAATACTACTATCAAAAATCTTGTATTCACAATAATTGTTTTCTTATTTTTTTTTTCTTACTCCCCACCATCAGCCCCCTTCCTCCACCTCGTACCTCTCACTGTATATATATATATTTCCATACAAACTTTGTTTTTTCAACATTGTAATAATTTCATTACTCTAAATGATAGTAGACTACAGATTGAGGTATATATTTTTGAAAAATGTTGAATAATAGTTAAATAGCCTGTTTGAAAATAATAGCATATGATTTGCTAAACATAAAATATTATTGTGATCTAATAAAAGAAGAAGATATTGGGAGCTATAGGAACATAATTGAATCAACTTCAAGCAAATGTAGTTATAATGATAATTCACTTCTCAAATTAATTGGAAAGCTGGCTTCAATAGCATATATTTGCAAAAAAATAAGTAAGGAGAAATTTGATTTAATATTGGAATCATTTAGTGGAATGAATTTATTGCAAATTTAGGGAAAACTTCCGCTAGAGTATAAATTACATCCTGAAGTTATATTGAAATTACCATGTGTGGAGCATACGAATCTACCAATCCATCATATCCATGTTGATGGACCACCACCTAACATTGAAAACTGTCAGTCTTGTAAGACCAAATTTGAAATGTATCATCAAAAATATTCCAATAAATAAAAGAAAAAAAAAGATTAACTTATGGAGATATTTATTCATTCAATTCTTTTTTTGTCAACAAAATATTTATATTCATACATATACATTTTATTTTCTATAATCATAAATATAATTTATTATTATTCATTATTCTGATTGTTTAGCCGATTGTTTTTTGAAGTAGTTCTAATTTCAATTGACGCTAAAATTACATTATTATAATTTAATATTATTTCTTTCATTGCTAAATTATTAACATTATTTGTTTCATCAATTATATTTTTAATATTTGTGTAAATATCACCATCACAAGAAGATGCTTTTCGCATTACACTCAGATAATAATCCAATAAATTTAATGATTCTGAATAATTGATGATGTCATCTAAGTGATTAGTATTTTTAAATATATTGCGAATAGATGTATCACTTAAATAAATTTGATTATTCTGTGATTCAATTATCATAATTTTATCATTTTCTATAACATCAAATAATAATTTATGATTTGAAATCGAGTATGATTCAACAACCGAAAGTACCATCAAAAATCCTATAATAATATTATAGCACCTAAGAAACTCATACCAGTCAAGTCGTTCAAGATTGATGAACTTGTCAATTCTACAATTGTATATTCTAATGATAGTTTCTAAATTGTCTGTTGGATCAAATCCAATGTGTATCCAAATATTCGTATTTAGCAAAAATCTATGTTCCATAATCAATTTAGATTTGACGAAACCTTTAGAGAGTGCTAAGTCAAATTCATATAGACCCTCCACTACTTCTTCAACGACTTCTGCTTCTGCTTGTTCTGCATTATTCTCAAGGAGAAGAACTTCATTTAATATTTCTTTATTCTTATTCATATTACTTATTCTTTTTGTTTTTGTTGCCAATGCATCATTTTGATTGATATGCTTGCAAGATGGTTTTGTATGAAGTGGATACTTTCTTTTCTTCATATTGTTGTCAGTATTTTCATTCACTTGCTGTTGATGAATATTTTTAAAAAATTTCTCTTGAAAAAATTAATTGAAATTACTTACCATTCTTGTCATTTATAGATATTTGTATTCTTTTGGAAGATATAATAATAGAAAACTGAATAGTTTGTATCACTTGGAGTTTCAAACTCATACTGAATTTAGTATGCAAAAATTTTTCTACATATGCAAATAAGACATTGATAACCTCAAACATGGGATCACAAGTGATGCAAGTCCGCTTATCAAAAATAAATTATTGAATCTGCAAATTTATAATCAAGAAATTGGAAAAATTCATGTACACAATTATTATGAATTTATTAGTAGTTCGTCTAGTGGACAATAGATAGCACCACACACAAAAGAGAAATCCATGCATTTAACGTTAGTTAGTCTGTTGGGTGTTAAATGGCACCACTCATCTCATATCCCAAGAGATGAAGTTCGTGGTGGAATGTGTGAATAACGTTATTATTGTCATTCATGATACAGAGATCTATCACATCAATTACTAGTTCATCTAGTAGAAAATAGATGGTGCCACACTCTAAAAAAAGAAAAAATTTTCCATTCAACGCTAGTTAGCTTGTTGGATGATAGGTGGCACCACTCATCACAACACATCCCAAGAGATGACGTTAGTGGTAAAATGTGTGTGGGAATAACGTTATTATTGTCATTCATGGTACAGAGATCTATCACATCAATTAGTAGTTCGTCTAGTGAACAATAGATGGCACCACACGCAAAAAGAAAATAGAAATCTTCATCCATTCACCGCTAGTTAGTCTGTTGGATAATAGGTGGCGCCACTCACCACTGCTCAAGAGATGGCGCCACTCGTTAAGCTTCTGATAACGTCACCGCTGTTTAGATAACGTCACTGCTCGCGTTATCCTTGAAATCTTAGATCGTTATCTAAGCCAGAATCGGCCTTACTTATCAACTCAGGACCTCATAATATGTATGAATCTATCGACAAGAACATCATATTTCGAGTTTTCAGAGCACTATCTGCAGTTATATGATGTTTGAAATAAGTCGGAATTACCACTCTCTGAGCAATTACAAAGTATCGCAAATCACATAAATCTATCCAATACAACATAAAACGCATGAATCCGTCCTCAAATGCACAGAATTTTGCGTTTCCAGCGAGTTATCAGCGTTTTTTCTAAGTCTCGTTGAGAAGTTTTTGAGTCGGTAAATCTGCTCGGAAGCAAGATTTTGCTTCAAAAAAGCGTAATATGGCAAAATCTAGCTTCAAATACATCATATTTCATGTTTTTAGAGTGCTTTCTGCAGTTTTACAAACTTTGAAATAAGTCGAAATCACGCTTTTCCGCGCAGATTTTCACAATCAAAAAATTCATATCCTTATTCAGGTCCTCATAATATATATAAATCTATCAACTAAAACATCATATATCGTGTTTTCAGAGCGCTAACTGCAGTTAAATGAAGTTTGAAATAAGTGAAAATTACCACATTCTAAGCATCTTAAAAGTATAGCAAATCACATAAATCTATCCAATACGACATAATACGCATGAATTTGTCCTCAAATGCACAAAATTTTGCGCTTCCAGCGAGTTATCAGCGTTTTTTCTGAGTCTCGTTGAGAAATGTTTGACTCTGTAAATCTGCTCGGAAGCAAGATTTTGCTCACAAAAGTGCGTTATATTGCAGAATCAATCACCATATACATCATATTTCGTGTTTTGAGAGTGCTATTTGCAAATTTACAAACTTTGGAATGCATCGAAATCACGCTTTTCCGCGCAAATGTTCACAATCAAAAAGTTTATATTTCTATTCAGGACCTCATAATATGTATGAACCTATCGACAAAAACATCATATTTTTTGTTTTCAGAGCGCTATCTGCAGTTATATGAAGTTTGAAGTAAGTCAGAATTACCACATTCTGAGCAGTTTCAAAGTGTCGCAAATCACATGAATCTATCCGATACAACATAATACGCATAAATCCGTCCTCAAATGCACATAATTCAGCGTTTCCAGCGAGTTATCAGCGTTTTTTCTGAGTCTCGTTGAGAAATTTTTGACTCTGTAAATCTGCTCAGAAGCAAGATTTTGCTCTAAAAGTGCGTTATATGGCAGAATCTAGCACCAAATACATCATATTTCGTGTTTTTAAAGTGCTATTTGGAGTTTTACAAAGTTTAGAATTAGTTGAAATCGCGCCTTTCCGCGCAGATTTTCACAATCAAAAAGTTCGTATTCAAATTCAGGACCTCATAATATGTATGAATCTATCGACGAAAACATCATATTCCGTGTTTTCAAAGCGCTATCTGCAGTTATATGAAGTTTGAAATGAGTCAAAATTACCAGATTCTGAGCAGCTTCAAAGTATCGCAAATCACATAAATCTATCCAAAACAACATAGTACGCATGAATTCGTTCTCAAATGCACAGAATTTTGCGTTTCCAGCGAGTTATTAGCATTTTTTCTGAGTCTCGTTGAGAAATTTTCGATACATCATATTTCGTGTTTTTAGAGTGATATTTGCAGTTTTACAGAATTTGGGATAAGTCAAAATCACGCTTTTCGGCGCAGATTTTCACAATCAAAAAGTTCATATTTCTATTCAGGACCTCATACTATGTACGAATCTATCGACAAAAACATCATATTTTGTGTTTTCAGAGCGCTATCTGCAGTTATATGAAGTTTGAAATAAGTCAAAATTAGCACATTCTGAGCAGTTTCAAAGTATCGCATATCACATAAATCTATCCAATACAACATAATACGCATTTATCCGTTCTCAAATGCACAAAATTTTGCGTTTCCATTGAGTTATTAGCGTTTTTTCTGAGTCTCGTTGAGAAATTTTTGACCTTGTTAATCTGCTCAGAAGCAAGGTTTTGCTTCAAAAATGCGTTATATGGCAAAATCTTGCACCAAACACATCATATTTCGTGTTTTTAGAGTGCTTTTTGCAGTCTTACAAACTTTGGAATAAGTCGAAAACACGCTTTTCCGCGCAGATTTTCACAATCAAAAAGTTCATATTCCTATTCAGGACCTTATAATATGTATGAATCTATCGACGAAAACATCATATTCCGTGTTTCCAGAGCGCTATCTGCAGTTATATGATACAACATAATACGCATGAATCTGTCCTCAAATGCACAGAATTTTGCGTTTCCAGCGGGTTATCAGCGTTTTTTCTAAGTCTCGTTGAGAAAATTTTGACTCTGTATACTTGCTTGGAAGCAAGATTTTGCTTCAATAGTGCGTTATATGGCAGAATCTAGCATCAAATACATCATATTTCGTGTTTTTAGTGTACTATTCGCAGTCTTACAAACTTTGGAATAAGTCGAGATAACGCTTTTCCGCACAGATTTTTACAATCAAAAAGTTCATATCCCTATTCAGGACCTCATAATATGTATGAATCTATCGACAAAAACATCATATTCCGTGTTTTCAGAGCACTATCTGCAGTTATATGATGTTTGGAATATGTCGGAATTACCACTCTCTGAGCAGTTACAAAGTATCGCAATTCACATGAATCTATATAATACAACATAATACGCATGAATTCGTCCCCAAATGCACAGAATTTTGCGTTTCCAGCGAGATATCAGCGTTTTTTCTGAGTCTCGTTGAGAAGATTTTGAGTCGGTAAATCTGCTCGGGAGCAAGATTTTGCTTTAAAAGTGCGTAATATGGCAGAATCTTGCTCCAAATACATCATATTTCATGTTTTTAGAGTGCTCCTTGCAGTTTTACAAACTTTGAAATAAGTCGAAATCACGCTTTTCCGCGCAGATTTTCACAATCAAAAAATTCATATTCCCATTCAGGTCCTGATAATATTTATGAATCTATCGACAAAAACATCATATTTCGTGTTTTCAGAGCGCTAACTCCAGTTATATGAAGTTTGAAATAAGTAAAAATTACCACATTCTGAGCATCTTCAAAGTATCGCAAATCACATGAATCTTTCCAATACAACTTAATACGCATAGAACCGTCCTCAAATGCACAAAATTTTGCGCTTCCAGCGAGTTATCAGCGTTTTTTCTGAGTCTCGTTGAGAAATTTTTGACTCTGTAAATCTGCTCAGAAGCAAGATTTTGCTCTCAAAAGTGCGTTATATGGCAGAATCAATCACCAAATACATCATATTTCGTGTTTTGAGAGTGCTATTTGCAATTTTCCAAACTTTGGAATGAGTCGAAATCACGCTTTTCCGCGCAGATTTTCACAATCAAAGAGTTTATATTCCTATCCAGGACCTCATAATATGTATGAACATATCGACAAAAACATCATATTTTTTGTTTTCAGAGCGCTATCTGCAGTTATATGAAGTTTTAAGTAAGTCAAAATTACCACATTCTAAGCAGTTTCAAAGTATCGCGAATCACATGAATCTATCCAATACAACATGATACGCATAAATCCGTCCTCAGATGCACAAAATTCAGCGTTTCCAGCGAGTTATCAGCGTTTTTTTTGAGTCTTGTTGAGAAATTTTTGACTCTGTGAATCTGCTCAGAAGCAAGATTTTGCTTCAAAAGTGCGTTTTATGGCAGAATCTAGCACAAAATACATCATATTTCGTGTTTTTAAAGTGCTATTTGCAGTTTTGCAAAGTCTGGAATTAGTCGGAATCACGCCTTTCCGCGCAGAATTTCACAATCAAAAAGTTCGTATTCCTATTCAGGACCTCATAATATGTATGAATCTATCAACAAAAACATCATATTTCGTGTTTTCAGAGCGCTATCTGCAGTTATATGAAGTTTGAAATGAGTCAAAATTACCAGATTCTGAGCAGCTTCAAAGTATCGCAAATCACATAAATCTATCCAATACAACATAATACGCATGGATCCGTTCTCAAATGCACAGAATTTTGCGTTTCCAGCGAGTTATTAGCATTTTTTCTGAGTCTCGTTGAGAAATTTTTGATACATCATACTTCGTGTTTTTAGAGTGCTATTTGCAGTTTCACAAACTTTGGGATAAGTCAAAATCACGCTTTTCGGCGCAGATATTAACAATCAAAAAGTTCATATTTCTATTCAGGACCTCATAATATGTATGAATCTATCGACAAAAACATCATATTTCGTGTTTTCAGAGCACTATCTGCAGTTATATGATGTTTGAAATAAGTCGGAATTTCCACTCTCTGAGCAATTACAAAGTATCGCAAATCACATAAATCTATCCAATACAACATAATACGCATGGATCCGTCCTTAAATGCACAGAATTTTGCGTTTCCAGCAAGTTATCAGCGTTTTTTCTGAGTCTCGTTGAGAAGTTTTTGAGTCGGTTAATCTGCTCGGAAGAAAGATTTCGCTTCAAAAAGCGTGATATAGCAGAATCTAGTTCCAAATACATCATATTCCATGTTTTTAGAGTGCTCTTTGCGGTTTAACCAACTTTGAAATAAGTCGAAATCACGCTCTTCCGCGCAGATTTTCACAATCAAAAAATTCATATTCTCATTCAGGTCCTCATAATATGTATGAATCTATCGGCAAAAACATCATATTTCGTGTTTTCAGAGCGCTAACTGCAGTTATATGAAGTTTGAAATAAGTAAAAATTACCACATTCTGAGCATCTTCAAAGTATCGCAAATCACATAAATCTATCCAATACAACATAATGCGCATGAATTTGTCCTCAAATACACTAAATTTTGCGTTTCCAGCAAATTATCAGCGTTTTTTCTGGGTCTCGTGAGAAATTTTTGACTCTGTTAATCTGCTCAGAAGCAAATTTTGCTTCAGAAGTGCGTTATATGGCAGAATCTAGCACCAAATACATCATACTTAGTGTTTTTAGAGTGCTATTTGCAGTTTAACAAACTTTGGAGTAAGTCGGAAACACGCTTTTGCGCGCAGATTTTCACGATCAAAAAGTTCATATTCCTATACAGGACCTCATGCTATGCCTGAAACTATCGACAAAAATATCATATTCCGTGTTTTCAGAGCGCTATCTTCAGTTATATGAATTTTGAAATAAGTCAAAATTATCACATTCTGAGCAGTTTCAAAGTATCGCAAATCACATAAATCCATCCAATACAACATTATACGCATTAATCCGTCCTCAAATACACAAAATTTTGCTTTTCCGGCGGGTTATCAGCGTTTTTTCTGAGTCTCGTTGAGAAATTTCTGACTTTGTAAATCTGCTCAGAAGCAAGATTTTGCTTCAGAAGTGCGTCATATGGCAGAATCTAGCACCAAATACATCATATTTCGTGTTTTTAGAGTGCTATTTGCAGTTTTACAAACTTTTGAGTAAGTCGCATTCACGCTTTTCGGCGCAGATTTTCACAATCAAAAAGTTCATATTTCTATTCAGGATCTAATAATATGTATGAATCTATCGACAAAAACATCATATTTCAAGTTTTTAGAGCGCTATCTGCAGTTATATGAAGTTTGAAATAAGTCAAAATTACCACATTCTGAGCAGTTTCAAAGAATCGCAAATCACATAAATCTATCCAATACAACATAATACGCATGGATCCGTCTCCAAATGCACAAAATTTTGCGTTTCCAGCGAGTTATCAGCGTTTTTCCTGAGTCTCGTTGAGAAATTTTTGACTTTGTTAATCCGCTCAGAAGCATGATTTTGCTTCAGAAGTGCGTTATATGGCAGAATCTAGCACCAAATAAATCATATTTCGTGTTTTCAGAGTGCTATTCGCAGTTCTACGAACTTTGGAATAAGTCAAAATCACGCTTTTCCGCGCAGATTTTCACAATCAAAAAGTTGATATTTCAATTAAGGACCTCATAATATGTATGATCTATCGACAAAAACATCATATTTCGTGTTTTCAGAGCGCTATCTGCAGTTATATGATGTTTGAAATAAGTCGAAATTACCACAATCTGAGCAATTTCAAAGTATCGCTAATCACATAAATCTATCCAATACAACATAATACGCATGAATCCGTCCTCAAATGCACAGAATTTTGCGTTTTCATTGAGTTATTAGCGTTTTTTTTGTCTCGTTGAGAAATTTTTGACTCTGTAAATCTGCTCAGAAGTAAGGTTTTGCTTCAAAAGTGCGTTATATGGCAGAATCTTGCACCAAAAACATCATATTTCGTGTTTTTAGTCTGCTCTTTGCAGTCTCATAAACTTTGGAATAAGTCGAGATCACGCGTTTCCGGGCAGATTTTCACAATCAAAAAGTTCATATTCCTATTCAAGACCTCATAATATGTATGAATCTATCGACAAAAACATCATATTTCGTGTTTTCAGAGCGCTAACTGCAGTTATATGAAGTTTGAAATAAGTAAAAATTACCACATTCTGAGCATCTTCAAAGTATCGCAAATCACATAAATCTATGCAATACAACATAATACGCATGAATCAGTCCTTGAATGCACAAAATTTTGCGTTTCCAGCGAGTTATCAGCGTTTATTCTGAGTCTCGTTGAGAATTTTTGACTCCATAAATCCGCTCAGAAGCATAATTTTGCTTCAGAAGTGCGTTATATGGCAGAGTCTAGCACCTAATACATCATATTTTGTGTTTTTAGAGTGCTATTTGCAGTTTTACAAACTTTGGAATAAGTCAAAATCACGCTTTTCGGCGCAGATTTTCACAATCAAAAAGTTCATATTTCTATTCAGGACCTAAAAATATGTATGAATCTATCGACAAAAACATCATATTCCGTGTTTTCAGAGCGCTATCTGCAGTTATATGAAGTTTGAAATAAGTCAAAATTACCACATTCTGAGCAGTTTCAAAGTATCGCAAATCACATAAATCTATCCAATACAACATAATACGCATGAATCAGTCCTTGAATGCACAGAATTCAGCGTTTCCAGCGAGTTATCAGCGTTTTTCTGAGTCTCGTTGAGAAATTTTTGACTCTATAAATCTGCTCAGAAGCAAGATTTTGCTTCAAAAGTGCGTTATAGAATCTAGCACCAAATACATCATATTTCGTGTTTTCAGAGCGCTATCTGCAGTTATATGAAGTTGAGAATAAGTCAACATTACCACATTCTGAGCAGTTTCAAAGTATCGCAAATCACATAAATCTATCCAATACAACATAATACGCATAAATCCGTCCTCAAATGCACAAAATTTTGCGTTTCCAGCGAGTTATCAGCGTTTTTTCTGAGGTTTGTTGAAAAAATTTTGACTCTGTTGATCTGCTCAGAAGCAAGATTTTGCTTCAAAAGTGCGTAATATGGCAGAATCTAGCACCAAATACATCATATTTCATGTTTTTAGAGTGCTCTTTGCAGTTTTACAAACTTTGAAATAAGTCGAAATGACGCTTTTCCGCGCAGATTTTCACAATCAAGAAGTTCATATTCCAATTCTGGACCTCATAATATGTATGAATCAATCGACAAAAACATCATATTTCGTGTTTTCAGACCGCTAACTGCAGTTATATGAGGTTTGAAATAAGTAAAAATTACCACATTCTGAGCATCTTCAAAGTAGCGCAAATCACATGAATCTATGCAATACAACATAATACGCATGAATCAGTCCTTGAATGCACAAAATTTTGCGTTTCCAGCGAGTTATCAGCGTTTATTCTGAGTCTCGTTGAGAATTTTTGACTTCATAAATCCGCTCAGAAGCATAATTTTGCTTCAGAAGTGCGTTATAAGGCAGAATCTAGCACCTAATACATCATATTTTGTGTTTTTAGAGTGCTATTTGCAGTTTTACAAACTTTGGAATAAGTCAAAATCACGCTTTTCGGCGCAGATTTTCACAATCAAAAAGTTCATATTTCTATTCAGGACCTAAAAATATGTATGAATCTATCGACAAAAACAACATGTTCCGTGTTCTCAGAGCGCTATCTGCAGTTATATGAAGTTTGAAATAAGTCAAAATTACCACATTCTGAGCAGTTTCAAAGTATCGCAAATCACATAAATATATCCAATACAACATAATACGCATGAATCCGTCCTCAAATGCACAAAATTTTGCGTTTCCATTGAGTTATTAGCGTTTTTTCTGAGTCTCGTTGAGAAATTTTTGACTCTGGTTATCTGCTCAGAAGCAAGGTTTTGCTTCAAAAGTGCGTTATATGGCAGAATCTTGCACCAAACACATCATATTTCGTGTTTTTAGAGCGCTATTCGCAGTGTTACAATCTTTAGAATAAGTCGAGAACACGCTTTTCCGCGCAGATTTTCACAATCAAAAAGTTCATATTCCTATTCAGGACCTCATAATATATTTGAATCTATCGACAAAAACATCATATATCGTGTCTTCAGAGCGCTATCTGCAGTTATATGATGTTTGAAATAGGTCGAAATTACCACATTCTGAGCAGTAACAAAGTATTGCAAATCACATAAATCTATCCAATACAACATAATACGCATGAATCCGTCCTCAAATGCACAAAATTTTGCGTTTCCAGCGAGTTTTCAGCGTTTTTTCCGAGTCTCGTTTTACAAACTTTGGAATAAGTCGAAATCACGCTTTTCCGCGCAGATTTTCACAATCAAAAATTCATATTTCTATTCAGGACCTCATAATATGTATGAATCTATCGACAAAAGCATCATATTTTTTGTTTTCAGAGCGCTATCTGCAGTTATATGAATTTTGAAATAAGTCAAAATTACTACATTCTGAGCAGTTTCAAAGTATCGCAAATCACATAAATCTATCCAATACAACATAATACGCATGGATCATTCCTTGAATGAACAGAATTTTGCGTTTCCATCGAGTTATCAGCGTTTTTTCTGAGTCTCGTTGAGAAATTTTTGACTCTGTAAATCTGCTCAGAAGCAAGATTTTGCTTCAAAAGTGCGATATAGAATCTAGCATCAAATACATCATATTTTGGGTTTTCAGAGCGCTATCTGCAGTTATATGGAGTTGAGAATAAGTCAAAATTACCACATTCTGAGCAGTTTCAAAGTATCGCAAATCACATAAATCTATCCAATACAACATAATACGCATAAATCTGTCCTCAAATGCACAAAATTTTGCGTTTCCAGCGAGTTATCAGCGTTTTTTCTGAGGTTTGTTTAAAATTTTTTGACTCTGTAGATCTGCTCAGAAGCAAGATTTTGCTTCAAAAGTGCGTTATATGGCAGAATCTAGCACCAAATACATCATACTTAGTGTTTTTAGAGTGCTATTTGCAATTTTACAAACTTTGAAGAAAGTCGAAATCACGCTTTTCCGCGCAGATTTTCAAGATCAAAAAGTTAATACTCCCATACAGGAATTCATACTATGTATGAATCTATTGACAAAAACATCATATATTGTGTTTTCAGAGCGCTATCTGCAGTTATATGGAGTTGAGAATAAGTCAAAATTACCACATTCTGAGCAGTTACAAAGTATCGCAAATCACATGAATCTATCCAATACAACATAATACGCATAAATCCGTCCTCAAATGCACAGAATTTTGCTTTTCCAGCGAGTTATCAGCGTTTTATCTGAGTCTCGTTGAGAAGTTTTTGATTCGGTAAATCTGCTCGGAAGCAAGATTTTGCTTCAAAAGTGCGTAATATGGCAGAATCTAGCACCAAATACATCATATTTCATATTTTTAAAGTGCTCTTTGCAGTTTTACAAACTTTGAAATAAGTAGAAATCACGCTTTTCCGCCCAGATTTTTACAATTAAAAGTTCATATTCCTGTCCTGGACCTCATAATATGTATGAATCTATCGACAAAAACATCATATTTCGTGTTTTCAGAGCGCTATGTGCAGTTATATGAAGTTTGAAATAAGTCAAAATTACCACAATCTGAGCAGTTTCAAAGTATCGCAAATCACATAAATCCATCCAATACAACATAATACGCATGAATCCGTCCTTAAATGCACAAAATTTTGCGTTTCCATTGAGTTATTAGCGTTTTTTCTGAGTCTCGTTGAGAGATTTTTGACTCTGTAAATCTGCTCAGAAGCAAGGTTTTGCTTCTAAAGTGCGTTATATGGCAGAATCTTGCACCAACCACATCATATTTCGTGTTTTTAGTGTGCTCTTTGCAGTCTTACAAACTTTGGAATAAGTCGAGATCACGCGTTTCCGGGCAGATTTTCACAATCAAAAAGTTCATATTCCTATTCAAGACCTCATAATATGTATGAATCTATCGACAGAAACATCATATATTGTGTTTTCAGAGCGCTATCTGCAGTTATATAATGTTTGAAATAAGTCAAAATTACCACATTCTGAGCAGTTACAAAGTATCGCAAATCACATGAATCTATCCAATACAACATAATACGCATGAATCCGTCCTCAAATGCACAGAATTTTGCGTTTCCAGCGAGTTATCAGCGTTTCTTCTGAGTTTCGTTGAGAAATTTTTGACTCGGTAAATCTGCTCGGAAGCAAGATTTTGCTTCAAAAGTGCGTAATATGGCAGAATCTAGCACCAAATACATCATATTTCATGTTTTTAGAGTGCTCTTTGCAGTTTCACAAACTTTGAAATAAGTCGGAATCACGCTTTTCCGCGCAGATTTTCACAATCAAGAAGTTCATATTCCTATTCTGGACCTCATAATATGTATGAATCTATCGACAAAAACATCATATTTCGTGTTTTCAGAGCGCTAACTGCAGTTATATGAAATTTGAAATAAGTCAAAATTACCACAGTCTGAGCATCTTCAAAGTATCGCAAATCACATAAATCTATGCAATACAACATAATACGCATTAATCAGTCCTTGAATGCACAAAATTCTGCGTTTCCAGCGAGTTATCAGCGTTTATTCTGAGTCTCGTTGAGAATTTTTGACTCCATAAATCTGCTCAGAAGCATAATTTTGCTTCAGAAGTGCGTTATATGGCAAAATCTAGCACCTAATACATCATATTTTGTGTTTTTAGAGTGCTATTTGCAGTTTTACAGACTTTGGAATAAGTCAAAATCACGCTTTTCGGCGCAGATTTTCACAATCAAAAAGTTCATATTTCTATTCAGGACCTAAAAATATGTATGAATCTATCGACAAAAACATCATATTCCGTATTTTCAGAGCGCTATCTGCAGTTATATGAAGTTTGAAATAAGTCAAAATTACCACGTTCTGAGCAGTTTCAAAGTATCGCAAATCACATAAATCTATCCAATACAACATAATACGCATGAATCAGTCCTTGAATGCACAGAATTCTGCGTTTCCAGCGAGTTATCAGCGTTTTTCTGAGTCTCGTTGAGAAATTTTTGACTCTATAAATCTGCTCAGAAGCAAGATTTTGCTTCAAAAGTGCGTTATAGAATCTAGCACCAAATACATCATATTTCGTGTTTTCAGAGCGCTATCTGCAGTTATATGAAGTCGAGATTAAGTCAACATTACCACATTCTGAGCAGTTTCAAAGTATCGCAAATCACATAGATCTATCCAATACAACATAATACGCTTAGATCCGTCCTCAAATGCACAAAATTTTGCGTTTCCAGCGAGTTATCAGCGTTTTTTCTGAGGTTTGTTAGAAATTTTTTGACTCTGTTGATCTGCTCAGAAGCAAGATTTTGCTTCAAAAGTGCGTAATATGACAGAATCTAGCACCAAATACATCATATTTCATGTTTTTAGAGTGCTCTTTGCAGTTTTACAAACTTTGAAATAAGTCGAAATCACGCTTTTCCGCGCAGATTTTCACAATCAAAAAGTTTATATTCCTATTCTGGACCTCATAATATGTATGAATCTATCGACAAAAACATCATATTCCGTGTTTTCAAAGCGCTAACTGCAGTTATATGGAGTTTGAAATAAGTAAAAATTACCACATTCTGAGCATCTTCAAAGTATCGCAAATCACATAAATCTATGCAATACAACATAATACGCATGAATCAGTCCTTGAATGCACAGAATTTTGCGTTTCCAGCGAGTTTTCAGCGTTTATTCTGAGTCTCGTTGAGGATATTTGACTCCATAAATCCGCTCAGAAGCATAATTTTGCTTCAGAAGTGCGTTATATGGCAGAATCTAGCACCTAATACATCATATTTTGTGTTTTTAGAGTGCTATTTGCAGTTTTACAAACTTTGGAATAAGTCAAAATCACGCTTTTCGGCGCGGATTTTCACAATCAAAAAGTTCATATTTCTATTCAGGACCTAAAAATATGTATGAATCTATCGACAAAAACATCATGTTCCGTGTTTTGAGAGCGCTATCTGCAGTTATATGAAGTTTGAAATAAGTCAAAATTACCACATTCTGAGCAGTTTCAAAGTATCGCAAATCACATAAATCCATCCAATACAACTTATTACGCATGAATCCGTCCTCAAATGCACAAAATTCTGCGTTTCCATTGAGTTATTAGCGTTTTTTCTGAGTCGCGTTGAGAAATTTTTGACTCTGGTTATCTGCTCAGAAGCAAGGTTTTGCTTCAAAAGTGCGTTATATGGCAGAATCTTGCACCAAACACATCATATTTCGTGTTTTTAGAGGGCCATTTGCAGTGTTACAATCTTTGGAATAAGTCGAGATCACGCTTTTCCGCGCAGATTTTCACAATCAAAAAGTTCATATTCCTATTCAAGACCTCATAATATACAGGGTGTAACAGAAATAAGTACATTAATTTTAACCAGTGATAGTTCTCGTCAAGCCTAACATTTTTTCTTAGTAACTTTTTCCCGAATTCTCATCTTTTTTTAGCATTTTTCATCCCCTATAATTTAACGAGTCGTTCAGGTGCATAGTTATCGGATCTAGTAGCAGTTGCAATAGAACGAATAGAACAATAATTGATTATGACATATGTGAGTTATCAATTCCTTCAAATAAATTCTGGAATAAAACAGATTATAATTTATTAATTCTGTGTACGATTTCATGGGCAGTTTAGGATTAGCTTAGCAAATTTATTTGGAACGATCTCCGAACTGTCATTTTTCACTAAAAATTGAATTATTGTGGTTATGGTAATGTATTTAATGTCAAAATATTATGCACTTATACATTACGATGAGAATACCATGAGTTATTTAGAACCTAACGTTTATCTGGAAGCAGATGAGATGAATGAAATACATTAATTTATAAATGAAGCACCTGTGTATAAGTTTTCCTCATATTATTACAAACTTCACACTTCACATTCGTTTCAATAAAGTATGCCCCGTGAATTGATCTGCTGAATAAGCAAAATATTGTATCATATATTTCAGAAAATATTTAAAATCAATTACCAAATTCAGTTTGATACATTTATAGGTTATATTTTCTGTTCTTCAATAGAATCTTCATAATTTCATGCAGCAATATTTCTATTGAATTATTCAGTGAATTAATTAATTTAGAATTACATTCTATTCAATATTCTACCGTTTTCTTTAAATAAATCGTTGAATGATTTTCTCTTTATGTTTCTGATGAAGTAGGTTCGGAACAGTACTACTTTTCGAACTGCTGGTAGATGGCAGCACAGTCTGACTCTTCTGACACAGTGACACAGTTTCAGACAATTCAAATTAGCTGATTCAAGTACAATGAATTTGTGCAGACAATCTTATGTTTAAGAAACGTATTATCCAGAAATATACGTGAAATCCCAAAATAAAAATCAAACTTCTTAAAAATGACATATAAATACGACTAAAAGACCAAATTGTTGATTACAGACACAAATTCAGTCTTTCTTCCAACATATAGAAAAATAGAATAATCGAGGTGAGCGAATATCAATGTATAGCCAAAATACTAATATTTTTTCAGTTTCAAATGAATGATTGACAAGACAACGATGGCTCAAAATTGCAAAATACGCCTTTCAATCGACAGCTGTCATTCTTCCAACAAATGAAAACCATTCAGTTTGAACCATAGGCGCACTATGAAATTTTTGACAAAGCTTTGATGAATTTTTACTCTGTATCCAGAGGATTTACGGAAACAAGTTATTAGGAGAAATTGTTATGCTTGACAAATTGCGTCACAGGTTAAAATTAATGTACTTATTTCTGTTACACCCTGTATATGAATCTATCGACAAAAACATCATATATCGTGTCTTCAGAGCGCTATTTGCAGTTATATGATGTTCGAAATAGGTCAAAATTACCACATTCTAAGCAGTAACAAAGTATTGCAAATCACATAAATCTATCCAATACAACATAATATGCATGAATCCATCCTCAAATGCACAAAATTTTGCGTTTTCAGCGAGTTTTCAGCGTTTTTTTCCAAGTCTCGTTTTACAAACTTTGGAATAAGTCGAAATCACGCTTTTCCGCGCAGATTTTCACAATCAAAAATTCATATTTCTATTCAGGACCTCATAATATGTATGAATCTATCGACAAAAGCATCATATTTTGTGTTTTCAGAGGGCTATCCGCAGTTATATGAATTTTGATATAAGTCAAAATTACTACATTCTGAGCAGTTTCAAAGTATCGCAAATCACATAAATCTATCCAATACAACATAATACGCATGGATCAGTCCTTGAATGCACAGAATTTTGCGTTTCCAGCGAGTTATCAGCGTTTTTCTGTGTCTCGTTGAGAAATTTTTGATTCTGTGAGCGCTATCTGCAGTTATATGAAGTTGAGAATAAGTCAAAATTACCACATTCTGAGCAGTTTCAAAGTATCGCAAATCACATAAATCTATCCAATACAACATAATACGCATGAATCCGTCCTCAAATGCACAAAATTTTGCGTTTCCAGCGAGTTATCAGCGTTTTTTCTGAGGTTTGTTTGAAATTTTTTGACTCTGTTGATCTGCTCAGAAGCAAGATTTTGCTCCAGAAGTGCGTAATATGGCAGAATCTAGCACCAAATACATCATATTTCATGTTTTCGAGTGCTTTTTGCAGTTTTACAAACTTTGAAATAAGTCGAAATCACGCTTTTCCGCGCAGATTTTCACAATCAAAAAGTTCATATTCCTATTCTGGACCTCATAATATGTATGAATCTATTGACAAAAACATCATATTCCGTGTTTTCAGAGCGCTAACTGCAGTTATATGAAATTTGAAATAAGTCAAAATTACCACATTCTGAGCATCTTCAAAGTATCGCAAATCACATAAATCTATGCAATACAACATAATACGCATAAATCAGTCCTTGAATGCACACATTTCTGCGTTTCCAGCGAGTTATTAGCGTTTATTCTGAGTCTCGTTGAGAATTTTTGACTCCATAAATCCGCTCAGAAGCATAATTTTGCTTCAGAAGTGCGTTATATGGCAGAATGTAGCACCTTATACATCATATTTTGTGTTTTTAGAGTGCTATTCGCAGTTTTACAAACTTTGGAATAAGTCAAAATCACGCTTTTCGGCGCAGATTTTCACAATCAAAAAGTTCATATTTCTATTCAGGACCTAAAAATATGTATGAATCTATCGA
This sequence comes from Dromius quadrimaculatus, assembly GCA_963989225.1. Lineage (NCBI taxonomy): Eukaryota > Metazoa > Arthropoda > Insecta > Coleoptera > Carabidae > Dromius > Dromius quadrimaculatus. The sequence continues at coordinate 25,275,155 of OZ022336.1, read as the reverse complement.
CAAAAACATCATATTTCGTGTTTTCAGAGCGCTATCTGCAGTTATATGAAGTTTGAAATAAGTCAAAATTACCACATTCTGAGCAGTTCCAAAGTATCGCAAATCACATAAATCTATCCAATACAACATAATACGCATGAATCAGTCCTTGAATGCACAGAATTCTGCGTTTCCAGCGAGTTATCAGCGTTTTTCTGAGTCTCGTTGAGAGATTTTTGACTCTGTAAATCTGCTCAGAAGCAAGATTCTGCTTCAAAAGGGCGTTATAGAATCTAGCACCAAATACATCATATTTCGTGTTTTCAGAGCGCTATCTGCAGTTATATGAAGTTGAGAATAAGTCAAAATTACCACATTCTGAGCAGTTTCAAAGTATCGCAAATCACATAAATCTATCCAATACAACATAATACGCATAAATCCGTCCTCAAATGCACAAAATTTTGCGTTTCCTGCGAGTTATCAGCGGTTTTTCTGAGGTTTGTTTGAAATTTTTTGACTCTGTTGATCTGCTCAGGAGCAAGATTTTGCTTCAAAAGTGCGTAATATGGCAGAATCTTGCACCAAATACATCATATTTCATGTTTTTAGAGTGCTCTTTGCAGTTTTACAAACTTTGAAATAGGTCGAAATCACGCTTTTCCGCGCAGATTTTCACAATCAAAAAGTTCATATTTCTATTCTAGACCTCATAATATGTATGAATCTATCGACAAAAACATCATATTCCGTGTTTCAAAGCGCTAACTGCAGTTATATGGAGTTTGAAATAAGTAAAAATTACCACATTCTGAGCATCTTCAAAGTATCGCAAATCACATAAATCTATGCAATACAACATAATACGCATGAATCAGTCCTTGAATGCACAGAATTTTGCGTTTCCAGCGAGTTATCAGCGTTTATTCTGAGTCTCGTTGAGAATTTTTGACTCCATAAATCCGCTCAGAAGCATAATTTTGCTTCAGAAGTGCGTTATATGACAGAATCTAGCACCTAATACATCATATTTTGTGTTTTTAGAGTGCTATTTGCAGTTTTACAAACTTTGGAATAAGTCAAAATCACGCTTTTCGGCGCAGATTTTCACAATCAAAAAGTTCATATTTCTATTCAGGACCTAAATATATGTATGAATCTATCGACAAAAACATCATGTTCCGTGTTTTCAGAGCGCTATCTGCAGTTATATGAAGTTTGAAATAAGTCAAAATTACCACATTCTGAGCAGTTTCAAAGTATCGCAAATCACATAAATCTATCCAATACAACAAAATACGCATGAATCCGTCCTTAAATGCACAAAATTTTGCGTTTCCATTGAGTTATTAGCGTTTTTTCTGAGTCTTGTTGAGAAATTTTTGACTCTGATTATCTGCTCAGAAGCAAGGTTTTGCTTCAAAAGTGCGTTATATGGCAGAATCTTGCACCAAACACATTATATTTCGTGTTTTTAGAGCGCCATTTGCAGTGTTACAATCTTTGGAATAAGTCGAGATCACGCTTTTCCGCGCAGATTTTCACAATCAAAAAGTTCATATTCCTATTCAAGACCTCATAATATATATGAATCTATCGACAAAAACATCATATATCGTGTCTTCAGAGCGCTATTTGCAGTTATATGAGTAGATAAGCAGTAGGGCTACATGACCATATTTCAAAATGGCCGCCATCACCGCACTTTTGCTGTTCGGCTAGTCGGCAATCGCGATGGCTCTCGCGGGCAACGAGATCGTCAGATCACCGGGCTTTTGCCGCCGCCCCCACCGCCGTGCATTCAACCATGACCCTCCACCTATCGCTGAACAAACTATACCTACCGCTGAACAAACTATACCTACCGCTGAACAAACTATAGCGTGTGCATTCGACCATGACTTGCGGTGCATAATTAATTACCAAGGGTGTGAAGAATGCACGGCAACGAGATCGTCAGATCACCGGGCTTTTGCCGCCGCCCCCGCCGCCGTGCATTCAACCATGACCCTCCACCTATCGCTGAACAAATTATACCTACCGCTGAACAAACTATAGCGTGTGCATTCGACCATGACCTGCGGTGCATAATTAATTACCAAGGGTATGAAGAATGCGGGTGCAGCGTGTGCATCCGACCATGACCTGCGGTGCATAATTAGCTACGAACATATGGTCATATGCGGGTGCGATCAATATTTTGCAGATCTCGGACTTGAATCAAAAGAGCCTATCATCCTTCAATCTATACCTGTGAAATCGGCAGGCTCGTAGGCTCGATATAGCGCTGAACAAACTATAGCTAGCTTGAAATGGCAGAAATTATTTTAGTATAAAAGGATCATTTTGCTCTTTGCAGATTAGTTTAATATCTGACTTCAACTACAAAGCATCAAAATGGCTCTATTCCAAAAGATGAATCAAATCGCTCAGGTGAAAGAACCAATTTCGCTAAGTAACCTGAAAAAAGGTAAAAAATACAAATTCTCTAACTGTCGACGCGTGTCAACAACATTTGGAGAGAAGATAGTTCTGGAATTGGCAACTAACATCCTTTTCCTTGGTGCAAGATTCAACCAACTGACCGATGAAGATATAATTGATTTGAACAAGCAAGCAACCGCTGGAAAACTGTTCATTACATCTAAAGGGAAAAGTGGAAAAGTTGTCGATATCGAGTTCACTTCCGCTTAAAAAGGTGGTGCAGATGGCAATTCAAAACATTCAACCAACATCTCTTCCTGGAGGGTAATCAGGATCAACGCTAGAAGATGCCTTCAGTGCGCCGAAAAGTCAACAAAAACAATATAAGGAGTGAAATCAATAAATATTTGCTAAAGCTCCAACTGTTGAAAAACGATATCAACAATTACTGTGTTATGCGGGAATTAATTACGAGTGTTGAAGTTTTAGACATAAAAAAATGAAAGTGCGATTCAGTGACAACATTCAAGTTTATCACATGCACACCTGGACATTTGCATACAAGGCAGCAAGACAGAGCGTTTGGATGCAAGTAGCCATAGACAGAGTTCGCTTTCAATTTAAAATTAAGAATTCTTATGAACCAATATTAATGTCTGTATTACAGAATAAAATTAAATGTATGAAACCTATTCATAAGTTAAGAATTTAAATGTTTTGTATTGCCACTGGTTTAATGTAATAAAATAATTAATGCAAACTTCCTGTTTCATTTATGCAAGTGCAAATCCGCAGGGGTGTGAATAAAACACATCAGATTAATTGAAAGTATTAAATATTGCAATGCATTATTGCATTTGGTTGATTCATCTTTGGAATACAAACAGTTTTGATGCTTTGTAGTTGATGTAAGATATTAAATTATAAACTTAAATGTATAAGTTAAGAATTTGAATGTATTACCTCTGGTTTAAAGTAATAAAATAATTAATGCAAACTTCCTGTTTTATTCATGCAGAATTTACAGGGGTCTGAATGATACACATTAAATTCATTAAAACAGTTTATTTCCAAGTACATATTACAATACAGTATTACATTTAAAACAATTTTTCTTCAGCGGAAATAAATCACCAACTTGATCCTCAGAGGTTGTCAAACAATGCTCAGTGCAGCGTCTATATTCTTGAAATTTTCTATTATCTCGCCATTCTTGGGGGAACTTGTTCCATTGATCATCAATTTGACGTGGTGCAAAAGCCATGATAAACTCCATTGACATGCAGGCAATTTCTTCTTCTAACATGAAGTGTAAAATACCACATTCATAGAATTTTTTAAATGAATTAAGAGGTGTGAATCGTTGTTTATACCAATCTTTCAATATATGAACATTTTTTAAGGCACAATTTTTGCTATGTGAGTCACATGAATTTAATTTTGAGGGTTCACAGAGCTCTTTCAAAGATGGACAGCCTTACTGCTCTAAATTCATAATATCTAATGCCTTCGATCCCAATATCTCTTTCAACCACTTTAATTTTTCATTTCCTTTGACGTATACTTTAGAAGCGTTTCTCAGCATAGCTTGAACAATATTCTCCAAATAGCAGTAATCTGTATTTCCGGATTGCCAGTCTAGACTGTGGTGTTTACTAGACAACCATAAAACAGTCTTTTTGCTTTTAGTATTCAATTTAGACCAAGAATAAGGGGGTAGGAATATTTTTGATCTGCAAAGATCAGTGTGCATGTCTAAGACAGCAATTTCCTTACAGATGAATTTAACTTTATCATCATCATCATAGACTTGAAAACCCTGTAAGTCGGCTATCATTACAGACATGTTATTCATTCGAATTTCAATCATAAAATGAGTCCAAATATTATTCAACGTTGCTCTTATGTATCCAGCTATTGTGCCTATTATCAAAGCCCAGCCATTTTACATATAACTCATCCCCTCTCCGTTTCAACACTTTCTCCACAAGATAAACGTCTGGATACGCAACCCTTTGTAATTCATAACTATAAAATCCGCCTTTTATGATTTGACCAGCGTGATCTTTGAGAATGTAGGTTACAGGATTCGTGAATTGAACTTTATCAATAACAAAAATTTCATTGGACCAGTTTGGTGTGTAACCCTTCACAAAAGCTTGTCTATGTTTACTGATGCGTACATAATCACCCTCATTTAACTTTGCGGTGCCTGTCATTTTTATCCGGTTATAAATAGTATCAAGAAGTGATTTTGCATTCTTTTTATTCACATCATTCGGTCGCATTTGGATAGTCCGATGTTTTGTCGAGTTGTATTTCTCAGTTAATTTTGGTAATAGATTCAACCACTTATGATTTCCCTGTAGACTAAATTCCTTCCAAATCATTGATTTCAATGTGCGAATTACTCGTTCAGCCATTGATGCTTTTGTGGTGCTTAATGTTGAATAGTGATTTATTTTGTATTTTTCCATCAAACTTTGGAAGCTTTTATCATAAAATTCTCCTCCCATGTCTGTTTGTAAATTTTTTGACGCCTGTTTCTGCAATATACTTAGCATAGCTTTTGTGACATCTAAACCCGATTTGCTTTTTACAGGCTTCGTCCACAGATACTTGGAGAACGCATCAATCACAATTAGAATGTATCGGTACCCTTTATTGACTCTAGAATAAGGAATCATTTCAACTAAATCTGCTTGGAATAGATCATTTAGTCCTTTAACAATTACACTCCGTCTTGGGAAATTGATGCGAGCTGGTTTGTGTAGTTCATCCACAACTTGTCGTTTAATTTTTGACATTATATACCGGAGTTTCTATCATCAATTCCAAATGTAATTCAGGAAACTGAGTGCCTACAGAAGTAGGATAAATTTTCAATTTATCACCACTAACGATATCTCGCTTAGTGAGATCTGAGACACGAGTAGTATCATTAATACGATAGTTGAGAAATGCTTTTGAATTATCCACTTTGATTTGGAGAATTCTCCCAGAAACTGGCAAATTATAGTGTGAATGATCAGGGCTATTTAGAACCTCATAGATGTCTTTCTTGAGAGCCAGCGTCAAATTGATCAGGGTGATGGTTCTTAAACTCTTAATGAAATTGGATATCTCAATTTGAGTGTGGCCTTTGATATTTTTCTCCAGCTGAGGCTTGAGCTCATCAATTCTGATTCTATTCGCAAGTAACTCCTTACTGAAGCCAGTAATTCTTCTATCAATATATTTTCTAGTTTTATAATGCTCAATATGAGAACCAAACTTGTCCAGAGACATTGTTAGAATGACACTATTCGATAACGTCAGCCTCTTTTAATTCTTCAATTATTGAAATAATTTCATTATCATGTCCAGAATGGCCGGCATCTCGTGACGCTATTAACAGACGTAGTCTATCAACCAACTCATTGATATCATTCCAATATACGTAGTCAACAGGTTTGTCATTGAATTTTTTAAAATAGCCTTTGGCATACTTTAGACCAAACCGTTTGGGGGCTGAGACAATCCTTTCACGAGTTTCCAGCAGAGGTCCAATTATATTTGTATATTGATATGATTTTGAGCCAGCAACTTGTTCTGATTCACTATAATGGCGGCGTGCAGCGTTAGTCCTTTTAACAATATCAACGTAATTCTCGCGATCGGTTTGAGTATAACCCAGTGGCTGTTTTTTGAATACTAATTCGTAGAGACCCGGTGTTCCCGTATATTTTATATTATTTACGATTAAATCTTTACCATCAATTTTAATCTCAGAGTTACCAATGAAAAACTTGTCGCTCTCAACATCATGGCGTACACCATATCTATGATCAAATGAATCACTTTGGTCAGTTAACATTTCTTCAACATATTGCCTGGGTAATGGATCATATTGATCTAAATACTCCCGGAATGAGGGTTCCTGTGTTAAATTTAATATATCTTCTCTAGTTATGGATGGTTCTGCAAACACTTCATCTTCATTGCCTGTCTCGGCTATGACATTTGTTTCCAAGAATTTAGGGCCGGTCAGGTCTTCTTTCACAGTTTCACCTACTTCTTCTTCTTCTTCCTTCTCCACTTTAGGCTCACTTTTAATTTCCTGTTTTATCACGGGCAAGTTATCTACAATATTCTGTAAAGATTTGATTATTGGCTTATACTGAGTTTGTAATTTAGCTTCTGTTTGCAAGGCACCAAGTTTAAGATTTTTGAGCTTCTGTCTCACAATGTTCCTAGTTTTTATGATATCTCTCGTCAAACGTGGATCCATTATTAAACCAGACAAATTAAGAGTGTTTGAATAATAGATATTATGAGAATAACCAGCTCAGCAATAACGATGAAAACTGAAGAATTTAACATAGCCAGTTCCAACAGCTTTTGAACAGTTCTGATGGACCGATGAACAGCTCTGATTAACTGATAAACAGCTCTTGAACCGCTTTGAACAGGTCTGATGAACTGATAAACAGCTTTTGAACCGCTTTGAACAGGTCTGTTGAACTGATAAACAGCTCTTGAACAGGTCTGATGAACTGATAAACAGCTTTTGAACCGCTTTGAACAGCTCTGATGAACTGATGAACAGCTCTGATGAACTGATAAACAGCTCTGATGATAGTCACCACGTGAATGATAATGTTAGCTAAGATCTTTGCTATATATTATGAACTGATCAAATCCTTTGCGATAGCGCCCTCTGTCAATATTACTGTCCTTGTCAATCACAAGAAAACCGTACTTATCGAGCCAGCAAAACGAACACAAGTTTTTGAATTGCTCATACGTAAAATCTGTATTAACATGATCCATATATACATGTCGTAGATTCAAATCATCTTGCTTGAATAATATTATAAAATTCACGTTATCACGTATAAGATGTTTCGGAATCCTAGTGTAGCTCTGACAGAGATAGAAGCAGTCTATTTTTTTATGTCGACCCATGCTGAAGAACTCTCTGATCACATTTTGGTCATCACAAGCAACATCGTCAAATATAAATACAGAATCACATTTTGCATCATCAGGTCTGATAATTTCTGAGTTCTCATTATATGCGTTGAATCCAATTTCTTCAATCGGTTCCAATAACATCCTTAAGTACACATATTTCGGCTGGAACAATGATTTTGAATAGATATAGACATTTGAGAAACATAATCCATTCTCATCCTCTAGCAGTGCAATCATTATATTTGTCTTGCCAGCACCACTTGGACCAGCTATAATGCACCGAATTATATTTGGCAGCAATGTGCTATGACGCCGTTCAACAACGATATCATTGAAATCATAATTTTTCACTTCAATGTTACAGTTTTGTTTCACCGTTTGCATGATTGTATAAATTAAGCATAGAACATGACTCTAACACAGTCTATCGTTGACTGTTGTCACAGCTAGACGTGTCTGCTTTAAATAATCATAAAGATGGTGAGAAAATCATTAAGTCTGTCGTTTCGTAATGCTATAAGTCGCGTGCGAAAAGCCATAAAATCTAAAAACTCCAAGTCTGATCTGAACAAGTCAGCTAAAATTGCTTTGCGAACTGTTAAGAGAATCAAGAGGCGAATCAAAAGTCCTAGGGTAATACCCGTTCCAAAATCGGGAGGTTTCTTACCGTTAATACCAATTTTTGCCGGTCTGAGCGCTTTAGGCGCGCTTAGTGGTGGAGCAGCGGGCATCGCTAAGGCTGTGAATGATGCACGAGCAGCAGCTGAGCATTTGAAAGAATCTGAACGTCACAATAAGATCATGGAATCCATCGCGTTGGGAAAGGGTCTCTACTTGAAACCATATCGCAAAGGTCTTGGTCTGTATCTGAATCAGTCAAAAAACTACCATTGAAATTACCATCGCGTGCCCTGAGTAACATTGATATTGAGAAATATGCTAAACAACTAAAAATCCCATGTTTCAGAGGTGTTTTTATGAGAGATAAATTACCCAAGACAATAAATTGTAACGAATGTGCAATTGTCAATTTAGATGATAGCTATAGGTCAGGTACACACTGGGTGGCCTATATAAAGCGTAATAATTTAATAAAATACTTTGACAGTTTTGGAAACCTAGTGCCACCGAAAGAACTTGTTGATTATTTCGGAAAGTGTAGTACTATCCTTTATAATTATAGTAGATATCAGTCCTTTAATAGTGTAAAATGCGGACATTTGTGCTTAGCATTTCTATATGAGCAAGTGCAATTATAGTTCAGTGTTCAGTTAGCCGTCATGTCTTACACATTCACATTCTTCGGGGATAACTCAATCATCAATCAATCTTTTTATCCACCAATTATACTCGATGATGAATCAGAATATCTTCTTGGCCTGATAAGCTTCGAAGTTTATAATGCGATCCCAAATATCGATGAAAAAAACAATAAGTAGTATTGGCGATAAGATCATAACAATTCCAGAAGGTTCTTATGAGCTGGCCGATATAAACAAATATTTGAATGAAAAATTGGATGCAGGTACCAAGTTAAACATCGAAGCTAACAACAACACGCTTAAATGTGAAATTGAGAGTAATAATGTGATAGATTTTACCTTAGATGATTCACCTCGTGATATATTGGGTTTTAAATCGCGAAAACTTCAGGCCAATCACCCTCATGAATCTGACAATCCAGTATCAATCATAAGGGTTAATGCTATATGTATTGAGTGCAGCATAACTACAAACTCGTATTCAAATAGCAAGAATGTGCATATTATACATGAATTCTTCCCCCAAGTTCCACCAGGCTTCAAAATCATTGAAATTCCCAGTCAGATAATCTATCTACCAATCAACACTCGTATAATAAACTCCTTAACTCTTAAAATAGTCGACCAGGACGGTAACTTGATCAATTTCAGAGGAGAAGTCTTAACGGTCAGACTACACCTTAAGAGACAAAATGGGGATCAAATTCAATAATTCAATTGGTGAACATATAAATAATCTGAGCAATCCTCATAGCTCCATTAATAGGACAGATGCCAAAGGGTTAACATCTATTAATAAACAGTTCCTGGAATCATTAGGATTCAAAACTTGAACTGGATAAGAAGAAGAAGCGAATTAAAGCTATTGTCGTGTGGTTTGGAGTACAGTTCAAGAAATCTGCTAATTTCATACTTTGTGTCCATCAAAATGAATGTTAATATACTGAGTGTAACTGAAAAAGCTCTATTTGACGACTCAATCAGTCATGCTGAGAAACATACGCACCAGCCTTATGCCTCTACAACTTTGAATAATAACGATGAAATTCGCATCCCTATTCAACAACAGGATCTGTACACTTTGCCCTGGAACAGTTTATTATATATTGAGGGTAAACTCCTCACACATGACAACAAAGTTTCAAAGACAGCTAAATTAGTTAACAATGCATTTGCCTTCCTATTCAGTGAAATTCGATATGAAATTGGAGGTATAGTAATAGATCGAGTTCGAAATCCTGGAATAACTTCTACGATGAAAGCTTACGTTTCGTATAACACAAATGAAAGTAAACGTTTGCAAAACGCTGGATGGTCACCATCAGCAGATAATACAAAACAAATTGTCAATGATCAAGGAAATTTCAATGTGTGTATTCCTCTAAGTATGCTTTTGGGATTCTGCGAGGACTTCAAGAAAATCATCCTGCATGTACAACAAGAATTAGTGCTGATAAGAAGTAGTTCCGATTTGAATGCTATTGAAAACAGTGTTGAGAATGAGAATATGAAAATTGAGCTGAGCAAAGTTCATTGGAAGATTCCACACATTTCGGTGGCTGACGCTGAGCGACTTATGCTAATGAAGTATATGGAAAAAAGTGTCAATTTGGAAATGGCGTTCCGCAGCTGGGAACTCCATGAATTTCCAATGCTTTAGAAGACTCAACGACATTCTTGGCCTATTAAGACTAGTACACAACTAGAGACAGCGCGTTTCATAATTTTTGGTCTACAGACGGATAGAAAAAATAAAATTAATAAAGATATGAGTAAATTTGATCATTGTCATCTAACGAATATCAAGTTATATCTAAATTCGGAGATGTTTCCGTATGATAACCTTAATTTAAACATTAAGAATAATCGAAAACTAGACTTATCGAAAAATTGGGCAATGTTGTATGAAATGTACACGCAATTCCAGCTCTCTTTCTATGAGCGGCCGTGCGAGCCAGTATTTTCGCCGCATGAGTTCCTTGAAACAGCGCCTTTGGTTGTAATAGATTGTTCACATCAAAGTGAAACATTAAAATCTGGAAATGTTGATATTCGACTTGAATTTGAAACAAATGAAAACATACCGGATAATATAGCTGCCTATTGCCTAATCATACATGATAAGTTAATAAGTTATAATCCATTAACAAATATTATCAGTAGTATGTAAGTTATAATCTACTAGTATGTAAGCTTTATTTCAATAAATTGTATTTGCTTCTGAGAATAAATATTTTTACAAAGCTCAGAGTTTAATTTATAATTGCCCTTGTGAACATATGTGAATTCTAATATGTACATTGAAATTCAGAGTTGTGACATATGGTCAAGTGTTAAGTATAGCAAAATCCATGCGTGCGTGAACATATCAGTTAGGATGCGTGACTCAATCGTTTTGCAATGCAAAGCCATGTGGTTTGGGATGCAAATTTAATTAGCACGATCATGTAAATATGACTCATCATTTATGATACAGCTTGAAGAATGCGGGTTGAACACGTGCGCATTTAAACACAAGGGTTGTCATGCATGTATGAACTTGTCCGTTAGAATGCATGACTCATACGTGTCTTCTGCGCATGCGCAAGTCAGTCCTAAATATTTTAAATATAACATGTAATTTGCTAATCAGTCAGTCGCGCTCCATTCACGATGGTAACTGTTGCTAAATTGAGTTCTAAAGTTCTTAAGACGGTGGCCGCCGGTTTCAAAATTTTAAAAACGCAAGATGAATGTTCTCGCTGGTTGAAACAAGTCAATAAATTCATATTGTTGATAAATAAAGCTATTAAACAAAACAAAGATACGAACGGTAATTTATTCCGGCTAGAATCAAATTTGGCGCTATTTAAATTCTATCGTGAACAATTGAAACAATTCAAACGTGGTGTTTATGGTGCGGGAGTTAAACAATCTAAAAAATTACTCTGGCAAGATCTAGAGTCATGCTTTGAGTCACGCATTCGTACTGGAATTATTATAAATTTGAGTAATAAAGATCCATTGTTATTTTTAAAGAAATGCTATCGCATATTTTCAAACAAAGTTAGGGAAGCGCTAAAATTATCTAACCTCAAAGTGAATATTGTGTTAAGTGCAAATTTTATAATGCCAAACACTGGTGCAATTGAACTAAAATCATTTAACATTGCTAATAATATTATCGATAGAACAACGAATATAAGCGAGTGGTTCAGTGATGGTGTCGATAAGATAATGGCTAAATTGTCCGAGTACCAACTACGTGATTCAGGCTGGAGCTTGTATGAAATTTTGCATTTAAAACTCAATATTAATGAGTACAATCCTATTTCTGGAGGATCATACATTAGTCTGCCACTCGATATAAGAAACAAGCAAGCTATAATCAATGTGAAGAATAATGATGAATATTGTTTTTTGTGGGCAGTAGTTTCAGCTCTATATCCTGTGAGCAAACATTCTGATCGTGTATCGTCATACCCACATTTTAGTGAAGTTCTGAAATATGATGGTATTAGTTTTCCAATGCAGTTGAAGGATATTCCAAAATTTGAGGTGATGAATAATTTGGCTATTAATGTTTATAATTTAGAAAAATTAAGCGGAGTGAAAAATCAAGTTGTACCATTATATTTATCAAAATTTGAATGTAGTAGGTTTGTTCATCTCCTGATGACACATGAAACGGACGATGTCGATGATGATGATGATATGGAAATTGACAGTGAAAATATCAAAACTGTGAAAAGCTGTACAAATTATCATTTCATGTGGATAAAGCATATTTCTAGACTCTTGAGCAGACAAATTTCAAAAGCGAAAGTAAAACATTTGCTTTGTGATCGGTGTTTAAATCATTTTGTTTCGGAAAATGCATTGCACAGACACACAGCTGACTGTAAATTGATAAATAAGTATCGTATTGAGTTTCCAAACGATGAGAACAAGTTTTTAAAATTTAAAAATATTCACCATCAGGACATCGTACCGTTTGTAATTTATAGCGATATTGAGTCTATTTTGAAGAAAACTGAAGATTCTAGTAAAATCAATGAACATATTCCTTCAAGTGTTGCTTTTTATTTAAAATGCTCGTATGATGATACATTGTCATATTTCCAATTATATTGAGGTGAAAATTGCATTGATTGGTTTGCACAGGAACTTTATTTGATCTCTCAATTCATTGATGAAAAATTCAAAAATTCAATATCCATAAATATGACAGAGGAAGATAAGCAAAATTTTGCACGTGCGACAGTTTGTTATATATGCGGAAAAGGGCTTACTCTTGATGATATTAAAGTCAGAGATCACAATCACTGGACTAGTTTGTACCGTGGACCAGCACACCAGTCTTGTAACTTAAAATTAAGAAGATCACATACTATTCCAGTCGTTTTTCATAATCTTAGCAACTATGATAGTCATCTGATTATAAAAACTATAGCTAAAAAAATTCCAGGACGAATGTCATTACTTCCTATAAACAAAGAACGGTATATATCATTCACCAAATATATCGAAGATACAAGAATTGACTTTAGATTCATAGATTCATTTCGGTTTATGGCTTCGAGCATTGAAAAATTAGCGTCCTATTTAGATGACAATGATAAACCAATCACAAGAAGTTTTTGTAAAAATGACGAGCAATTCAAATTACTTACGACAAAGGGCATTTTCCCGTACGAATTTGTTGATAGTTGGGATAAATTTGATAATAAATGTTTACCGGATCACAGTCAATTCTACAGTTCTTTGAAAAATGAAAATATAAGCGAGAGTAATTATATTCACGCAATAAACGTGTGGCAAACTTTCAATTTAAATTCACTTGGCGAGTACTCGGATTTGTATCTTGCAACAGATGTACATTTATTAGCTGACATTCTTGAAAATTTCCGGAAAAATTGTCTAGAAACCTATAAATTAGATGCACTTCACTATTTCACGGCTCCGGGCTTATCTTTCGATGCGATGTTGAAATACACAAATGTTTCTCTCGAGCTATTAACTGATGCTGAAAAACTGCTGTTTATTGAGAAGGGCATTCGGGGTGGACTTGTCCAATGTTCAAAACGTTATGCTGAAGCCAATAATAAGTATATGAATGAATCTTATGATCCGGATAAGGATGAGTCTTATCTCATGTACTTTGATGTGAATAACTTGTACGGCGCAGCGATGAGTCATTATTTACCGTATGGGGACTTCGAGTAGGTTGATAAGTCTGATTTCTATAAAGTAAATTTGATGGATATTCCAAAAAATGCTGATACAGGCTATATTTTTGAGGTTGATTCAAAATATCCACAAAGTCTCCAAGAATTACATAGAGATCTACCCCTTTGTCCAGAAAATCTTATTCCACCCGGATCTAAGCAATCAAAATTAATTGCAAACCTTTATGATAAAACAAATTATGTCATTCACTATCAAAATTTACAGCAGTGCGTTTTGTTAGGTCTACAAATAACTCAAATTCATAGAATCCTCAAGTTCAAACAGAGTCCATGGTTAAAGTCATATATTGATTTAAATACAGACTTAAGAAAGAAATCGAATAATGAGTTTCAGAAAAATTATTTCAAATTATTGAATAACGCAATATTTGGTAAAACAATGGAAAACCTCAGACAGCATAAAGATGTGAGATTGGTTACTAAATGGCATGGTCGATACGGTGCTAGAGCGTTGATTGCTAAACCAAATTTTCACAGTTGTACAGTACTAGACAAAGATTTAATATTGATAGAAATGAGTAAAAAAGCTATTGTTTTCAATAAACCTATTTATGTTGGATTTTGTGTGTTAGACATTTCAAAAACATATATCTACGACTTCCACTATAATTATATCAAACAAAACTTGGGTTCAAAAGCAGAGCTCTGCTATACTGACACCGACAGTCTCATTTACTATTTCCAAAATACTAATATCTATAAAATCATCAAACAGGACATACACAAATTTGACACCTCAGATTATTCTCCCAATAATACTTTTGATATACCTTTGGCCAACAAGAAAGTTCCAGGACTGATGAAAGATGAGAACAATGGCATCATTATGACACACTTCATCGGATTGCGAGCCAAAATGTATGCATTCAAAACTTCAACCAAACAATGTATGAAAGCCAAAGGTGTTGCAAAAGCTACCATGCGGTCCATCTCATATGATGATTATTACAACAGCTTATTCAATAACGCATCTATTGTTAAGCCTCAAATATTAATTAGATCCGAGAAACATAATGTATATACCATAAAACAAAATAAATTAGCTTTAAGTTCTTTTGATGACAAACGAATAGTAAATTACATTTTTCCCGACACATACCCCCATGGTTACACTTTTAGTTCATAAGTTCATCTTGTAAATAATAAAATAAATGTATCAAACCATTTTTGTTTGTTTTCATTCATCCTTTCCACTTTGAAATGTTTATTTATTCCATAAACCTTGTTATCATTTTTATATTGCAAAAACATACCCTCACTTTTACTTCATAAGTATAACTTGTAAATAATGGTATCCTAGCGGTGCGCCATTACAAGCTAGCTATAGTTTGTTCAGCGCTATATCGAGCCTACAAGCCTGCCGATTTTACAGGTATAGATTGAAGGATGTTAGGCTCTTTTGATTCAAGTCCGAGATCTGCAAAATATTGATCGCACCCGCATATGACCATATGTTCGTAGCTAATTATGCACCGCAGGTCATGGTCGGATGCACACGCTGCACCCGCATTCTTCACACCCTTGGTAATTAATTATGCACTGCAGGTCATGATCGAATGCACACGCTATAGTTTGTTCAGCGGTAGGTATAGTTTGTTCAGCGATAGGTGGAGGGTCATGGTTGAATGCACGGCGGCGGGGGCGGCGGCAAAAGCCCGGTGATCTGACGATCTTATTGCCCGCGAGAGCCATCGCGATTGCCGACTAGCCGAACAGCAAAAATGCGGTGATGGCGGCCATTTTGAAATATGGTCCCGTAGCCCTACTGCTTATCTACTTATATGATGTTTGAAATAGGTCAAAATTACCACATTCTGAGCAGTAACAAAGTATTGCAAATCACATAAATCTATCCAATACAACATAATACGCATGAATCCGTCCTCAAATGCACAAAATTTTGCGTTTCCAGCGAGTTTTCAGCGTTTTTTCCAAGTCTCGTTTTACAAACTTTGGAATAAGTCGAAATCACGCTTTTCGCGCAGATTTTCACAATCAAAAATTCATATTTCTATTCAGGACCTCATAATATGTATAAATCTATCGACAAAAGCATCATATTTTCTGTTTTCAGAGCGCTATCTGCAGTTATATGAATTTTGATATAAGTCAAAATTACTACATTCTGAGCAGTTTCAAAGTATCGCAAATCACATAAATCTATCCAATACAACATAATACGCATAGATCAGTCCTTGAATGCACAGAATTTTGCGTTTCCAGCGAGTTATCAGCGTTTTTCTGTGTCTAGTTGAGAAATTTTTGATTCTGTAAATCTGCTCAAAAGCAAGATTTTGCTTCAAAAGTGCGTTATAGAATCTAGCACCAAATACATCATATTTCGTGTTTTCAGAGCGTTATCTGCAGTTATATGAAGTTGAGAATAAGTCAAAATTACCACATTCTGAGCAGTTTCAAAGTATCGCAAATCACATAAATCTATCCAATACAACATAATACGCATAAATCCGTCCTCAAATGCACAAAATTTTGCGTTTCCAGCGAGTTATCAGCGTTTTTTTTGAGGTTTGTTTGAAATTTTTTGACTCTGTTGATCTGCTCAGAAGCAAGATTTTGCTTCAGAAGTGCGTAATATGGCAGAATCTAGCACCAAATACATCATATTTCATGTTTTCGAGTGCTTTTTGCAGTTTTACAAACTTTGAAATAAGTCGAAATCACGCTTTTCCGCGCAGATTTTCACAATCAAAAAGTTCATATTCCTATTCTGGACCTCATAATATGTATGAATCTATTGACGAAAACATCATATTTCGTGTTTTCAGAGCGCTAACTGCAGTTATATGAAATTTGAAATAAGTCAAAATTACCACATTCTGAGCATCTTCAAAGTATCGCAAATCACATAAATCTATGCAATACAACATAATACGCATAAATCAGTCCTTGAATGCACAAAATTCTGCGTTTCCAGCGAGTTATCAGCGTTTATTCTGAGTCTCGTTGAGAATTTTTGACCCAATAAATCCGCTCAGAAGCATAATTTTGCTCCAGAAGTGCGTTATATGGCAGAATCTAGCACCCAATACATCATATTTTGTGTTTTTAGAGTGCTATTCGCAGTTTTACAAACTTTGGAATAAGTCAAAACCACGCTTTTCGGCGCAGATTTTCACAATCAAAAAGTTCATATTCCTATTCAGGACCTAAAAATATGTATGAATCTATCGACAAAAACATCATATTCCGTGTTTTCAGAGCGCTATCTGCAGTTATATGAAGTTTGAAATAAGTCAAAATTACCACATTCTGAGCAGTTTCAAAGTATCGCAAATCACATAAATCTATCCAATACAACATGATACGCATGAATCAGTCCTTGAATGCACAGAATTCTGCGTTTCCAGCGAGTTATCAGCGTTTTTCTGAGTCTAGTTGAGAAATTTTTGACTCTGTAAATCTGCTCAGAAGCAAGATTTTGCTTCAAAAGTGCGTCATAGAATCTAGCCCCAAATACATCATATTTCGTGTTTTCAGAGCGCTATCTGCAGTTATATGAAGTTGAGAATAAGTCAAAATTACCACATTCTGAGCAGTTTCAAAGTATCGCAAATCACATAAAATCTATCCAATACAACATAATACGCATAAATCCGTCCTCAAATGCACAAAATTTTGCGTTTCCTGCGAGTTATCAGCGTTTCTTCTGAGGTTTGTTTAAAATTTTTTGACTCTGTTGATCTGCTCAGAAGCAAGATTTTGCTTCAAAAGTGCGTAATATGGCAGAATCTTGCACCAAATACATCATATTTCATGTTTTTAGAGTGCTCTTTGCAGTTTTACAAACTTTGAAATAGGTCGAAATCACGCTTTTCCGCGCTGATTTTCACAATCAAAAAGTTCATATTTCTATTCTGGACCTCATAATATGTATGAATCTATCGACAAAAACATCATATTTCGTGTTTTCAGAGCGCTAACTGCAGTTATATGAAGTTTGAAATAAGTAAAAATCACCACATTCTGAGCATCTTCAAAGTATCGCAAATCACATAAATCTAAGCAATACAACATAATACGCATGAATCAGTCCTTGAATGCACAAAATTTTGCGTTCCCAGCGAGTTTTCAGCGTTTATCCTGAGTCTTGTTGAGAATTTTTGACTCCATAAATCCGCTCAGAAGCATAATTTTGCTTTAAAAGTGCGTTATATGACAGAATCTAGCACCTAATACATCATATTTTGTGTTTTTAGAGTGCTATTTGCAGTTTTACAAATTTTGGAATAAGTCAAAATCACGCTTTTCGGCGCAGATTTTCACAATCAAAAAGTTCATATTTCTATTCAGGACCTAAAAATATGTATGAATCTATCGACAAAAACATCATGTTCCGTGTTTTCAGTGCGCTATCTGCAGTTATATGAAGTTTGAAATAAGTCAAAATTACCACATTCTGAGCAGTTTCAAAGTATCGCAAATCACATAAATCTATCCAATACAACATAATACGCATGAATCCGTCCTTAAATGCACAAAATTTTGCGTTTCCAGCGAGTTTTCAGCGTTTTTTCCGAGTCTCATTTTACAAACTTTGGAATAAGTCGAAATCGCGCTTTTCCGCGCAGATTTTCACAATCAAGAATTCATATTTCCATTCAGGACCTCATAATATGTATGAATCTATCGACAAAAGCATCATATTTTTTGTTTTCAGAGCGCTATCTGCAGTTATATGAATTTTGAAATAAGTCAAAATTACTACATTCTGAGCAGTTTCAAAGTATCGCAAATCACATAAATCTATCCAAAACAACATAATACGCATGGATCAGTCCTCGAATGCACAGAATTTTGCGTTTCCAGCGAGTTATTAGCGTTTTTTCTGAGTCTCGTTGAGAAATTTTTGACTCTGTAAATCTGCTCAGAAGCAAGATTTTGCTTCAAAAGTGCGATATAGAATCTAGCACCAAATACATCATATTTCGGGTTTCCAGAGCGCTATCTGCAGTTATATGGAGTTGAGAATAAGTCAAAATTACCACATTCTGAGCAGTTCCAAAGTATCTCAAATCACATAAATCTATCCAATACAACATAATACGCATAAATCTGTCCTCAAATGCACAAAATTTTGCGTTTCCAGCGAGTTATCAGCGTTTTTTCTGAGGTTTGTTTGAAAATTTTTTACTCTGTAGATCTGCTCAGAAGCAAGATTTTGCTTCAAAAGTGCGTTATATGGCAGAATCTAGCACCAAATACATCATACTTAGTGTTTTTAGAGTGCTATTTGCAGTTTTACAAACTTTGGAGAAAGTCGAAATCACGCTTTTCCGCGCAGATTTTCAAGATCAAAAAGTTGATATTCCCATACAGTACCTTATACTATGTATGAATCTATCGACAAAAACATCATATTTCGTGTTTTCAGAGCGCTATCTTCAGTTACATGAAGTTTGAAATAAGTCAATATTACCACATTCTGAGCAGTTTCAAAGTATCGCAAATCACATAAATCTATCCAGTATAACATAATACGCATGAATCCGTCCTCAAATGCACAAAATTCCGCGTTTCCAGCGAGTTATTAGCGTTTTTCTGTCTCGTTGAGAAATTTTTGACTCTGTATATCTGCTCTGGAGCAAGATTTTGCTTTAAAAGTGCGTTTTATGGCTGAATCTAGCACCAAATACATCATATTTCATGCTTTTAGAGTGCTATTTGCAGTTTTACAAACTTTGGAACTTGTCGAAATCACGCTTTTCCGCGCAGATTTTCACAATCAAAAAGTTTATATTGCCATTCAGGACCTCATAATGTGTATGAATCTATCAACAAAAACATCATATTTCGTGTTTTCAGAGCGCTATCTGCAGTTATATGAAGTTTGGAATAAGTCAAAATTACTAGTTTCTGAGCAGCTTCAAAGTATCGCAAATCACATAAATCTATCCAATACAACATAATACGCATGAATCCGTCCTCAAATGCACAGAATTTTGCGTTTCCAGGGAGTTATCAGCGTTTATTCTGAGTCTCGTTGAGAATTTTTGACTCTGTAAATCCGGTCAGAAGCATGATTTTTCTTTAGAAGTGCGTTATATGGCAGAATCTAGCACCAAATACATCATATTTCGTGTTTTCAGAGCGCTATCTGCAGTTATATGAAGTTGAGAATAAGTCAAAATTACCACATTCTGAGCAGTTTCAAAGTATCGCAAATCACATAAATCTATCCAATACAACATAATACGCATAAACTTGTCCTCAAATGCACAAAATTCTGCGTTTACAGCGAGTTATCAGCGTTTTTTCTGAGTTTCGTTGGGAAATTTTTGATTCTGTAAATCTGCTCAGAAGCAAGATTTTGCTTCAGAAATGCGTTATATGGCAGAATCTAGCACCAAATACATAATATTTCGTGTTTTTAGAGTGCTATTCGCAGTTTTACAAACTTTGGAATAAGTCGAAAACACGCTTTTCCGGGCAGATTTTCACAATCAAAAAATCGGTTGTCTGTAAAGTCGGTTTACTGACGATAGTTTAACGTGACAACGTCATGAGAAAATACTGATGGAGTGGTTGCATTTTAAAAAAAAAAAAATCTATTTTATCGGTTTGATAGATATTTTGTATGGATATAGAGAAGGAGGTAAATGGAAATCAGGAATTGAATTGATCAAATCACATTTATTTGTACGCATGAATACAATTATGTCAATTTTTTTCATTCTTTATTTTGTATCAAAATTATTTCTCTCAGCAAGTAAACTGGATAAAAGTTGTTGTTCAATTAGTTACTCAATTATTCTCGCAAATTTAATCGTAGCTTGTTGTGAAAAAGTGATAATCTTGAATAATTCATTATAAGAATAAACTGTGATCAAATTATGTTTCATAAATCCTAAATTTAAAATTTTAAATCAAGAAATATCATTGAAATTTTTGTAACTCTAGCTTTTGAAAAGCCCGCCTCAATTTGTTTGATATGGGAGAAAATTGTTCCCTTCGACGGCTGGCTGATCCAACCTGTCATTTCAGACACGTTGTTATGATATGTGGAAGATTTAACATTTATGTTCTAATTTTTTGGAATCATTGCTACGCTCGATAATTATTTCGATCCAATAGTGAAGCCATTGATTCTTTACTCATCGTGAAATAGTTCTGGGTAAGAGTGAGTAATAGGTCACTATGACATTTCGCACAATTTTAAAGAGATGGCGATACTGGCGTCTCTGCAGTAAAAACAAATTCTTTCAGAGGCACTAAAACAGTGTTCGTGTGTAACGATGGTTGTAGGTTAGCTCGCTACGCTTGCGGCTTCAACAAACATCCCTGAATATTACCGCACTTGCGCTGCGCGCGCCTGTGGGACTGAACTTGAGAGGAAACCACCTCGAAGGGTGAACCAAACTTCTCCATGTTGGACCGAAATAATGAAACTTTCACATGTCATGTTTGAGGACTACTGCTTAGCTACCACTAACTCTGTACACATGTATTTCGAGCGCAAGCGCATTATCATAGTGACCTATCATTTACTTTATCCTAGTTCTGTTAACTTATTGTTATAGTTTTGTCAATTATAGCATAACCTACAATCGCTGCACTAGCGGACCGATGCTATTCATTTTGTTGATGAGAGCACGAATATTCGACAATATATCACTTAACATATATCTAATATCGGGAGAATCATCACCTTTATCGCCGCAATTATCTTTGCTTTAAGCAATTGACACCACATTCACTATTCACTGCACTTAAAACTTGACGAAAACATGTGAATGTATTATTGTATAGCAGCTGTCCACGCGGACGCATCGCTCACTCAAGTAGGAGAGAGACAGATATAGAACGCTGCCGAACGCGTAGGCCGATTGTACCTCTTTGTCGCTCGTTCCGCGCTCTCGCTTGCACTTCAAGCCTTGAATAGAACGCCTCAGAGCGAGGTAACGTCGCATGAATCATGTTTTTTCGTGCGTGCAGCCGGCTCCATTGAATTATACGACGTTATCACGTCAAAAACAAATATATCCCAATTAAATGAATCTTTTCATTACTTCGTTGCACCTGAAATCGTGTTTCACGTCCGTCCCATATGAAATCTTTGACACAACTGTCGTCTCTTAACATATTACAGCAGTACATCATGATCTGATTGATTACTTATTTAATTTATTATTATTGATAAATAATCATTGGCATTTGTGATGACGTAATGGAACGCCTCAGAGCGAGCGAGGTAACGCCGTATGAGTCATGTTTTTTCGTGCGTGCAGCCAGCTCTATCGAATTATAAGACGTTATCACGTCAAAAAGTTCATATTCCTATTCAGGACCTCATAATATGCATAAATCCATCAACAAAAATATCATATCTCGTGTTTTCAGAGCGCTATCTGCAGTTATATAAAGTTTGAAATAAGTCAGAATTACCACATCCTCAGCAATTTCAAAGTATCGCAAATCACATAAATCTATCCAATACAACATAATACGCATGAATCCGTCCTCAAATGCACAAAATTTTGCGTTTCCAGCGAGTTATCAGCGTTTTTTCTGAGTTTCGTTGAGAAGTTTTTGACTCGGTAAATCTGCTCGGAAGCACGATTCTGCTTTGAAAGTGCGTAGTATGGCAGAATCTAGCACCAAATACATCATATTTTATGTTTTTAGAGTGCTCTTTGCAGTCTTACAAACTTTGGAATAAGTCGAGATCACGCTTTTCCGCGCAGATTTTCACAATCAAAAAGTTCATATTCCAATTCAGGACCTCATAATATATATGAATCTATCGACAAAAACATCATATTTCGTGTTTTCAGAGCGCTAACTGCAGTTATATGAAGTTTGAAATAAAACAAAATTACCACAATCTGAGCAGTTTCAAAGTATCGCAAATCACATAAATCTATCCAATACAACATAATACGCATGAATCCTTTCTCAAATGCACAAAATTTTGCGTTTCCATTGAGTTATTAGCGTTTTTTCTGAGTCTCGTTGAGAAATTTTTTACTCTGTTAATCTGCTCAGAAGCAAGGTTTTGCTTCAAAAGTGCGTTATATGGCAGAATCTTGCACCAAACACATCATATTTGTGTTTTTAGAGTGCTATTTGCAGTGTTACAATCTTTGGAATAAGTCGAGATCACGCTTTTCCGCGCAGATTTTCACAATCAAAGAGTTCATATTCCTATTCAGGACCTCATAATATGTATGAATCTATCAACAAAAACAGTATATTTCGTGTCTTCGGAGCGCTATCTGCAGTTATATGATGTTTGAAATAGGTCAAAACTACCACATTCTGAGCAGTAACAAAGTATTGCAAATCACATAAATCTATCCAATACAACATAATACGCATGAACCCGTCCTCAAATGCACAAAATTTTGCGTTTCCAGCGAGTTTTCAGCGTTTTTCCCAAGTCTCGTTTTACAAACTTTGGAATAAGTCGAAATCACGCTTTTCCGCGCAGATTTTCACAATCAAAAATTCATATTTCTATTCAGGACCTCATAATATGTATGAATCTTTCGACAAAAGCATCATATTTTTTGTTTTCAGAGCGCTATCTGCAGTTATATGAAGTATGAAATAAGTCAAAATTACTACATTCTGAGCAGTTTCAAAGTATCGCAAATCACATAAATCTATCCAATACAGCATAATACGCATGGATCAGTCCTTGAATGCACAAAGTTTTGCGTTTCCAGCGAGTTATCAGCGTTTTTTCTGAGTCTCGTTGAGAAATTTTTGACTCTGTAAATCTGCTCAAAAGCAAGATTTTGCTTCAGAAGTGCGTTATAGAATCTAGCACCAAATACATCATATTTCGTGTTTTCAGAGCGCTATCTGCAGTTATATGAAGTTGAGAATAAGTCAAAATTACCACATTCTGAGCAGTTTCAAAGTATCGCAAATCACATAAATCTATCCAATACAACATAATACGCATAAATCCGTCCTCAAATGCACAAAATTTTGCGTTTCCAGCGAGTTATCAGCGTTTTTTCTGAGGTTTGTTTGAAATTTTTTGACTCTGTAGATCTGCTCAGAAGCAGGACTTTGCTTATAAAGTGCGTTATATGGCAGAATCTAGCACCAAATACATCATACTTAGTGTTTTTAGAGTGCTATTTGCAGTTTTACAAACTTTGAAGAAAGTCGAAATCACGCTTTTCCGCGCAGATTTTCGAGATCAAAAAATACATATTCCCATACAGGACCTCATACTATGTATGAATCTATCGACAAAAACATCATATTTTGTGCTTCCAGAGCGCTATCTTCAGTTACATGAAGTTTGAAATAAGTCAAAATTACCACATACTGAGCAGTTTCAAAGTATCGCAAATCACATAAATCTATCCAGTACAACATAATACGCATGAATCCGTCCTCAAATGCACAGAATTTTGCGTTCCCAGCGGGTTATTAGCGTTTTTTCTGTCTTGTTGAGAAATTTTTGAATCTGTATATCTGCTCTGAAGGATTTTGCTTCAAAAGTGCGTTATATGGCTGAATCTAGCACCAAATACATCATATTTCATGCTTTTAGAGTGCTATTTGCAGTTTTACAAACTCTGGAACTTGTCGAAATCACGCTTTTCCGCGCAGATTCTTAGAATCAAAAAGTTTATATTCCCATTAAGGACCTCATAATGTGTATGAATCTATCAACAAAAACATCATATTTCTTGTTTTCAGAGCGCTATCTGCAGTTATATGAAGATTGAAATAAGTCAAAATTACTAGTTTCTGAGCAGCTTCAAAGTATCGCAAATCACATAAATCTATCCAATACAACATAATACGCATGAATCCGTCCTCAAATGCACAGTATTTTGCGTTTCCAGCGAGTTATCAGCGTTTATTCTGGGTCTCGTTGAGAATTTTTGACTCTGTAAATCCGGTCAGAAGCATGATTTTCCTTCAGAAGTGCGTTATATGGCAAAATCTAGCACCAAATACATCATATTTTGTGTTTTCAGAGCGCTATCTGCAGTTATATGAAGTTGAGAATAAGTCAAAATTACCACATTCTGAGCAGTTTCAAAGTATCGCAAATCACATAAATCTATCCAATACAACATGAAACGCATGAATCCGTCCTCAAATGCACAAAATTTTGCGTTTCCAGCGAGTTATCAGCGTTTTCTCTGAGTTTCGTTGGGAAATTTTTGATTCTGAAAATCTGCTTAGAAGCAAGATTTTGCTTCAGAAATGCGTTATATGGCAGAATCTAGCACCAAATGCATCATATTTCGTGTTTTTAGAGTGCTATTCGCAGTTTTACAAACTTTGGAATAAGTCGAAATCACGCTTTTCCAGGCAGATTCTCACAATCAAAAAGTTCATATTTCTATTTAGGACCTCATAATATGCATGAATCCATCAACAAAAATATCATATCTCGTGTTTTCAGAGCGCTATCTGCAGTTAAATAAAGTTTGAAATAAGTCAAAATTACCACATCCTCAGCGGTTTCAGAGTATCGCAAATCACATAAATCTATCCAATGCAACATAATACGCATGAATCCGTCCTCAAATGCACAAAATTTTGCGTTTCCAGCGAGTTATCAGCGTTTTGTCTGAGTTTCGTTGAGAAGTTTTTGACTCGGTAAATCTGCTCGGAAGCAAGATTTTGCTTCAAAAGTGCGTAATATGGCAGAATCTAGCACCAAATACATCATATTTTATGTTTTTAGAGTGCTCTTTGCAGTCTTACAAACTTTGGAATAAGTCGAGATCACGCTTTTCCGCGCAGATTTTCACAATCAAAAAGTTCCTATTCCTATTCAGGACCTCATAATTTGTATGAATCTATCGACAAAAACATCATATTTCGTGTTTTCAGAGCGCTATCTGCAGTTATATGATGTTTGAAATAAGTCAAATTCGCCACATTCTGAGCAGTTACAAAGTATCGCAAATCACAAAAATCTATCCAATACAACATAATACGCATGAATCCGTCCTCAAATGCACAGAATTTTGCGTTTCCAGCAAGTTATCAGCGTTTTTTCTGAGTCTCGTTGAGAAGTTTTTGACTTGGTGAATCTGCTCGGAAGCAAGATTTTGCTCTAAAAGTGTGTATTATGGCAGAACTGGCAAAAAGAAAGAGAACAAATCACTAACAAACTCCAAAAATTAGAATATGTGATTGAGAAAAACAAAAAAATGAAACGCAAAAATAACATTGTTATAAAAAGAAAACTAAGTGAGGGTATTGAAAATAATAAATCGGTACAGAAGTTTCTCAACAATAATTTCAACATAAACCCTGTCGTGAAGAAAGTTAGCAACCTAGGTAAAAATACGAATAGAAAAATCACATCAGTGGAACTGGAAAACTGGTGCGATAAAAAAGAGATAATGCAGAAGAAAAAAGGTCTCAAGGAAAAAGGTATTGAAGTATACATAGAAAACGATTTGACCGGAAACGAAAGGAACATACAATATAAAATAACCCAAATAGCAAAGACAGAAAAAGAGAGGGGTAGAAAAGTGAAGATAGGGTACAGAAAACTGATTATAGATAATAAGGTGCACAGGTGGGACGATGAGGAAGAGGGTGTAGTTGAAGCAGCGGCACCCCTTGCAAAAAACTAAGTAATATTAACCTTACTGACATAAGACGGGCGAACGAACGCAATGGACAAGGACAAGGCTAACGAGAATAATTTGAGTGTGAGGATAGGAACCTGGAATATAAGAAGTATAAATGGAAAAGAATTTGAAATAATTGAAGAAATGGAAAAATACAAAGTGGACATCATTGGGATAACAGAGACAAAAATGAAAGGCAAAGGGTTGAAACAGCTTACTGAGAATTACTGGATGTATTGGTCAGGGGTTGACAAACAAGAAAGAGCTGCAGCAGGAGTAGGTTTAATAGTTAAAAGCCAGAGAATAACTGAAATGGATAAAAAAAATATATCAACGAAAGGTTAATGAAAATCGACTGGAAAACTGGAAATAATCGAGAATACTGTATTATAATAGCATACGGACCAAATGAGGGCGATAAAGTGGAAAATAAAGAAAACTTTTTCATAGAGCTGCAAAACATAATTGACAGTACGAACAAAGATGTTATTATCATGGAAGACTTGAACGGAAGCGTAGGCAGAGATAATAAGGGTATAGAAAGGCAATTGGGTAGAGAGGGCAAAGATGTCAAAGATTCGAATGGACAGAAGATTATCGAATTTTGCTTAGAAAATGACTTAGTAATAGCAAACACCTTTTTCAAACATAGAGAAATACACAAGTACACAAGAGAGCAACCTACAAAGAACGAAAAGTCAATAATCGATTATTTTTTACTGGACAAGAAAAATCAGAAGAAAATCCAAGACGTGAGGGTATTTAGAGGTGCAGAAATATACAGTGACCACTACCTAGTAATAATTAATCTAAGAGAAGAAATAAAGAAGCCGTATACAAAAAGAAGAACAATAACAAAAGATAAAATAAAATCGCACAGACTATCAGAAGATAAATGTAGAGTAGAGTTCCAAACTAAACTGGCGAAAAAACTAGGCGATGATCAGGAGGAAGATGAAACATAAATGTGGATAATATTCAAGACTGCTATCCTAGAAGCAGCTTGAGGAGCATGCGGAACAACGAAACTCTCAAACAAACAAACAAAGAAAAGCCCATGGTGGACACCAGAACTGAAAATCAAGATACAAGAAAAGAAAATAGCATGGAAAAGATATCTACAGGCAAGAGACAATGAAACCTATATAAAATACAAAGAAAAAAGAGTAGAAGCTAGGAATGAAGTCAGGAAAGCAAAAGAGGAAGAATGGAAAAATTTCGGGAATAAACTAAAAGACAGCTTCAGAGAGAATCTAAAGTTATTTTACGGAGCAATAAGTAATATGAAGAAAGATAAAGTCACCATATTGAACAATGTAAGGGACAAAGAGGGAAACACACTGAGCAAGGATGACGAAATTATGGCAAGGTGGAGAGAATACTCTAAAGAACTCCTGGAAGAAGACCAAAAAGCAGAAGAGGACATCACGGAACACAGTGAAGACAGTAACGCAAGATATATAGCCCAAAATGATATTATCACTCCTGAGGAATACAATAAAGCAATACAAAAGATGAAAGTAGGAAAAGCACCTGGACCAGACGATATAACGCCAGAAATGCTCAAACATATGGGAGACTCAGGTCATGATTATCTATTGAAATTATTTAATAAGGCATTTAAAAATAAAGAGGCTCCAGATGACTGGCAAACAGGTATAATATCCCCAATATATAAAAAAGGAGATAACAAAGAGTGTAAAGACTTCAGAGGTATAACGTTACTAAGCGTACCGGGTAAACTATATGCTAGAATTCTTGAAACAAGAATAAGAAGCATCGTAGAAGACAACATCAGCGAAACACAATGCACAATGCGAGTTCCGACAAAATAGAAGTGTACAAGACCACATTTTCACCATACGTCAACTGACAGAGACAGCAAGATTAACAGGCAGAGAAATACATGCATGTTTTATAGACTTGGAGAAAGCCTTCGACCGGGTAGACAGAATAAAAATGTGGGACAGTTTGGAGGAAAGGGGTATAGACAAAGGAACAGTAGAAGCAGTAAAATGCCTTTATAAATCGAATAAAAATTATGTAAGAATAAGAAACAACACATCTGGGGTTTTTTCCACTAAAACTGGATTAAGACAGGGATGCATTTCGAGCCCACTACTGTTCATCATTTACTTAGATGAAATCTCCGAGAATATCAACGAAAAGCTAAAGCCATATAAAATAGGATATTGGAATTTGAAACCTGTCAACATCACAAACCTGTGCAATGCGGATGATATGATTTTGGTAGCGGAAAACGAAAAACACCTGCAAGACAATTTAAACTACCTCAACAAAGAATTAAAGAAGTGGAATATGAAAATAAACAATCAGAAAACGAAAACTATGATAATTAACGGAAATGGAAAGTTACACAATATAGAAATAGAAAAAAAAAGAATAGGACAAGTAAAAACATATATATATATCTAGGGGTGGTCATAAATGAAATAGGTAGTATTGACGAAGGAATAAATAGAAGGGTCGGTAACACGGAAAGACTATTTAACGCACTAAAAACAAAATTCCTGAATAAAAAAGAGACTACGCTAGAAAAACATCAAAGCAAAGTGAGAAATATAGAAATGAGATTCATACGGAAAATAGAAGGAAAAACAAAATTGGACAAAATAAGGAACACAGTACACAGAGAAAACTTGAAAGTCAGACCAGTACAACACATCATTCAAGAAGGATAATTAGGATGGGCAGGACATATCAGAAGAATGGAAGAAAATCGAATAGCGAAGCAAGTGTACGAAGCAAAATTGTGACACAAAAGAACGAAGGGCAGGCCAATTAAGAAGTGGGAAGAAGAAACGAGGGAAGCAGCGGGAAGGAGAGGTCTAACCTGGACAGACGCTAAAAAACAGATGTTGAATAGAAGCGGTTGGAAAGAAATTTGGAAGAGAGCACCGTCAGATAAATAAGAAAAACAAATCCAAGCGCAAAACGCCCCACACCGCAAGGTAGAAGGGCATAGGATGAAGTGAGTAATTATGGCAGAATCTTGCATCAAATACATCATATTCCATGTTTTTAGAGTGCTCTTTGCAGTTTTACAAACTTTGAAATAAGTCGAAATCACGCTTTTCCGCGCAGATTTTTACAATCAAAAAGTTCATATTCCTATTCAGGACCTCATAATATGTATGAATCTATCGACTAAAATATCATATTCCGTGTTTCCAGAGCGCTATCAGCAGTTATATGAAGTTTGAAATAAGTCAGATTTACCACAATCTGAGCAGTTTCAAAGTATCGCGAATCACATAAATCTATCTAATACAACATATTACGCATGAATCCGTCCTCAAATACACAAAATTCTGTGTTTCCAGCAAGTTATCACAGTTTTTTCTGAGTCTCGTTGAGAAATTTTCGACTCTGTAAATCTGCTCAGAAGCAAGATTTTGCTTCGGAAGTGCGTTCTATGGCAGAATCCAGCACCAAGTACATCATACTTAGTATTTTTCGAGTGCTATTTGCAGTTTTACCACCTTTGGAGTAAGTCAAAATCACGCTTTCCCGCGCAGATTTTCACGATCAAAAAGTTCATATTCCTATACAGGACCTCATAATATGTATGAGTCTATCGACAAAAACATCATATTTCGTGTTTTCAGAGCGCTATCTTAAGTTATATGAAGTTTGAAATAAGTCAAAATTACCACATTCTGAGCAGTTTCAAAGTATCGCAAATCACATAAACCCATCAAGTACAACATAATACGCATGAATCCGTCCTCAAATGTACGAAATTCTGCGTTTCCAGCGAGTTATCAGCGTTTTTTCTGAGTCTCGTTGAGAAATTTTTGACTTTGTATATCTGCTCAGAAGCAAGATTTTGCTTTAAAAGTGCGTTATATGGCAGAATGTAGCACCAAATACATCATATTTCGTGTTTTCAGGGCGCTATCTGCAGTTATATGAAGTTGAGAATAAGTCAAAATTACCACATTCTGAGCAGTTTCAAAGTATCGGAAATCACATAAATCTATCCAATACAACATAATACGCATGAATCCGTCCTCGAATGCACAAAATTCAGCGTTTCCAGCGAGTTATCAGCGTTTTTCTGAGTCTCGTTGAGAAATTTTTGACTCTGTGAATCTGCTCAGAAGCTAGATTTTGCTTCAAAAGACCGTTATATGGCAGAATCTAGCACCAAATACGTCATATTTCGTGTTTTTAGAGTGCTATTTGCAGTTTTACAAACTTTGGAATAAGTCGAAATCACGCTTTTCCGCGCAGGTTTTCAAAATCAAAAAGTTCATATTCCTATCCAGGACCTCATAATATGTATGAATCTATCGACAAAAACATCATATTTTGTGTTTTCAGAGCGCTATCTGCAGTTATATGAAGTTTGAAATAAGTCAAGATTACCACATTCTGAGCAGTTTCAAAGTATCGCAAATCACATAAATCTATCCAATACAACATATTGCGCATAAATCCGTCCTTAAATGCACAAAATTTTGCGTTTACAGCGAGTTATCAGCGTTTTGTCCGAGTCTCGTTGAGAAATTTTTGACTTTGTAAATCTGCTCAGAAGCAAGATTTTGCTTCAAAAGTGCGTTATATGGCAGGATCTAGCGCAAAATACATCATATTCCGTGTTTTAAGAGTGCTATTTGCAGTTTTACAAACTTTGGAATAAGTCGAAATCACGCTTTTCCGCGCAGATTTTCACAATCAAGAAGTTCATATTCCTATTCAGGACCTCATAATATGTATGAATCTATCGACAATAACATCATATTTCGTGTTCTTAGAGCGCTATCTGCATTATATGAAGTTTGGAATAAGTCAAAATTACCAAATTCTGAGCAGATTCAAAGTATTCCAAATCACATAAATCTATCCAATACAACATATTGCGCATGAATCCATCCCTAAATGCACAAAATTTTGCGATTCCAGCGAGTGATCAGCGTTTTTTCTGATTCTCTTTGAGAAATTTCTGACTCTGTAAATCAGCTCGGAAGCAAGATTTTGCTCCAAAAGTGCGTTATATGGTAGAATCTAGCACCAAATACATCATATTTCGTGTTTTTAGAGTGCTCTTCGCAGTTTTACAAACATTGGAATGAGTCGAAATCACGCTTTTACGCGCGTTTCTTCACAATCAAAAAGTACATATTCCTATTTAGGACCTCATTATATGTATGAATCTATCGACAAAAACATCATATTTCGTGTTTTCAGAGCGCTATCTGCAGTTATATGAAGTTGGGAATAAGTCAAAATTACCACATTCTGAGCAGTTTCAAAGTATCGCAAATCACATAAATCTTTCCAATACAACATAATACGCATGAATCCGTCCTCAAATGCACAAAATTCCGCGTTTCCAGCGAGCTATCAGCGTTTTTTCTGAGTCTTGTTGAGAAACTTCTGACTCTGTAGATCTGCTCTGAAGCAAGATTCTGCTTTAAAAGTGCTTTTTATGGCAGAATCTAGCACCAAATACATCATATTTCATGTTTTTAGAGTGCTATTTGCAGTTTTACAAACTTTGGAACAAGTCGGGATCACGCTTTTCCGCGCAGATATTCACAATCAAAAAGTTCATATTCCTATTCAGGACCTCATCATATGTATTAATCTATCGACGAGAACATCATATTCTGTGTTTTCAGAGCGCTATCTGCAGTTATATAAAGTTTGAAATAAGTCAAAATTACCACATTCTGAGCAGATTCAAAGTATCGCAAATCACATAAATCTATCTAATACAACATAATACGCATGAATTCGTCCTCAAATGCACAAAGTTTTGCGTTTCCAGCAAGTTATCAGCGTTTTTCCTAAGTCTTGTTGAGAAATATTTGACTTTATAAATCTGCTCAGAAGCAAGATTTTGGTTCGAAAGTGCGTTATATGGCAGAATCTAGCACCAAATACATCATACTCCGTGCTTTTAGAGTGCTCTTTGCAGTTTGACAAACTTTGGAATAAGTCGAAATCATGGTTTTTCGCGCATATTTTCACAATGAAAAAGCTCATATTCCTATTCAGGACCTCATAATATGTATGAATCTTTCGACAAAAACATCCTATTCCGTGTTTTCAGAGCGCTATCTGCAGTTATATGAAAATTGAAATAAGTCAAAATTACCACTTTCTGAGCAGTTTCAAAGTATCGCAAATCACATAAATTCATCCAATAAAACATGATACGCATGAATCCGTCCTCAAATGCACAGAATTTTGCGTTTCCAGCGAGTTATCAGCGTTTTTTCTGAGTCTTGTTGAGAAACTTCTGACTCTGTAGATCTGCTCTGAAGCAAGATTTTGCTTCAAAAGTGCGTTATATGGCAGAATGTAGAACCAAATACATCATATTTTGTGTTTTTAGAGAGCTATTTGCAGTTCTACAAACTTTGGAATAAGTCGAAATCACGCTTTTCCGCGCAGATTTTCACGATCAAAAAGTTCATATTCCTTATTCAGGACCTTATCATATGTATGAATCTATAGACAAAAACATCATATTTCGTGTTTTCAGAGCGCTATCTGCAGTTATATGAAGTATGATATAAGTCAAAATTACCACATTCTGAGCAGTTTGAAAGTATCGGCAAATCACATAAATCTATCCAATACAACATAATACGCATGAAAACGTCCTCAAATGCACAGAATTTTGCGTTTCCAGCAAGTTATCAGCGTTTTTTCTGAGTCTCATCGAGGAATTTTTGACTCTGTAAATCTGCTCAAAAGCGAAATTTTGTTCCAAAAGTGCGTTGTATGGCAGAATCCAGCACCAAATACATCATATTTTGTGCTTTTAGAGTGCTATTCTCAGTTTTACAAACTTTGGAATAAGTCGAAATCACGCTTTCCCGCGCAGATTTTCACAATCAAAAAGTTCATATTGCTGTTCAGGACCTCATAATATGTATGAATCTATCAACAAAAACATCATATTTCGTGTTTTCAGAGCGTTATCTGCAGTTATATGAAGTTTGAAAGAGGTCAAAAATACCACATTCTGAGCAGTTTTCAAAGTATCGCAAATCACATAGATCTATCCAATACAACATAATACGCATGAACTCTTCCTCAAATGCACAAAATTCTGCGTTTTCCAGCGAGTTATCAGCGTTTTTTCTGAGTCTCGCTGAGAAATTTTTGACTTTGTAAATTTGCTCAGAAGCAAGATTTTGCTTCAAAAGTACGTTATATGGCAGAATCTGGCACCAAATACATCATATTTCGTGTTTTTATAGTGCTATTCGCCGTTTTACAATTTCTGGAATAAGTCGAAATCACGCTCCTCCGCGCAGATTTTTACAATCAAAAAGTTCATATTTCTATTCAGGACCTCTAAATATGTATGAATCAATCGACAAAAACATCATATTTCGTGTTTTTAGAGTGCTATTTGCAGTTTTACAGACTTTGGGATAAGTCGAGATCACGCTTTTCCCCGCAGATTTTCAAAATCAAAAAGTTCATATTCCTATTCAGGACCTCATAATATGTATGAAACTATCGACAAAAACATCATATTTCGTGTTTTCAGAGCGCCATCTGCAGATATATGAAGTTTGAAATAAGTCGAGATCACCTCATTCTGAGCAGTTTCAAAGAATCGCAAATCACATAAATCTATCTAATACAACATAATACGCATGGACCCGCCCTCAAATGCACAAAATTTTGCGTTTCCAGCTAGTTATCAGCGTGGTTTCTGAGTCTGGTTAAGGAATTTTTGACTTTGTAAATCTGCTCAGAAGTAAGATTTTGCTCCAAATGTGCGTTATATGGCAGAATCTAGCACCAAATACATCATATTCCGTGTTTTTAGAGTGCTTTTACAAACTTTGGAATAAGTCGGAATCACGCTTTTCCGCGTAGACTTTCACAATCAAAAAGCTCATATTCCTATTCAGGACCTCATAATAAGTATGAATCTATCGACAAAAACATCATATCTTGTGTTTTCAAAGCGCTATTTGCAGTTAAATGAAGTTTGGAGTAAGTCAAAATAACCACATCAGAGCAATTTCAAAGTATTGCAAATCACATAAATCTATCCAATACAACATAATACGCATGAATCCGTTCTCAAATCCACAAAATTTTGCGATCCCAGCGAGCTATTAGCGTTTTCTCTGAGTCTCGTTGAGAAATTTTTGCCTCTGTAAATCTGCTCTGGAGCAAGATTTTGCTTCAAAAGTGCGTTATATGGCAGAATCTGGCACCAAATACATCATATTTCGTGTTTTTAGAGTGCTATTTGCAGTTTTACAATTTTTGGAATAAGTCGAAATCACGCTTTTCCGCGCAGATTTTTACAATCAGAAAGTTGATATTTCTATTTAGGACCTCTGAATATGTATGAATCAATCGACAAAAACATCATATTTTGTGTTCTCAGAGCGCTATCTGCAGTTATTTGAAGTTTGAAATAAGTCAAAATTACCACATTCTGAGCAGTTTTGGAGTATTGCAAATCACATAAATCTATCCAATACAACATAATACGCATCAATCCGTCCTCAAATGCACAGAATTTTGCGTTTCCAGCGAGTTATCAGCGTTTTTTCTGAGTCTCGTTGAGAAATTTTTGACTTTGTAAATCTGCTCAGAAGCAAGATTTTGCTTCAAATGTGCGTTATATGGCAGAATCTTGCACCAAATACATCATATTCCGTGTTTTTAGAGTGCTTTGACAAACTTTGGAATAAGTCGAAATCACGCTTTTCCGCGTAGACTTTCACAATCAAAAAGTTCATATTCCTATTCAGGACCTCATAATATGTATGAATCTATCGACAAAAACATCATATCTTGTGTTTTCAAAGCACTATTTGCAGTTATATGAAGTTTGGAGTAAGTCAAAATAACCACATCAGAGCAGTTTCAAAGTATTGCAAATCACATAAATCTATCCAATACAACATAATACGCATGAATCCGTCCTCAAATGCAAAAAGTTTGCGATCCCAGCGAGTTATTAGCGTTTTTTCTGAGTCTCGTTGAGAAATTTTTGCCTCTGTAAATCTGCTCTGAAGCAAGATTTTGCTTCAAAAGTGCGTTATATGGCAGAATCTGGCACCAAATACATCATATTTCGTGTTTTTAGAGTGCTATTTGCAGTTTTACAATTTTTGGAATAAGTCGAAATCACGCTTTTCTGCGCAGATTTTTACAATCAAAAAGTTCATATTCCTATTCAGGACCTCTAAATATGTATGAATCAATCAACATAAACATCATATTTTGTGTTCTCAGAGCGCTATCTGCAGTTATATGAAGTTTGAAATAAGTCAAAATTACCACATTCTGAGCAGTTTTGAAGTATCGCAAATCACATGAATCTATACAATACATAATAATACGCATGGATCCGTCCCCCAAATGCACAAAATTTAGCGTTTCCAGCGAGTTATCAGCGTTTTTTCTGAGTCTCGTTGAGAAATATTTGACTCTGTAAATCTGCTTAGAAGCAGGATTATGCTGCAAAAGTGCGTTATATGGCAGAATCTAGCACCAAATACATCATATTTCGTGTTTTTAGAGTGCTATTACCAGTTTTACTAACTTTGGAATAAGTCAAAATCACGCTTTTCCAAGCGAATTTTCACAATCAAAAAGTTAATATTCCTATTCAGGACCTTATAATATGTATGAATCTATCGACAAAAACATCATATTCCGTGTTTTCAAAGCGCTATCTGCAGTTTTATGAAGTTTGAAATAAGTCAAGATTACCACATTCTGAGCAGTTTCAAAGTATCGCAAATCACATAAATCTATCCAATACAACATAATACGCATGAATTCGTCCTCAAATGCACAAAATTCTGCGTTTCCACCGAGTTTGCAGCGTTTTATCTGAGTCTCGTTGAGAAATTTTTGACTCTGCAAATCTGCTCAGAGGCAAGATTTTGCTCCAGAAGTGCGTTATATGCCAGAATCTAGCACCAAATACATTTCATTTCATGTTTTTAGAGTTCCATTTCCAGTTTCACAAACTTTAGAATTAGTCGAAATCACGCTCTTCCGCGCAGATTTTCACAATCAAAAAGTTCATATTCCTATTCAGGACCTCATAATATGTATGAATCTATCGACAAAAACATCATATTTTGTGTTTTCAGAGCGCTATCTGCAGTTACATGAAGTTTGAAATAAGTCAAAATTACCACATTCTGAGCAGTTTTGAAGTATCCCAAATCACATAAATCTATCCAATACAACATAATACGCATGAATCCGTCCTCAAATGAACAAAATTTCGCGTTCTCAGCGAGTTATCAGCGTTCTTTCTGAGTCTCGTTGAGAAATCTTTGACTCTGTAAATCTGCTCAGAAGCAAGATTTTGCTGCAAAAGTGCGTTATATGGCAGAATCTAGCACAAAATACATTATATTTCGTGTTTTTAGAGTGCTATTTGCAGTTTTACAAACTTGGGAATAAGTCAAAATCACGCTTTTCCGCGCAGATTTTCAGAATCAAAAAGTTCGCATTCCTATTCAGGACCTCATAATATGTATGAGTCTTTCGACAAAAACATCATATTTCGTGTTTTCAGAACGCTATCTGCAGTTATATGAAGTTTGAAATAAGTCAAAATTACCACATTCTGAGCAGTTACAAAGTATCGCAAATCACATAAACCTATCCAATACAACATAATTCGCATGAATCCGTCCTCAAATGCACAAAATTTAGCGTTTCCTGCGAGTTATCAGCGTTCCTTCTGAGTCTCGTTGAGAAATTTTTGACTCTGTTAATCTGCTCGGAAGCAAGATTTTGCTTCAAAAGTGCGTTATATGACCGAATCTAGCACCAAATACATCACATTTCGTGGTTTCAGAGTGCTCTTTGCAGTCTTACAAACTTTGAAATAAGTCGAAATCACGCTTTACCGAGCGGATTTTCACAATCAAAAAGTTCATATTCCTATTCAAGACCTCATAATATGTATGAATCCATCGACAAAAACATCATATTTCGTGTTTTCAAAGCGCTATCTGCAGTTTTATGGAGTTTGAAACAAGTCAAAATTACCACATTCTGAGCAGTTTCAAAGTATCGCAAATCACATAAATCTATCCAATACAACATAATACGCATAAATCCGTCCTTAGATGCACAAACTCCTGCGTTTCCAGCGAGTTATCAGCGTTTTTTCTGAGTCTCGTTGAGAAATTTTTGACACTGTAAATCTGCTCGGAAGCAAGATTTTGCTTCAAAAGTGCGTTATATGGCAGAATATAGCACCAAATACATCACATTTAGTGATTTAAGAGTGCTCTTTGCAGTTTTACAAACTTTGGAATAAGTCGAAATCACGCTTTTCCGAGCGAATTTTCACAATCAAAAAGTTCATATTCCTATTAGAGACCTCATAATATGTATGAATCCATCGACAAAAACATCATATTTCGTGTTTTCAAAGCGCTATCTGCAGTTTTATGAAGTTTGAAATAAGTCAAGATTACCACATTCTGAGCAGTTTCAAAGTATCGCAAATCACATAAATCCATCCAATACAACATAATACGCATAAATCCGTCCTCAAATGCACAAAATTCTGCGTTTCCAGCGAGTTATTAGCGTTTTCTCTGAGTCTCGTTGAGAAATTTTTGACTCTGTAAATCTGCTCAGAAGCAAGATTTTGCTTCAAAAGTGCGTTATATTTCAAAATCCTGCACCAAACACATCATATTTCGTGTTTTGAGAGTGCTATTTGCAGTCTTACAAACTTTGGGATGAGTCGAGATCACGCTTTTCCGCTAAGATTTTCACAATCAAGAAGTTCATATTCCTATACAGGACCTTATAATATGTATGAATATATCGACAAAAACATCATATTCCGTGTTTTCAGAGCGCTATCTGCATTTATATGATGTTCGAAATAAGTCAAAATTACCACATTCTGAGCAGTTAAAAAGAATCGCAAATCACATAAATCTGTCCAAGACAACATAATACGCATGATCCGTCCTCAAATGCCCAGAATTTTGAGTTCCCAGCAAGTTATTAGCGTTTTTTCTGAGTCTCGTTGGGAAATCTTTGACTCTGTAAATCTGCTCAGAAGCAGGATTTTGCTGCAAAAGTGCGTTATGTGGCAGAATCTAGCACCAAATACATAATATTTCGTGTTTTCAGAGTGCTATTTTCAGTTTCACAAACTTTGGAGTAAGTCGAAATCACGCATTTCCGCGCAGATGTTCACATTCAAAAAGTTTGCATTTCTATTCAGGATCTCATAATATGTATGAATCTTCCGACAAAAACATCATATTTTGTGTTTTCAGAACGCTATCTGCAGTTATATTAAGTTTGAAATAAGTTAAAACTACCACATTCTGAGCAGTTACAAAGTTCCGCAAATCACATAAATCTATCCAACACAACATAATACGCATGAATCCGTCCTCAGATGTACAAAATTTTGCGTTTCCAGCGAGTTTTTAGCGTTTTTTCTGAGTCTCGTTGAGGTATTTTTGACACTGTAAATCTCCTCGGAAGCAAGATTTTGCTCTAAAAGTGCGTTATATGGCAGAATCTAGCACCAAATACATCACATTTCGTGTTTTTAGAGTGCTATTTTCAGTTTTACAAACTTTGGAATAAGTCGAAATCACGCTTTTCCAAAAGGATTTTCACATTGAAAAAGTTCATATTCCTATTCAGGACCTCATAATATGTATGAATCCATCGACAAAAACATCATATTTCGTGTTTTCAAAGCGCTATCTGCAGTTTTATGAAGTTTGAAATAAGTCAAGATTACCACATTCTGAGCAGTTCCAAAGTATCGCAAATCACATAAATCTATCCAATACAACATAATACGCATGAGTCTGTCCTCAAATGCACAAAATGTTGCGTTTCCAGCAAGTTATCAGCGTTTTTTCTGAGTCTCGTTGAGAAATTTTAGACTCTGTAAATCTGCTCTGAAGCAA
The DNA here is from genome assembly GCA_963989225.1 of Dromius quadrimaculatus. Taxonomy (NCBI): domain Eukaryota; kingdom Metazoa; phylum Arthropoda; class Insecta; order Coleoptera; family Carabidae; genus Dromius; species Dromius quadrimaculatus. The sequence continues at coordinate 25,235,781 of OZ022336.1, read as the reverse complement.
GATTTAGCTTCAGAAGTGCGTTATATGGCAGAATCTAGCACCAAATACATCATATTTCGTGTTTTTAGAGTGCTATTTGCAGTTTTACAAACTTTGGAGTAAGTCGAAATCACGCTTTACCGCGCAGATTTTTACGATCCAAAAGTCCATATTTCTATTCAGGACCCTATAATAAGTAGGATTATATCGACAAAAACATCATATTTCGTGTTTTCAGAGCGCTATCTGCAGTTATATGAAGTTTTGAAATAAGTCAAAATTACCACATTCTGAGCAGTTTCAAAGTATCGCAAATCACATAAATTCATCCAAAACAACAATATACGCATAAATCCGTCATCAAACGCACAAAACTCAGCGTTTTTCAGCGAGTTATTAGCGTTTTTTCTGAGTCTCGTTGAGAAATTTTTGACTCTGTTAATTTGCTCAGAAGCAAGATTTTGCTTCAAAAGTGCGTTATATGGCAGAATCTAGCACCAGATACATCATATTTCGTGTTTTTAGAGTGCTATTTGCAGTTTTACAAACTTTGAAATAAGTTAAGATCACGCTTTTCCGCGCAGATTTTCACGATCAAAAAGTTCATATTCCTATTTAGGACCTCATAATATGTATGAATCTATCGACAGAAACATCATATTCTGTGTTTTCGAAGCGGTATCTGCAGTTATATGAAGTTTGAAATGAGTCAAAAAAACCACATACTGAGCAGTTTCAAAGTATCGCAAATCACATAAATCTATCCAATACAACATAATCCGCATGGATCCCTCCTCAAATGCACGAAATTTTTTGTTTCCAGCGAGATATCAGCGCTCTTTCTGAGTCTCGTTGAGAAATTTTCGACTCTGTAAATCTGCTCAAAAGCAAGATTTTGCTTTAAAAGTGCGTTTTATGGCTAAATCTAGCACCAAATACATCATATTTCGTGTTTTTAGAGTGCTATTTGCAGTTTTACAAACTTTAGAATAAGTCGAAATCACGCTTTTCCGCGCAGATTTTCACAATCAAAAAGTCTATATTCCTATCCAGGACCTCATAATATGTATGAATCTATCGACAAAAACATCATATTTTCTGTTTTCAGAGCGCTATCTGCAGTTATATGAAGTTTGGAATAAGTCAAAATCACCACATTCTGAGCAGTTTCAAAGTATCGCAAATCACATAAATCTATCCAATATAACATAATACGCATAAATCCGTTCTCAAATGCCTTATTCAGCGTTTCCAGCAAGTTATCAGCGTTTTTTCTGACTCTCGTTGAGAAATTTTTGACTTTGTAAATCTGCTCAGAAGCAATATTCTGCTTCAAAAGTGCATCATATGGCAGAATCTAGCACCAAATACACCATATTCCGTGTTTTTAGAGTGCTAGTTGCAGTCTCACAAACTTTGGAATAAGTTGGGATCACGCTTTTCCGCGCAGATTTTTACAATCAAAAAGTTCATACTCCTATTCAGGACCTCATAATATGTATGAATCTATCTACAAAAACATCATATTTCGTGTTTTCAGAGCGCTTCCTCAGTTATATGAGGTTTGAAATAAGTGAAAATTACCACATTCTGAGCAGTTACAAAGTATCGCAAATCACATAAATCTATCCAATACAACATAATACGCATGAATCCGTCCTCAAATGCACAGAATTTAGCGTTTCCAGCGAGTTATCAACGTTTTATACCGAGTCTTGTTGAGAAATTTTTGACTCTGTATATCTGCTCAGAAGTAAGATTTTGCTCCAAAAGTGCGTTATATGGCAGAATCTAGCACCAAATACATCATATTTCGTGTTTTTAGAGTGCTATTTGCAGCTTTACAAACTTTGGAATAAGTCGAATTCACGCTTTTCCGCGCAGATTTTCACAATAAAGAAGTTCAAACTCCTATTCAGGACCTCATAATATGTATGAAACTATCGACAAAAACATTATATTCCGTGTTTTCAGAGCGCTATCTGCAGTTATATGAAGTTTGAAATAAGTCAAAATTACCACATTCTGAGCAGTTTCAAAGTATCGCAAATCACATAAATCTATCCAATACAACATAATACGCATGGATCCGTCCTCAAATGCACAAAGTTCAGCGTTTCCAGCGATTTATCAGCGTTTCTTCTGAGTCTCGTTGAGGAATTTCTGACTCTGTGAATTTGCTCGGAAGCAAGATTTTGCTTCAGAAGTGCGTTATATGGCAAAATCTATCACCAAATACATCATATTTTGTGATTTTAGAGTGCTATTTGCAGTTTTACAAACTTTGGAATAAGTCGAAATCACGCTTTACCGCGCAGATTTTCACAATCAAAAAGTTCATATTTCTATGCAGGACCCCATAAAATGTATGTTTATATCGACAAAAACATCATATTCCGTGCTTTCAGAGCGCTATCTGCTCTTATATGAAATTTGGAATAAGACGAAATTACCACATTCTGAGCAGTTTCAAAGTACCGCAAATCACATAAATCTATCCAATACAACATAATACGCATGGATCCGTCCTCAAATGCACAAAATTTTGCGTTTCCAGCGAGTTATCAGCGTTTTTTTCTGAGTCTCGTTGAGGAATTTTTGACTCTGTAAATCTGCTCAGAAGCAAGATTTTTTTCAAAAGTGTGTATATGGCAGAATCTAGCACCAAATACATCATATTTCGTGTTTTTAGAGTGCTATTCGCAGTTTTACAAACTTTGAAATAAGTCGAAATCACGCTTTTCCGCGCAGATTTTCACCATCAAAAAGTTCATATACCTATTCAGGACCTCATAATATGTCTGAATCTTCCGACAAAAACATCATATTCCGTGTTTTCAGAGCGCTATCTGCAGTTATATGAAGTTTGGAATTAGTCAAAATTACCACATTCTGAGCAGTTACAAAGTATCGCAAAACACATAAATCTATCCAATACAACATAATACGCATGAATCCGTCCACAAATGCACAAAATTCAGCGTTTCCAGCGAGTTATTAGCGTTTCTTCAGAGTCTCGTTGAAGAATTTTTGACTCTGTAAATCTGCTCGGAAGCAAGATTTTGCTCCAAAAGGGCGTTATATGGCAGAATCTAGCACCAAATACATCATATTCAATGTTTTTAGAGTGCCATTCGCAGTATTACAAACTCTGGGATAAGTCAAAATCAGGCTTTTCCGCGCAGATTTTCACATTGAAAAAGTTCATATTGCTATTCACGCCCTCATGATATGTATGAATCTATCGACAAAAGCATCATATTTCGTGTTTTCAGAGCGCTATCTGCAGTTATATGAAGTTTGAAAAAGTCAAAATTACCACATTCTGAGCAGTTTCAAAGTATCGCAAATCACATAGATCTATCCAATACAACATAATACGCATGAATCCGTCCTCAAATGCACAAAATTTGGCGTAACCAGCGAGTTATCAACGTTGTATACTGAGTCTTGTTGAGAAATTTTTGATTCTGTAAATCTGCTCAGAAGCAAGATTTCGCTCCAAAAGTGCGTTATATGGCAGAATCTAGCACCAAATACATCATATTTCGTGTTTTTAGAGTGCTATTTGCAGTTTTACAAACTTTGGAATAAGTCGAATTCACGCTCTTCCGCGCAGATTTTTACAATCAAGAAGTTCAAATTCCTATTCAGGACCTCATAATATGTATGAAACTATCGACAAAAACATCATATTCCGTGTTTTCAGAGCGCTATCTGCAGTTATATGAAGTTTGAAATAAGTCGAAATTACCACATTCTGAGCAGTTACAAAGTATCGCAAATCACATAAATCTATCCAATACGACATAATACGCATGAAGCCGTCCTCAAATGCACAAAATTTTGCGTTTCCAGCGAGTTATCAGCGTTTTTTCTGAGTCTCGTTGAGAAGGTTTTGACTTTGTAAATCTGCTCTGAAGCAAGATTTTGCTTCAAAAGAGCGTTATATGGCAGAATCTTGCACCAAATACATCATATTTCGTGATTTCAGAGTGCTATTTGCAGTTTTACAAACTTTGGAACAAGTCGAAATCACGCTTTTCCGCGCAGATTTTCACTATCAAAAATTCCATATTCTCATCCACGACCTCATAATATGTATGGATCTATCGACAAAAACATCATATTTCGTGTTTTCAGAGCGCTATCTGCAGTTATATGAAGTTTGAAATAAGTCAAAATTACCACACTCTGAGCAGATTCAAAGTATCGCAATGCACATGAAACTATCCAGTACAACATAATACACATGAATCCGTCCTCGGATGCACAAAATTTTGCGTTTCCAGCGAGTTATCAGCGATTTTTCTGAGTCTCGTTAAGAAGGTTTTGACTTTGTAAATCTGCTCTGAAAGAAGATTTTGCTTCAAAAGAACGTTATATGGCAGAATCTTGCACCAAATACATCATATTTTGTGATTTCAGAGTGCAATTTGCAGTTTTACAAACTTTGGAATAAGTCGAAATCACGCTTTTCCGCGCAGATTTTCACTATCAAATATTTTATATTCTTATCCAGGACCTCATAATAAATATGGATCTATCGACAAAAACATCATATTCCGTGTTTTCAGAGCGCTATCTGCAGTTATATGAAGTTTGAAATAAGTCAAAATTACAACATTCTGAGCAGATTCAAAGTATCGCAAATCACATAAATCTATCCAATATAACATAATACGCATAAATCCGTTTTCAAATGCACAAAATTTTGCGTTTCCAGCGAGTTATCAGTGTTTTTTCTGAGTCTTGTTGAGAAATTTTTGACCCTGTAAATCTGCTCAGAAGCAAGACTTTGCTTTAAAAGTGCGTTATATGGCAAAATCTAGCACCAAATACATCATATTTCGTGTTTTCAGAGCGCTATCTGCAGTTATATGAAGTTTGAAATAAGTCGATATTACCACATTCTGAGCAGTTACAAAGTATCGCAAATCACATAAATCTATCCAATACGACATAATACGCATGGAGCCGTCCTCAAATGCACAAAATTTTGCGTTTCCAGCGAGTTATCAGCGTTTTTTCTGAGTCTCATTGAGAAGGTTCTGACTTTGTGAATCTGCTCAGAAGCAAGATTCTGCTTCAAAAGTGCGTTATATGGCAGAATCTAGCACCAAATACATCATATTTTGTGTTCTTAGAGTGCTATTTACAGTTTTACAAACTTTGGAATAAGTCAAAATCACGCTTTTCCGCGCAGATTTTCACGATCAAAAAGTTCATATTCCTATTTAGGACCTCATGATATGTATGAATCTGTCGACAAAAACATCATATTTCGTGTTTTAAGAGCGCTATCTGCAGTTATATGAAGTTTGAAATAAGTCAAAATTACCACATTCTGAGCAGATTCAAAGTATCGCAAATCACATAAATCTATCCAATACAACATAATACGCATAAATCCGTCCTCGGAAGCACAAAATTTTGCGTTTCCAGCGAGTTATAAGCGTTTTTTCTGAGTCTTGTTGAGAAATTTTAGACTCTGTAAATCTGCATAGAAGCAAGGTTTTGCTTCAAAAGTGCGTTATATGGCAGAATCTAGCACCAAATACATCATATTTCGGAATAAATATGTTTTATTGAGTATAAGTTCTGTAATTTTTCAGAAACACAACGTTTCAACAGCAAAGTGCTGCCTTTTTCAAGTGAAAATAAATATAAATATAAATAAACAAAATTGTTAAGACAACAAAAATAAAAATAAAAGTGCAAATCATAACTAGATTAGTTCAAAATATATTAACTCCTAGGATGGTTGAGCTCTGCCTGTAAATGATGATTCAATATCCACAGGTCTTCAGGAGATAATAATGAAGGTCTAAATATGGAAACTGTCAACTCCTTGTGGTTCTAGGTCAATCTGGCTCTACTCTTTTTGGTTTGGCGCATAACTGAACCATCCACAAATAATCAGGAGGTGGTGATGAAGTAACTCTTGCAAGTAGATTCGTAGATACAAATAAATTGAAATTATGAACAAATGATTGGTAGCCACGATCGATTAAGTTCATAACCAGTATTCAAATTCAAATTATTCGGTGATTTCTCAATTTCAATTGCTTCTCTAATAATCCTTTTGAACCAATTGTTCTCTTTAGCCAGAAGCTTCGTATTATTGAAGTCAATGCCATGTAATTCTTGAATAGCATGCTCAGCCACAGCAGATTTTTCTGGATGGTTTAATCTTATATGACGAGAATGCTCTTACAATCTTGTTTCTACAGTCCTCTTGGTTCGTCCAATATATACTTTGCCACATTGACAAGGAATTTTGTATATACCTGGATACTGTAGAGGAAATCTGTCTTTAACATTACCAATAAGATAACGAATTTTCAAACTGGAAGTATATGAAGTTTTAATGTCATATTTATGTAAAAACCCTCCAATTTTATCTGTTATATTGGCTACGTAAGGTAACGTAACAAATATTCTCTTATTATTTGGATCTTGAACCATATACTTATAAATATATATACCAACGACTTGGACCTGACAGCGTACGGGGTCTTTTATCTCTTTTCTTCTGCAAGTCTAAACTGCGCATGGTCACAGTCTCGATTTTCATTTGCTGATACTCAAGAACTAGTGTTCGGAATGATTCGGAGTTCGCGCCATTAAAGTGGGATGGGCACGAAAATTACCAATTTCAAACAAAATAAAAACATAAAATATTTACCGTTTTATTTGTCATAGACATAATTAAACATTATCACGCGTATTCAGGAAAATAAACACGGATTAATTCAAACAGTGAATAACTTTGACATTACTAATGATTTTTCTTGAAATAAGTCTCAATTTAGAAAATAAATTTGACTCCGAATCATCCCGAACATAATCTATCAAGCACCAGCCAATGAAATTAAAGACTGTGACCATGCGCAGTTTAGACTTGCAGAAGAAAAGAGATAAAAGATACCGTACGGAGACGCTTCCTTGTTAAGATAGGAATTCAGCAGTATATATATTTATAGGTATATGTCTTCAACAGGTGGCGTAGAATTCTTCTGTCTAAGTGCTTTCTTAATCTGTGTTCTATTATATCCATTCTTCAAGAAAACATCATCCTAGAATTTGATTTCATCAGAAAGTTTACTAGCATGACATAATGAAGAGGCTCTCTGATATAAACTTTTAATAGTACAAAATTTCTGAGCAGGATGGTGATTTGATGACTGATGTAAATATTAATTTGTATGGGTCGGCTTCCTATATACAGAATGGATAAGTTTGCCATTACCTTATTTCTCTAGGTAAACGTCCAGAAAAGGAAGACAGTTATTTTCTTCAACCTCAATACTAAATTTAATGTTCCTATGTTGCATGTTAAGATGATCCAAAAAAACATTTAATTCATCTCTACCATGAGGCCAAACAGCAAAGACATCATCAACGTAACAAACCCAGACAGTAGGTTTCTTCATAGCAGTGTTTAAAGCTTTTTGCTCAAAATTCTCCATGTAAAAATTAGCGATAGAAGGAGAAATAGGGGAACCCATGGCGACACCATCAATTTGCCTGTAGAAATTACCATTAAAGATGAAGAAACAAGAAGTCAAACAATGTTTAAAAAGCTTGACAATATCAGCTGTAGAATGATTTTCTAATAATTTCAGAGTGTCGATGATAGGTACTTTCGTGAATAAAGATGAAACGTCAGAACTGACAAGTAAATCATTATCTGTCAATATCATATCACTAATCAAATCCACAAAATGACGGGAATCCTTGACATATGATGTAGTATGACAAATCATCGGCTTCAACAAACTATCCAAATATTTGGCTAATCCATATGTTGTTGAGCCTATTGAATTGACAATAGGTCTTAGAGGAACATCCTTTTTATGAATTTTCGGAAGACCATAAAACTTGGAAATGACAGGATCTTGGGGAATAAGCTCTTTCTGAATATCATGAGGTGAAGAAGATTCTTTCAAAAGTTTTGTTGTTTGATATTCCAAAGAGCTAAGTGGATTACTATTAACTTGGATGTAGGCAGCATCATCCAGTAATTCATTTGCTGTTTTAATGTAATCTTCTTTATTCATGATGACCGTAGCTTTGCCCTTATCAGCTGGTAAAACAACAATATCCTTATTATTTCTCAGCTCCCTTAGGCACTGAAGCTCACTTCTTGATAAGTTGGATTTGACAGCTGGAGCCTTCTACAAAATACGCACAGTTTCATGACGAATTTCTTGAGACATTTCTGCAGGTAGCAAATTGATAGCAGCTTCAACATTCGTTATAATTTCTTCAACAGGAATACGGCTAGGAGTAATTCCATAACCCAAACCTTTACATAAAACATCACAAGCAGTATCTGACAAAGAATGATTACTGAGATTGATAACTAATTTATTTTTAGGTAGTGAGTGGGTGTCAGTTTCAAGATTATGTTTCTCAAATAATTTATCAAATTTAGTTTCTTGTGAATTACTTAACTTTTGATATTGATCTGTTGAACGAAGAGTAAGAATACTATCCAAAATTGTCCAATCTTCTGGTGCCAGAACTGAAGACAGGTATAAATGAAGAGAACAACATTCTTTGTCCAGGCGATCAATTTCTTTTCTAATAAACTGCATTCTTTCCCGTAGCATAGCAAAACTTGCACGATTCACAATTCTTCTTGCTTGATATGTCTCTATATATGTGTAAACACGTGTACAACTAGGGATGATGTTATTACCCCTGCATCTCTTCAAAAATATTAAATCACAAAGTCGGGCAGTTTTCTGTATCTTGACTTTTTGAAATTTATTGACATGTCTATATATTTCCTCCCCATAGAGGCGTTTTTAATGAGGGAAAAAACTTTTCAGAACTCATTTTATAAATAAATATGTTTTATTGGGTATGAGTTCTGTAATTTATTAGAAACACAACGTTTCAACAGCAAAGTGCTGCCTTTTTCAAGTGAAAATAAATATAAAAATCAATGAACAAAATTGTCAAGACAACAAAATTAAAAATAAAAGTACAAATCATAACTAGATTAGTTTAAAATATTTTAACTCCTAGGATCGTGGAGCTCTGCCTGTAATTGATGATTCAATATCCACAGGTCTTCAGGAGATAATAATGAAGGTCTAAATAGGGAAATTGTCAACTCCTTGTGCATATAGAATCATCAATTACAGGCAAAGCTCTACGATCCTAGGAGTTAATATATTTTAAGCTAATCTAGTTAGGATTTGTACTTTTATTTTTATTTTTGTTGTCTTGACAATTTTGTTTATTTATATTTATATTTATTTTCACTTGTAAGAGGCAGCACTTTGCTGTTGGAACGTTGTGTTTCTAATAGATTACAGAACTTATACCCAATAAAACATATTTATTCATAAAATGAGTTCTGAAAAGTTTTTTCCTTCATCATATTTCGAGTTTCTAGAGTGCTATTTGCAGTTTTACAAACTTTGGAATGAGTCAAAATCACGCTTTTCCGCGCAGAATTTCACAATCAAAGAGTTTATGTTCCTATTCAGGACCTCATAATATGTATGAATCTATCGACAAAAACATCATATTCCGTGTTTTCAGAGCGCTATCTGCAGTTATATGATGTTTGGAATAGGTCAAAATTACCACATTCTGAGCAGTTACAAAGTATCGAAAATCATATAAATCTATCCAATACAACATAATACGCATGAATCCGTCCCCAAATGCACAAAATTTTGCGTTTCCAGCAAGTTATCAGCGTTTTTTCTTAGTCTCGTTGAGGAATTTTTGACTCTGTAAATCTGCTTTGGAGCTAGATTTTGCTTCAAAAGTGCGTTATATGGCAGAATCTGGCACCAAATACATCATATTACGTGTTTTTTAGAGTGCTATTTGCAGTTTTACAAGCTTTGGAATAAGTCGAATTCACGCTTTTCCGCGCAGATTTCCACCATGAAAAAGTTCATATTCCTATTCGAAGACCTCAAAATATGTATGAATCTATGGACAAAAACATCATATTTCGTGTTTTTGGAGCGCTATCTGCAGTTATATGAAGTTTGAAATAAGTCAAAATTACCACATTCTGAGTAGTTTCAAAGTATCGCAAATCACGTAAATCTATCTAATACAACATAATACGCATAAATCCTTTCTCAAATGCACAAAATTTTGCGCTTCCAGCGAGTTATCAGCGTTCTTTCTGAGTCTCGTTGAGAAATTTTTCACTCTGTAAATCTGCATAGAAGCAAAATTTAGCTTCGAAAGTGCGTTATATGGCAGAATCTAGCAATAAATACATCATATTTCGTGTTTTTAGAGTGCTATCTGCAGTTCTACAAACTTTGCAATAAGTCGAAATCACGCTTTTCCGCGCAAATTTTCACAATAAAAAGTTAATATTACTATACAGGACCTCATAAAATGTATAAATCTATCGACAAAAACATCACATTATGTGTTCACAGAGCGCTATCTGCAGTTATATGAAGTTTGAAATAAGTCAAAATTACCACATTCTGAGCAGTTTCAAAGTATCGCAAATCAAATAAATCTATTCAATACAACATAATACGCATGAATCCGTCCTCAAAAGCACAAAATTTAGCGTTTCCAGCGAGTTATCAGCGTTCTTTCTGAGTGTTGTTGAGAAATTTTTGACTCTGTAAATCTGCTCAGAAGCAAGATTTTGCTCCAAAAGTGCGTTATATGGCAGAATCTAGCACCAAATACATCATATTTCGTGTTTTTAGAGTGCTATTTGCAGTTTTACAAACTTTGGAATATGTCGAATTCACGCATTTCCGAACAGATTTTCCCAATCAAAAAATACATAATCCTATTCAGGACTTCATAATATGTATAAAACTATCGACAAAAACATCATATTCCGTGCTTTCAGAGCGCTATCTGCAGTTATATGAAGTTTGAAATAAGTCAAAAGTACCACATTCTGAGCAGTTTCAAAGTATCGCAAATCACATGAATCTATCCAATACAACATAATACGCATGAATCCGTCCTTAAATGCACAAAATTTTGCGTTTCCAGCGAGTTATCAGCGTCTTTTCTGGGTCTCGTTGAGAAATTTTTGACAAAAGTGCGTTATATGGCAGAATCAAGCACCAAATACATCATATTTCGTGTTTTCAGAGTGCAATTTGCAGTTTCCAAACTCTGGAAAAAGTCAAAATCACGTTTCTTCGCGCAGATTCTCACAATCAAAAAGTTCATATTCCTATTCAGGCTCTCATAATATGTATGAATCTTCCGACAAAAACATCATATTTCGTGTTTTTAGAGTGCTATTAGCAGTTTTACAAACTTTGGGAATAAGTCAGAATCACGCTCTTCCGCGCAGATTTTTACAATCAAAAAGTGCATATTCATGTTCAGGACCTCATAATATGTATGAATCTATCGACGAAAACACCATATTTCGTGTTTTCAGAGCGCTATCTGCAGTTATATGAAGTTTGGAATAAGTCAAAATGACCACATTCTGAGCAGTTTCAAAGTATCGCAAATCACATAAATCTATCCAATACAACATAATACGCATGAATCTGTCCTCAAATGCACAAAATTTTGCGTTACCAGCGAGTTATCAGCGTTTTTTCTGAGTCGCGTTGAGAAATTTTTGACTCTGTAAATCTGCTCAGAAGTAAGATTTTGCTCCAAAAGTGCGTTATATGGCAGAATCTAGCACAAAATACATCATATTTCGTGTTTTTATAGTGCTATTTGCAGTTTCACAGACTCAGGAATAAGTCAAAATCACGCTTTTCCGCACAGATTTTCTCAATCGAAAAGATCATATTCCTATTCAGGAACTCATAATATGTATGAATCTATCGACGAAAGCATCATATTCCATGTTTTCAGAGCGCTATCTGCAGTTGTATGAAGTTTAAAATAAGTCAAAATTACCACATTCTGAGCAGTTTCAATGTATCGCAAATCACATAAATCTATCCAATATAACATGATACGCATGAATCCGTCCTCAAATGCACAGAACTTTGCGTTTCCAGCGTGTTATCAGTGTTTTTCTGAATCTCGTTAAGAGCTTTTTGACTCTGTAAATCTGCTCTGGAGCAAGATTTTGCTTTAAAAGTGCGTTATATGGCGGAATCAGGCACCAAATACATCATATTTCGTGTTTTTATAGTGCTATTTGCAGTTATACAAACTTTGGAATAAGTCGAAATCACGCTCTTTCGCGCAGATTTTCATAATCCAAAAGTTCATATTCCTATTTAGGACCTCATAATATGTATGAGTCTATCGACAAAAACATCATATTCCGTGTTTTCAGAGCGCTATCTGCAGTTATATGAAGTTTGAAAAAAACTCAAAATTACCACATTCTGAGCAATTTCATAGTATCGCAAATCACATTAATTTATCCAATATAACATTATACGCATTAATTCGTTCTCAAATGCACAAAATTTTGCGTTCACAGCGAGTTATCAGCGTTGTTGCTGAGTCTCGTTAAGAGATTTATGACTCTGTAAATCTGCTCAGAAGTAAGATTTTGCTTCAAAAGTGCGTTATATGGCAAAGTCTAGCACCAAATACATCATATTTCGTATTTTTAGAGTGCTATTTGCAGTTTTACGAACTTTGGAATAGGTCGAAATCACGCTTTTCCGCGCAGATTTTCACGATCAAAAAGTTCATATTCCTTTTCAGGACCTCATAATATGTATGAATCAATCGACAAGAATATCATATTCTGTGTTTCAAGAGCGCTATCTGCAGTTATATGAAGTTTGAAATAAGTCAAAATTACCACATTCCGAGCAGTATCAAAGTATCGCAAATCACATAAATCAATCCAATACAACATGATTCGCAAGAATTCGTCCTCAAATGCACAAAATTTTGCGTTTCCAGCGAGTAATCAGCGTTTCTTCTGAGTCTCGTTGAGAAAATTTTGACTCTGTAAATCTGCTCAGAAGTAAGATTTTGCTCCAAAAGTGCGTTATATGGCAGACTCTAGCACAAAATACATCATATTTCGTGTTTTTATAGTGCTATTTGCAGTTTCACAGACTCAGGAATAAGTCAAAATCACGCTTTTCCGCACAGATTTTCTCAATCGAAAAGATCATATTCCTATTCAGAAACTCATAATATGTATGAATCTATCGACGAAAGCATCATATTCCATGTTTTCAGAGCGCTATCTGCAGTTGTATGAAGTTTAAAATAAGTCAAAATCACCACATTCTGAGCAGTTTCAATGTATCGCAAATCACATAAATCTATCCAATATAACATGATACGCATGAATCCGTCCTCAAATGCACAGAACTTTGCGTTTCCAGCGTGTTATCAGTGTTTTTCTGAATCTCGTTAAGAGCTTTTTGACTCTGTAAATCTGCTCTGGAGCAAGATTTTGCTTTAGAAGTGCGTTATATGGCGGAATCAGGCACCAAATACATCATATTTCGTGTTTTTATAGTGCTATTTGCAGTTATACAAACTTTGGAATAAGTCGAAATCACGCTCTTTCGCGCAGATTTTCATAATCCAAAAGTTCATATTCCTATTCAGGACCTCATAATATGTATGAGTCTATCGACAAAAACATCATATTCCGTGTTTTCAGAGCGCTATCTGCAGTTATATGAAGTTTGAAAAAACTCAAAATTACCACATTCTGAGCAATTTCATAGTATCACAAATCACATAAATTTTTTCCAATATAACATTATACGCATTAAATCGTTCTCAAATGCACAAAATTTTGCGTTCACAGCGAGTTATCAGCGTTGTTGCTGAGTCTCGTTAAGAGATTTATGACTCTGTAAATCTGCTCAGAAGTAAGATTTTGCTTCAAAAGTGCGTTATATGGCAGAGTCTAGCACCAAATACATCATATTTCGTATTTTTAGAGTGCTATTTGCAGTTTTACGAACTTTGGAATAGGTCGAAATCACGCTTTTCCGCGCAGATTTTCACGATCAAAAAGTTCATATTCCTTTTCAGGACCTCATAATATGTATGAATCAATCGACAAAAATATCATATTCTGTGTTTCAAGAGCGCTATCTGCAGTTATATGAAGTTTGAAATAAGTCAAAATTACCACATTCCGAGCAGTATCAAAGTATCGCAAATCACATAAATCAATCCAATACAACATGATTCGCAAGAATTCGTCCTCAAATGCACAAAATTTTGCGTTTCCAGCGAGTAATCAGCGTTTCTTCTGAGTCTCGTTGAGAAAATTTTGACTCTGTCAATCTGCTCTAAAGCAAGACTTTGCTTTAAAAGTGCGTTATATGGCAGAATCTAGCACCAAAAACATTATATTTCGGGTTTTTAGAGTGCTATTTGCAGTTTCACAAACTCTGGATTAAGTCGAAATCACGCTTTTCCGCGCAGATATTCACAATCAAAGAGTTTATATTTCTATTCAGGGCCTCATAATATGTATAAATCTATCGACAAAAACATCATATTTTGTGTTTTCAGAGCGCTATCTGCAGTTATATGAAGTTTGAAAAAACTCAAAATTACCACATTCTGAGCAATTTCATAGTATCGCAAATCACATAAAATTATCCAATATAACATAACACGCATTGATTCGTTCTCAAATGCACAAAATTTTGCGTTCCCAGCGAGTTAACAGCGTTTTTTCTGAGCCTCGTTGAGAAATTTTTGACTCTGTACATCTGCTCAGAAGCAAGTTTTTGCTCCAAAAGTGCGTTATATGGCAGAATCTAGCACCAAATACATCATATTCCGTGTTTTCAGAGTGCTATTAGCAGTTTTACAAACTTTGGAATAAGTCGGAATCACGCTTTCCCGCGCAAATTTTCACAATCAAGAAGTTCATATTCCTATTCAGGACCTTATGATATGTATTAATCTATCAACAAAAACATCATATTTTGTGTTTTCAGAGCGCTATATGCAGTTATATGAAGTTTGAAATAAGTCAAATTTACCACATTCTGAGCAGTTTCAAAGTATCGCAAATCACATAAATCTATCCACTACAACATAATACGCATGAATCCGTCCCTCAATGCACAAAATTTTGCGTTTCCAGCGAGTTATCAGCGTTTTTTTCTGAGTCTCGTTGAGAAATTTTTGACTCTGTAAATCTGCTCAGAAGCAGAATTTTGCTCCAAAGTGCGTTATATGGCAGAATCTAGCACCAAATACATCATATTTCGTGTTTTTGGAGTGCTATTTGCAGTGTTTCAAACTTTGGAATAAGTCGGAATCACGCTTTTCCGCTCAGATTTTCACAATCAAAAAGTTCATATTCCTTTTCAGGACCTTATAATATGTATGAATATTTCGACTAAAACATCATATTTCGTGTTTTCAGAGCGCTATCTGCAGTTATGGAAAGTTTGAAATAAGTCAAAATTACCACATTCTGAGCAGTTTTAAAGTATCGCAAGTCACATAAATCTATCCAATACAACATAATACGCATGAATCCGTCCTCAAATGCACAGAATTTTGCGCTTCCAGCGAGTTATCAGCGTTTTTTCTGAGTTACGTTGAGGGATTTTTGACTCTGTGAATCTGCTCAGAAGCAAGATTTTGCTTCAAAAGTGCGTTATGTGGCAGAATCTAGCACCAAATACATCATATTTCGTGTTTTCAGAATGCTCTTTGCAGTTTTACAAACTTTGGAGTAAGACAAAATCACGCTTTTCCGCGCAGATTTTCACAATCAAATAGTTCATATTCCTATTCAGGACCTCATAATTTGTATGAATCTATCGACAAAAACATCATATTTCGTGTTTTCAGAGCGCTATCTGCAGTTATATGAAGTTTTAAATAAGTCTAAATTACCACATTCTGAGCAGTTTCAAAGTATCTAAAATCACATAAATCTATCCAATACAACATAATATGCATGAATCCGTCCTCAAATGCACAAAATCCTGCGTTTTCGGCGAGTTAACA
The DNA here is from genome assembly GCA_963989225.1 of Dromius quadrimaculatus. Classification (NCBI taxonomy): domain Eukaryota; kingdom Metazoa; phylum Arthropoda; class Insecta; order Coleoptera; family Carabidae; genus Dromius; species Dromius quadrimaculatus. The sequence continues at coordinate 25,219,890 of OZ022336.1, read as the reverse complement.
GCATTTTTTCTGAGTCTCGTTGAGGAATTTTTGACTCTGTGAATCTGCATAGAAGCAAGATTTTGCTTCAAAAGTGCGTTATATGGCAGAATCTAGCCCCAAATACATCATATTTCGTGTTTTTAGAGTTCTATTTGCAGTTTTACAAACTTTGGAATAAGTCGAAATCACGCTTTTCCGCGCAGATTTTCACAATCAAGAAGTTCACATTCCTATTCAACACCTCATAATATGTATGGATCTATCGACAAAAGCATCATACTTCGTGTTTTCACAGCGCTATCTGCAGTTATATGAAGTTTGAAATAAATCAAAATTACCACATTCTGAGCAGTTTCAAAGTATCGCAAATCTCATAAATCTATCCAATACAACATAATACGCATGAATCCGTCCTCAAATGCACAGAATTTTGCGCTTCCAGCAAGTTATCAGCGTTTTTTCTGAGTTACGTTGAGGGATTTTTGACTCTGTGAATCTGCTCCGAAGCAAGATTTTGCTTCAAAAGTGCGTTATGTGGCAGAATCTAGCACCAAATACATCATATTTCGTGTTTTTGAAGTGCTATTTGCAGTTCTACAAACTTTGGAATAAGTCGAAATCACGCTTTTCCGTGCAGATTTTCACAATCAAAATGGTAATTTTGACTCATTCCAAACTTCATATAACTGCAGATAGCGCTCTGAAAACACGAAATATGATGTAATTGTCGATAGATTCATCCATATCATGAGGTCCTGAATAGGAATATGAACTTCCTGATTGTGAAAATCTGCGCGGAGAAGCGTGATTTCGACCTATTCCAAAGTTTGTAAATCTGCAAAAAGCACTCTAAAACACAGAATATGATGTATAAGGTGCTAGATTCTGCCATATAACGCACTTTTGGAGCAAAATCTTGCTTCTGAGCAGATTGACAGAGTCAAAAATTTCTCAACGGGACTCAGAAAAAACGCTGATAACTCGCTGAAAACTCTAAATTGTGTGCATTTTAGGACGGATTCATGCGTATTATGTTGTATTGGATAGATTTATCCGTTTTGCGACACTTTGGAACTGCTCAGAATGTGGTAATTTTGACTTATTCCAAACATCATATAACTGCAGATAGCGCTCTGAAAACACACAATATGATGTTTTCGTCGAAAGATTCATACATATTATAAGGTTCTGAATAGGAATATGAACTTCTTGCTTGTGAAAATCTGCGCGGAGAAGCGTGATTTCGACCTATTCCAAAGTTTTGAAACTGCAAATAGCACTCTTAAAACACAAAATATGATGTATTTGGTGCTAGATTCTGCCATAAAACGCACTTTTAAGGCAAAATCTTGCTTCTGAGCAGATTTACAAGGTCAAAATTTCCCAACGAAACTCAGAAAAAAACGCTGATATCTCGCTGGAAACGCAATTTTTTCTGCATTTGAGGACGAATTCGTGCGTATTATGTTGTATTGGATAGATTTATGTGATCTGCGATACTTTGAAACTGCTTAGAATGTGGTAATTTTGACTCATTTTAAACTTCACCTAACTGCAGATAGCGCTCTGAAAACACAAAATATGATGTTTTTGTCGATAGATTTATACATATTATGAGGTCCCGAATAGGAATATGAACTTTTTGATTGTAAAAATTTGCGCGGAATAGCGTGATTTTGACTTATTCCAAAGTTCGTAAGACTGCAAAGAGCACTCTCAAAGCACGAAATATGATGTATTTGGTGCTGGATTTTGCCATATAACGCACTTTCAAAGCAAAATCTTGCTCCTGAGCAGATTTACAGGGTCAAAAATTTCCCTACGAGTCTCAGAAAAAAACGCTGATAACTCGCTGAAATCGCAAAATTTTGTACATTTTTGGACGAATTCTTGCGTATTATGTTGTATTGGATAGATTTATGTGATTTGCGATACTTTGAAACTGCTCAGGATGTGGTAATTTTGACTTATTCCAAACTTCATTATAACTGCAGATAGCGCTCTGAAAACACGAAATATGATGTTATCGTCGATAGATTCATACATATTATGAGGTTCTGAATAGGAATATGAACTTTTTGCTTGTGAAAATCTGCGCGGAATAGCGTGATTTCGACTTATTCCAGAGTTTGTAAGACTGGAAAGAGCACTCTAAAAAACACGAAATATTATGTATTTGGTGCTAGATTCTGCCATATAACGCACTTTTGAAGCAGAATCTTGCTTCTGAGCAGATTTACTGAGTCAAAAATTTCTCAACGAGCCTCAGAAAAAACGCTGATAACTCGCTGGAAAACGCAGAATTTCGTGCATTTGAGGACGGATTTCATGCGTATTATGTTGTATTGGATAGATTTATGTGATTTGTGATACTATGAAACTGCTGAGAATGTGGGTAGTTTTGACTTATTTCGAACTTCATATAACTGCAGATAGCGCTCTGAAACACGAAATATGATGTTTTTTGTTGATAGATTCGTACATATTATGAAGGTCTTGAATAGGAATATGAATTTTTTGATTGTGAAAATCTGCGCGGAAAAGCGTGATTTCGACTTATTCCAAAGTTTGTGAAACTGCGAATAGCACTCTAAAAACAGGAAATATGATGTATTTGGTGCTAGATTCTGCCATATAACGCACTTTTGAAGCAAAATCTTGCTTCCGAGCAGATTTACAGATTTACGCTCTGAAAACACGAAATATGATGTTTTTGTTGATAGATTCATACATATCATGAGGTCTTGAAAAGGAATATGAACTTTTTGATTGTGAAAAACTGCGCGGAAAAGCGTGATTATGATTTATTCCAAAGTTTTTAAAACTGCAAATAGCACTCTGAAAACACGAAATATGATGTACTTGGTGCTAGATTCTGCCATATAACGCACCTTTAAAGCAAAATCTTGTTTCTGAGCAGATTTTACAGAGTCAAAAATTTCTCAACGAGACTCAGAAAAAAACGCTGATAACTCGCTGGAGACGCAAAATTTTGTGCATTTGAGGACGGATACATGCGACTTATGTTGTATCTGATAGATTTATGTGATTTGCGATACTTTGAAACTGCTCAGAATTGTGGTAATTTTGACTCATTTTAAACTTCACCTAACTGCAGATAGCGCTCTGAAAACACAAAATATGATGTTTTTGTCGATAGATTTATACATATTATGAGGTCCCGAATAGGAATATGAACTTTTTGATTGTAAAAATTTGCGCGGAAATAGCGTGATTTTGACTTATTCCAAAGTTCGTAAGACTGCAAAGAGCACTCTCAAAAGCACGAAATATGATGTTATTTGGTGCTGGATTCTGCCATATAACGCACTTTCAAAGCAAAAATCTTGCTCCTGAGCAGATTTACAGGGTCAAAATTTCCCTACGAGTCTCAGAAAAAACGCTGATAACTCGCTGAAATCGCAAAATTTTGTACATTTTTGGACGAATTCTTGCGTATTATGTTGTATTGGATAGATTTATGTGATTTGCGATACTTTGAAACTGCTCAGGATGTGGTAATTTTGACTTATTCCAAACTTCATATAACTGCAGATAGCGCTCTGAAAACACGAAATATGATGTTTTTGTCGGAAGATTCATACATATTATGATGTTCTGAATAGGAATATGAACTCTTTGATTGTGAAAATCTTCGCGGAAAAGCGTGATTTCGACTTATTCGAAAGTTTGTAAAACTGCAAATAGCACTCTAAAAACACGGAATATGATGTATTTGGTGCTAGATTCTGCCATATAACGCACATTTGGAGCAAAATCTTGCTTCTGAGCAGAATTACAGGGTCAAAAATTTCTCAACGAGACTCAGAAGAAACGCTGATAACTCGCTGGGAACGTTAAATTTTGTGCATTTGAGGACGGCTCCATGCGTATTATATTGGATAGATTTATGTGATTTGCGATACTTTGAAACTGCTCAGAATGTGGCAGCTTTGACTTATTTCAAACTTCATATAACTGCAGATAGCGCTCTGAAAAACACGGAATATGATGTTATCGTCGATAGATTCATACATATTATGAGGTTCTGAATAGGAATATTAACTTTTTGCTTGTGAAAATCTGCGCGGAATAGCGTGATTTCGACTTATCCCAGAGTTTGTAAGACTGGAAAGAGCACTCTAAAAACACGAAATATTATGTATTTGGTGCTAGATTCTGCCATATAACGCACTTTTGAAGCAGAATCTTGCTTCTGAGCAGATTTACTGAGTCAAAAAATTTCTCAACGAGCCTCAGAAAAAACGCTGATAACTCGCTGGAAACGCAGAATTTCGTGCATTTTGAGGACGGATTCATGCGTATTATGTTGTATTGGATAGATTTATGTGATTTGTGATACTATGAAAACTGCTGAGAATGTGGTAGTTTTGACTTATTTCGAACTTCATATAACTGCAGATAGCGTCTGAAAACACGAAATATGATGTTTTTGTTGATAGATTCATACATATTATGAGGTCTTGAATAGGAATATGAATTTTTTGATTGTGAAAATCTGCGCGGAAAAGCGTGATTTCGACTTATTCCAAAGTTTGTGAAACTGCGAATAGCACTCTAAAAACAGGAAATATGATGTATTTGGTGCTAGATTCTGCCATATAACGCACTTTTGAAGCAAAATCTTGCTTCCGAGCAGATTTACAGATTTACGCTCTGAAAACACGAAATATGATGTTTTTGTTGATAGATTCATACATATCATGAGGTCTTGAAAAGGAATATGAACTTTTTGATTGTGAAACACTGCGCGGAAAAGCGTGATTATGATTTATTCCAAAGTTTTTAAAACTGCAAATAGCACTCTGAAAACACGAAATATGATGTACTTGGTGCTAGATTCTGCCATATAACGCACTTTTAAAGCAAAATCTTGTTTCTGAGCAGATTTACAGAGTCAAAAAATTTCTCAACGAGACTCAGAAAAAACGCTGATAACTCGCTGGAGACGCAAAATTTTGTGCATTTGAGGACGGATACATGCGACTTATGTTGTATCTGATAGATTTATGTGATTTGCGATACTTTGAAACTGTTCAGAATGTGGTAATTTTGACTTATTTCTAACTTCATATTACTGCAGATAGCGCTCTGAAAACACGAAATATGATGTTTTTGTCGATAGATTCATACATATTATGGGGTCCTGAATAGAAATATGAACTTTTTGATTGTGGAAATGTGCGCGGAAAAGCGTGATTTCGACTTATTCCAGAGTTTGTAAAACTGCAAATTGCACTCTAAAAACACGAAATATGATGTATTTGGTGCTAGATTCTGCCATATAACGCACTTTTGAAGCAAAATCTTGCTTCAGAGCAGATTTACAGAGGCAGAAATTTCTCAACAAAACTCAGAAAAAACGCTGATAACTCGCTGGAAACGCAGAACTTTGTGCATTTGAGGACGGATTCATGCGTATTATGTTGTAAAAGATAGATTTATGTGATTTGCGATACTTTGAAACTGCTGAGAATGTGGTAATTTTGACATATTTCAAACTTCATATAACTGCAGATAGCGCTCTGAAAACACGAGATATGATGTTTTTGTTGATGGATTCATACATATTATGAGTTCCTGAATAGAAATATGAACTATTTGATTGTGAAAATCTGCCCGGAAAAGCGTGATTTCGACTTATTCCAAAGTTTGTAAAACTGCGAATAGCACTCTAGAAACACGAAATATGATGTATTTGGTGCTAGATTCTGCCATATAACGCATTTCTGAAGCAGAATCTTGCTTCTGAGCAGATTTACAGAATCAAAAATTTCTCAACGAAACTCAGAAAAAACGCTGATCACTGGCTGGAAACGCAAAATTTTGTGCATTTGAGGACAGATTCATGCGTATTATGTTGTATTGGACAGATTTATGTGATTTGCTATACTTTGAAACCGCTGAGAATGTGGTAATTTTGACTTATTTCAAACTTCATATAACTTCAGATAGCGCTCTGAAAACACGAGATATGATGTTTTTGTTGATGGATTCATACATATTATGAGTTCCTGAATAGGAATATGAACTTTTTGATCGTGGAAATCTGCCCGGAAAAGCGTGATTTCGACTCATTCCAAAGTTTGTAAAACTGCGAATAGAACTCTAAAAACACGAAATATGATGTATTTGGTGCTAGATTCTGCAATATAACGCATTTCTGAAGCAAAATCTTGCTTCTGAGCAGATTAACAGAATCAAAAATTTCTCAACGAAACTCAGAAAAAACGGTGATCACTCGCTGGAAACGCAAAATTTTGTGCATTTGAGGACAGATTCATGCGTATTATGTTGTATTGGACAGATTTATGTGATTTGCGATACTTTGGAACCGCTGAGAATGTGGTAATTTTGACTTATCTCAAACTTCATATAACTTCAGATAGCGCTCTGAAAACACGAGATATGATGTTTTTGTTGATGGATTCATACATATTATGAGTTCCTGAATAGGAATATGAACTTTTTGATTGTGAAAATCTGCCCGGAAAAGCGTGATTTCGACTCATTCCAAAGTTTGTGAAACTGCGAATAGCACTCTAAAAACACGAAATATGATGTATTTGGTGCTTGATTCTGCCATATAACGCATTACTGAAGCAGAATCTTGCTTCTGAGCAGATTTACAGAATCAAAAATTTCTCAACGAAACTCAGAAAAAACGCTGATAACTCGCTGGAAACGCAAAATTTTGTGCATTTGAGGACAGATTCATGCGTATTATGTTGTATTGGATAGATTTATTTGATCTGCGATACTTTGAAACTGCTGAGAATGTGGTAATTTTGACTTATTTCAAACATCATATAACTGCAGATAGCGCTCTGAAAACACGAGATATGCTGTTTTTGTTGATGGATTCATACATATTATGAGTTCCTGAATAGGAATATGAACTTTTTGATTGTGAAAATCTGCCCGGAAAAGCGTGATTTCGACCTATTCCAAAGTTTGTAAAACTGCGAATAGCACTCTAAAAACACAAAATATGATGTATGTGGTGCTAGATTCTGCCATATTACGCATTTTTGTAGCAAAATCTTGCTTCTGAGCAGATTTACAGAGTCTAAAATTTCTCAACGAAACTTAAAAAAAACGCTGATAACTCGCTGGAAACGCAAAATTTCGTGCATTTGAGGACAGATTCATGCGTATTATGTTGTATTGGATAGATTTATGTGATTTGCGATACTTTGAAACCGCTGAGAATGTGTTAATTTTAACTTATTTCAAACTTCATATAACTTCAGATAGCGCTCTGAAAACACGAGATATGATGTTTTTGTTGATGGATTCATACATATTATGAGTTCCTGAATAGGAATATGAACTTTTTGATTGTGAAAATCTGCCCGGAAAAGCGTGATTTCGACTCATTCCAAAGTTTGTAAAACTGCGAATAGCACTCTAAAAACACGAAATATGATGTATTTGGTACTAGATTCTGCCATATAACGCATTTCTGAAGCAATATCTTGCTTCTGAGCAGATTTACAATATTAAAAATTTCTCAACAAAACTCAGAAAAAAACGCTGATAACTCGCTGGAAACGCAGAATTTTGTGCATTTGAGGACGGATTCATGCGTATTATGTTGTATAAGATAGATTTATGTGATTTGCGATACTTTGAAACTGCTGAGAATGTGGTAATTTTGACATATTTCAAACTTCATATAACTGCAGATAGCGCTCTGAAAACACGAGATATGATGTTTTTGTTGATAGATTCATACATATTATGAGTTCCTGAATAGGAATATGAACTTTTTGATTGTGAAAATCTGCCTGGAAAAGCGTGATTTCGACTTATTCCAAAGTTTGTAAAACTGCGAATAGCACTCTAAAAACACGAAATATGATGTATTTGGTGCTAGATTCTGCCATATAACGCATTTCTGAAGCAATATCTTGCTTCTGAGCAGATTTACAAAATCAAAAATTTCTCAACGAAACTCAGAAAAAACGCTGATAACTCGCTGTGAACGCAAAATTTTGTGCATTTGAGGACGGATTCATGCGTATTATATTGTATTGGATAGATTTATGTGATTTGCGATACTTTGAAACTGCTGAGAATGTGGTAATTTTGACTTATTTCAAACTTCATATAACTGCAGATAGCGCTCTAAAAACAGGAGATATGATGTTTTTGTTGATGGATTCATACATATTATGAGGTCCTAAATAGGAATATGAACTTTTTTATTGTGAAAATCTGCGCGGAAAAAGCGTGATTTCGACTCATTCCAAAGTTTGTAAAACTGCAAATAGCACTCTAAAAACACGAAATATGATGTACTTGGTGCTGGAATCTGCCATATAACGCACATTTGAAGCAAAATCTTGCTGCTGAGCAGATTTACAGAGTCAAAAATTTCTCAACGAGACTCAGAAAAAACCTTGATACCTTGCTGGAAACGCAGATTTTTGTGCATTTGAGGACAGATTCATGCGTATTATATTGTATTAGACAGTTTTATGTGATTTGCGATATTTTGAATCTGCTCAGAATGTGGTAATTTTGACTTATTTCAAACTTCATATAACTGCAGATAGCGCTCTGAAAACACAAGATATGATATTTTTGTTGATGGATTCATGCATATTATGAGTTCCTGAATAGGAATATGAACTTTTTGATTGTGAAAATCTGCCCGGAATAGCGTGATTTCAACTTATTCCAAAGTTTGTAAAACTGCGAATAGCACTCTAAAAACACGAAATATGATGTATTTGGTGCTAGATTCTGCCATATAACGCATTTCTGAAGCAAAATCTTGCTTCTGAGCAGATTTACAGAGTCTAAAATTTCTCAACGAAACTTAGAAAAAACGCTGATAACTCGCTGGGAAACGCAAAATTTCGTGCATTTGAGGACAGATTCATGCGTATTATGTTGTATTGGATAGATTTATGTGATTTGCGATACTTTGAAACCGCTGAGAATGTGTTAATTTTAACTTATTTCAAACTACATATAACTTCAGATAGCGCTCTGAAAACACGAATTATGATGTTTTTGTCGATAGATTCATACATTATTATGAGGTCCTGAATAGGAATATAAACTTTTTGATTGTGAAAATTTGCGCGGATAAGCGCGATTTCGACTTATTTCAAAGTTTGAAACAGCGAATAGCACTCTGAAAACACGGAATACGATGTATTCGGTGCTAGATTTTGCCATATGACGCACTTTTGCAGCAAAATCTTGCTTCTGAGCAGATTTACAGAGTCAAAAATCTCTCAACGAGACTCAGAAAAAACGCTGATAACTCGCTGGAAACGCAATATTTTGTGCATTTTGAAGACGGATTTATGCGTATTATGTTGTATTGGATGGATTTATGTGATTTGCGATACTTTGAAACTGCTCAGAATGTGGTAATTTTGACTTATTTCAAACTTCATATAACTGCAGATAGTGCTCTTAAAACACGAAATATGATGTTCTTGTCGATAGACTCATACATATTATGAGGTCCTGATTAGGAATATGAACTTTCTGATGGTGAAAGTCTGGGCGGGGAAAGCGTGATTTCGACTTATTCCAAAGTTTGTAAAACTGCAAATAGCACTCTAAAAACACGAAATATGATGTATTTGGTGCTAGATTCAGCCATATAATGCACTTTTGGAGCAGAATCATACTTATGAGCAGAATCACAGAGTCAAAAACTCCTCAACAAGACAAAAAAAACGCTAATAACTCGCTAGAAACGCAAAATTCTGTGCATTTGAGGACGGATTCATGCGTATAATGTGTTGTATTGAATAGATTCATGTGATTTTTGATACTTTAAACTGCTCAGATTGTGGTAATTTTGACTTATTTCAAACTTCATATAACTGCAGATAACGCTCTGAAAACACGAAATATGATGTTTTTGTCGATAGATTCATACATATAAAGAGGTCCTGTGAAGGAATATGAACTTTTTGATTGTGAAAATCTGGGCGGAAAAGCGTGATTTCGACTTATCCCAGAGTTTGTAAGACTGCAAATGGCTTTCTAAAAACACAAAATATGATTCATTTGGTGCTAGATTCTGCCACATAACGCACTTTTGAAGCAGAATCTTGCTTCTGAGCAGATTTACAAAGTCAAAAATTTCTCAACAGGACCCAGAAAAAACGCTGATAACTTGCTGGAAACGCAAAATTTTGTGCATTTGAGGACAGATTCATGCGTATTATGTTGTACTGGATGAATTCATGTGATTTGCGATACTTTGAAACTGCTTAGAATGTGGTAATTCTGACTAATTTCAAACTTCATATAACTGCTAATAGCGCTTTGAAAACACAAAATATGATGTATTTGTCGATAGATTCATACATATGAAGAAGTCCTGAATAGGAATATGAACTTTTTGATTGTGAAAATCTGCGCGGAAAGCGTGATTTCGACTTATTCCAAAGTTTGTAAGACTGCAAATAGCACTCTAAAAACAAGAAATATGATGTATTTGGTGCTTGATTCAGCCATATAACGCACTTTTGAAGAAAAATATTGCTTCTGAGCAGATGAACAGAGTCAGAAATGTCTCAACGAGACTCAGAAAAAACGCTGATAATTCGCTGGAGACGCAAAGTTTCGTGCATTCGAGGACGGATTCATGTGTATTATGTTGTATTGGATAGATTTATGTGATTTGCGATACTTTGAAACTGCTCAGAATGTGGTAAATTTGACTTATTTCAAACTTCATATAACTGCAGATAGCGCTCTAAAAAAACGGAATATGATGTTTTTGTCGATAGATTCATACATATTATGAGGTCCTGAATAGGAAGATGAACTTTTTGATTGTGAAAATCTGCGCGAAAAGCGTGATTACGACTTAATCCAAAGTTTGTAAAACTGCGAATAGCACTCTAAAAACACGAAATTTGATGTATTTGGTGCTAGATTCAGCCACATAACGCACTTTTGAAGCAAAATCTTGCTTCTGAGCAGATTTACAGTGTCAAAAATTTTTCAACGAGACTAAGGAAAAACGCTGATAACTCGCTGGAAACGCAAAATTTTGTGCATTTGAGAACAGATCCATGCGTATTATGTTGTATTGGATAGATTTATGTGATTTGCGAGACTTTGAAACTGCGCAGAATGTGGAATTTTGACCTATTTCAAACCTAATATAACAGCAGATAGCGCTCTGAAAACACGAAATTTGATGTTTTTGTCGATAGATTCATACATTTTATGAGCTCCTTAATAAGAATATGAACTTTTTGATTGTGAAAATCTGCGCGGAAAAGCGTAATTTCGGCTTCTTCCAAAGTTTGTAAAATTGCAAATAACACTCTAAACTCACAAAGTATGATGTATTTGGTGCTAGATTCTGCCATATAACGCACTTTTGAAGCAAGATCCTGCTTCTAAGCGAGTTACAGGGTCAAAAATTTCTCAACGAGAGTCAGAAAGAACGCTGATAACTCGCTGGAATCGCAAAATTTTGTGCATTTGAGGATGGAATTATGCGTATTATGTTGTATTGGATAGATTTATGTGATTTGCGATACTTTGAAACTGCTCAGAATGTGGTAAATTTGACTTATGTCAAACTTCATTTACCTGCAGATAGCGCTCAGAAAACACGAAATATGATGTTTTTGTCGATAGATTCATACATTTTATGAGCTCCTTAATAAGAATATGAACTTTTTGATTGTGAAAATCTGCGCGGAAAAGCGTGATTTCGGCTTATTCCAAAGTTTGTAAAATTGCAAATAGCACGCTAAAAACACGAAATATGATGTATTTGGTGCTAGATTCAGCCATATAACACACTTTTGAAGCAAAATCTTGCTTCTGAGCAGATTTACAGTCAAAAATTTCTCAACGAGACTCAGAAGAAACGCTGATAACTCGCTGGAAACGCAAAATTTTGTGCATTCGAAGACGGATTCATGCGTATTATGTTGTATTGGATAGATTTATGTGATTTGCGATACTTTGAAACTGCTCAGAATGTGGTAATTTTGACTTATTTCAAACTTCATATAACTGCAGATAGCGCTCTGAAAACACGAATTATGATGTTTTTGTCGATAGATTCATACTTATTATGAGGTCCTGAATTGAAATATTAACTTTTTGATTGTGAAAGATTGCGCGGAAAAGCGCGATTTCGACTTATTTCAAAGTTTGAAACTGCGAATAGCACTCTGAAAACACGGAATATGATGTATTCGGTGCTAGATTCTGCCATATAACGCACTTTCGGAGCAAAATCTTGCTTCTGAGCAGATTTACAGAGTCAAAAATCTCTCAACGAGACTTAGAAAAAACGCTGATAACTCGCTGGAAACGCAATATTTTGTGCATTCGAGGACGGATTCATGCGTATTATGTTGTATTGGATAGATTCATGTGATTTGCGATACTTTGAAACTGCTCAGAATGTGGTAGTTTTGACTTATTTCAAACTTCATATAACTGTAGATAGCGCTCTGAAGAAACGAAATATGAAGTTCTTGTCGACAGATTCATACATTTTACATGTGGTCCTGAATAGGAATATGAACTTCTTGATTGTGGAAATCTGCGCGGAAAAGCGTTATCCCGACTTATTCCAAAGTTTGTAAAACTGCAAATAGCACTCTAAAAACACGATATATGATGTATTTGGTGCTAGATTCTGCCATATAACGCACTTTTGAAGCAAAATCTTGCTTCTGAGCAAACTTACAGAGTCAAAAATACCTCAACGGCACTCAGAAAAAACGCTGATAACTCACTAGAAACGCAAAATTTTGTGCATTTGAGGACAGATTTATGCGTATTATGTTGTATTGGATAGATTTATGTGATTTGCGATACTTTGAAACTGCTCAGAATGTGGTAATTCTGACCTCTTTCAAACTTCATATAACTTCAGATAGCGCTCTAAAAAAACGAAGTATGATATTTCTGTCGACAGATTCATACATATTATGAGGTCTTGAATAGGAATATGAAATTTTTGATTGTGAAAATCTGTGCGGAGAAGCGTGATTTCGACTTATTCTGAAGTTTGTAAGACTGCAAATAGCTTTCCAAAAACACAAAATATGATTCATTTGGTGCTAGATTTCGCCATATACCGCACTTTTGGAGCAGAATCTTGCTTCTGAGCAGATTTACAAAGTCAAAAATTTCTTAACAGGACCCAGAAAAAACGCTGATAACTTGCTGGAAACGCAAAATTTTGTGCATTTGAGGACAGATTCATGCGTATTATGTTGTATTGGATAAATTCATGTGATTTGCGATACTTTGAAACTGCTTAGAATGTGGTAATTCTGACTAATTTCAAACTTCATACAACAGCAAATAGCGTTTTGAAAACACAGAATATGATGTATTTGGTGCCAGATTCAGCCATATTACGCACTTTTGAAGAAAAATCTTGCTTCTGAGCAGATTTACAGTCAAAAATTTCCCAACGAGACTTAGAAGAAACGCTGATAACTCGCTGGAAACGCAGAATTTTGTGCATTTGAGAACGGATCCATGCGTATTATGTTGTATTGGATAGATTTATGTGATTTGCGACACTTTGAAATTGCGCAGAATGTGGAATTTTGACTTATTTCAAACTTAATATAACAGCAGATAGCGCTCTGAAAACACGGAATATGATGTTTTTGTCGATGGATTCATACATTTTATGAGCTCCTTAATAAGAATATGAACTTTTTGATTGTGAAAATCTGCGCGGAAAAGCGTGATTTCGGCCTATTCCAAAGTTTGTAAAATTGCAAATAACACTCTAAACACACAAAGTATGATGTATTTGGTACTAGATTCTGCCATATAACGCACTTTTGAAGCAAGATCCTGCTTCCGAGCGAGTTTCAGGTTCAAAAATTTCTCAACGAGAGTCAGAAAGAACGCTGATAACTCGCTGGAATCGCAAAATTTTGTGCATTTGAGGATGGAATTATGCGTATTATGTTGTATTGGATGGATTTATGTGATTTGCGTTATTTTGAAACTGCTCAGAATGTGGTGATTTTGACTTATTTCTAACTTCATATAACTGCAGATAGCGGTCTGAAAACACAGAATATGATTTTTTTGTTGATAGATTCATACATATTATGAGGTCTTGAATAGGAATATGAACTTTTTGATTGTGATAACCTGCGCGGAAAAGCGTGATTTCGACTTACTCCAAAGTTTGTAAAACTGCAAATAGCACTCTAAACACACAAGTATGATGTATTTGGTGCTAGATACTGTCATATAACGCACTTTTGAAGCAAGATCCTGCTTCTAAGCGAGTTACAGGGTCAAAAATGTCTCAACGAGAGTCAGAAAGAACGCTGATAACTCGCTGGAATCGCAAAATTTTGTGCATTTGAGGATGGAATCATGCGTATTATGTTGTATTGGATGGATTTATGTGATTTGCGATACTTTGAAACTGCTCAGAATTCGGTAATTTTTACTTATTTCAAACTTCATAAAACTGCAGTTAGTGCTCTGAAAATATGATGTTTTAGTCGATAGACTCATACATATTATGAGATCCTGAATAGGAATATGAACTTTTTGATTGTGAAAATCTGGGCGGGAAAGCGTGATTTCGACTTAGTCCAAAATTTGTAAAACTGCAAATAGCACTCTAAAAACACGAAATATGATGTATTTGGTGCTAGATTCAGCCATATAATGCACTTTTGGAGCAAAATCATGCTTCTGAGTAGAATTACAGAGTCAAAAATTTCTCAACGAGACAAAAAAAACGCTGATAACTCGCTAGAAACGCAAAATTTTGTGCATTTGAGGACGGATTCATGCGTATTATGTGTTGTATTGAATAGATTTATGTGATTTGCGATACTTTGAAACTGCTCAGAATGTGGTAATTTTGACTAATTTCAAACTTCATATAACTGCAAATAGCGCTTCGAAAACACAAAATATGATGTATTCGTCGATAGATTTCTACATATAAAAAGGTCCGGAATAGGAATATGAACTTTTTGATTATGAAAATCTGCGCGGAAGAGAGTTTTATCGACTTATTTCAATGTTTGTAAGACTGCAAATAGTACACTAAAAACACAAAATATGATGTATTTGGTGCTAGATTCTGCCATATAACGCATTTTCGAAGCAAAATCTTGCTTCTGAGCAGATTTACAAAGTCAAAAATTTCTCAACAAGACCCAGAAAAAACGCTGATAACTCGCTGGAAACGCAGAATTTCGTGCATTTGAAGACAGATACCTGCGTATTATGTTGTATTGGATAGAATTATGTGATTTGCGATACTTTGAAACTGCTCAGAATGTGGTAAATTTGACTTATTTCAAACTTCATATAACTGCAGATAGCGCTCTAAAAACACGGAATATGATGTTTTTGTCGATAGATTCATACATATTATGACGTCCTGAATAGGAATATGAACTTTTTGATTGTGAAAATCTGCGCGGAAAAGCGTGATTTCGACTTGTTCCAAAGTTTGTGAAACTGCAAAGAGCACTCTGAAAACACAAAATATGATCCATTTGGTGCTAGATTCTGCCATATCGCACTTTTGAAGCAGAATCTTGCTTCTGAGCAGATTTACAAAGTCAAAAATTTCTCAACAAGACCCAAAAAAAACGCTGATAACTCGCTGGAAACGCAGAATTTTGTGCATTTGAGGACGGATTCATGCGTATTATGTTGTATTGGATAGATTTATGTGATTTGCGATACTTTGAAATGCTCAGAATGTGGTAATTTGGACTTATTCCAAACTTCATATAACTGCAGATAGCGCTCTGAAAACACAAGATATGATGTTTTAGTCAATAGATCCATACATATTATGAGGTCCTGAATAGGAATATGAACTTTTTGATTGTGAAAATCTGCGCGGCAAAGCGTGATTTCGACTTACTCCAAAGTTTGTGAAACTGCGAATAGCACTCTAAAAACACGATATATGGAGTATTTGGTGCCAGATTCTGCCATATAACTCACTTTCAAAGCAAAATCATTCTTCTGAGCAGATAACCAGAGTCAAAAATTTCTCAACGAGACTCAAAAAAAACGCTGATAACTCGCTGAAAACGCAATATTTTGTGCATTTGAGAACGGATTTATGCGTATTATGTTGTATCGGATAGATCTATGTGATTTGCGATACTTTGAAACTACTCAGAAAGTGGTAATTTTGACTAATTTCAAACTTCATATAACTGCAGATAGCGCTCTGAAGACACAAAATATGATGTATTTGTCGATAGATTCATACATATGAAGAGGTCCTGAATAGGAATATGAGGTTTTTGATTGTGAAAATCTGCGCGTGGAAGAGTGATTTCGACTTATTCCAAAGTTTGTAAGACTGCAAATAGTACTCTGAAAACACGAAATATTATGTATTTTGTGCTAGATTCTGCCATATAACGCATTCTTTGTTCCAAAGTTTGTAAAACTGCAAAGAGCACTCTAAAAACACAAAATATGATCTATTTGTCGCTGGATTCGGCCATATAACGCACTTTTGAAGCAGAATCTTGCTTCTGAGCAGATTTACAAGGTCAAAAATTCCTCAACAAGACCCAGAAAAAACGCTGATAACTCGCTGGAAACGCAAAATTTTGTGCATTTGAGGACGGATTCATGCGTATAATGCTATATTGGATAGATTCATGTGATTCGCGATTCTTTGAAACTGCTCAGAATGTGGTAATTTTGACTAATTCCAAACTTCATATAACTGCAGATATCGCTCTGAAAACACAAAATATGATGTATTTGTCGATAGATTCATACATATGAAGAGGTCCTGAATAGGAATATGAACTTTTTGATTGTATGAATCTGCGCGGAAAAGCGTGATTTCGACTTATTCCAAAGTTTGCAAAACTGCACATAGCACCCTAAAAACACGAAATATGATGTATTTGGTGCTGGATTCTGCCATAAAACGCACTTTTGGAGCAAAATCTTGCTTCTGAGCAGATAACCAGAGTCAAAAATTTCTCAACGAGACTCAGAGAAAACGCTTAAGACTCGCTGGAAACGCAATATTTTGTGCATTTGAGAACGGATTAATGCGTATTATGTTGTATTGGATAGATTTATGTGACTTGCGATACTTCGAAACTGCTCAGAATGTAGTAATTTTGACTTATTTCAAACTTCATATAACTGCAGATAGCGCTCTGAAAACACAAAATATGATGTTTTTGTCGATAGATTTATACATATTATGAGGTCCTGAATAGGAATATGAACTTTTTGATTGTAAAAATCTCAGCGAGAAAGCGTGATTTCGACTTATTCCAAAGTTTGTAAAACTGCAAATAGCACTCTGAAATAACAAATTATGATGTATTTGGTGCTAGATTCTGCCATATAACGCACTTTTGAAGCAAAATCTTACTTCTGAGTAGATTTACAGAGTCAAAAATCTCTCAACGAGACTCAGGAAAAACGCTGATAACTCGCTGGAAACGCAGAATTTTGTGCATTTGAGAACGGATCCATGCGTATTATGTTGTATTGGATAGATTTATGTGATTCGCGATACTTTGAAACTGCTCAGAATGTGGAATTTCGACTTATTTCAAACTTCATATAACAGCAGATAGCGCTCTGAAAACACGAAATATGATGTTTTTGTCGATAGATTCATACATATTATAAGCTCCTTCATAAGAATATGAACTTTTTGATCGTAAAAATCTGCGCGGAAAAGCGTGATTTCGGCTCATTCCAATTTTGTGCATTTGAGGACGGATTTATGCGTATTATGTTGTATTGGATAGATTTATGTGATTTGCGATACTTTGAAACTGCTCAGAATGTGGTAATTTTGACCCTTCTCAAACTTCATATAACTGCAGATAGCGCTCTGAAAACACATAATATGATGTTTCTGTCGATAGATTCATACATATTATGAGGTCCGGAATAGGAATATGAACTTTTTGATTGTGAAAATCTGCGCGGAGAAGCGTGATATCGACTTATTCCAAAGTTTGTAAGACTGCAAATGGCACCCTGAAAACACGGAATATGATGTATTTGGTGCTAGATCAAGCCAAATAACGCACTTTTGAAGCAAAATCTTGCTTTCAAGCAGATTTACAGAGTCAAAAATATCTCAACGATTTAGAAAAAACGCTGATAACTCGATAGAAACGCAAATTTTTTTTGCATTTGCGGACAAATTCATGCGTATCATGTTGTATTGTATAGATATATGTGATTTTCGATACTTTGAAACTGCTCAGGATGTGGTAATTTTGACTTATTTCAAACTTCCTATAACTACATCCTGGAAGCAAAAAACACACATAGACACAAACTATTGTTCTATCCTCCAATCACATACGCTTACATCAAGAGAGTCATGCTGAGTTTCGGCTGAAGACATGTACGCACAAAAAGCTAATTCCACCATTGTATTCCTCCCCCGCGACCGCCAGATCCATCACAGTTGCCACAAATGTCCACCACACAATGGACAATCATTAATTATCACATTCAGTGCTGTGATTGCTCACAAACCTAGCTTTGTCAGCATGGCCGCCGAAATCTCAAATGTGGAAGAGTTGATGGGATACTAAACATTAAATTCAATATAATAGACGAACGATGATCTTTCAATCGTTCTACCGGTTGTACGAAACTGTAAATCATCCAATTCTGTGAGTATCTTTGTTTTTTTTTTCAGGCATTCTGTTCATTAGGAGTAGAAAGCAGCAAACAACGAAATGACGAGTTCGAGCGAACGCCATTCGTACGAAATCATACAAATGCCCATCGTCCATTACAGCAGTATTCGCCCCGTATTCTTACAAGTGACATTCAGCAATTATTTAGAGACAATTTCATCAGTAGAATTGTTAGGTGTTATATTATGGTAAGTGTGATTGAAAACTCACTTTTTTTTTTTAATTTTTCACTGTACTGATGAGTAATACAAGCCTAGTGAACGATACTTTCCTTTAAGCCACATATTTGAGTCATTCGTGAAAATTCGGACGAATTCGATTTCGCAGCTTTCCGCTTTCAATGGGAAGCTATGCAAGTATTCCTTTCCTGTAGCAATTACTTGTAAAATAAAAATCAGCATATCTACACATAGCGCTCTGAAAACACGGAATATGATGTTTCTATCGATAGATTCATACATATTATGAGGTCCTGAATAGTAATATGAAGTTTTTGATTGTGGAAATCTGCGCGGAAAAGCGTGATTTCCACTAATTCCAAATTTTGTAAAACTGCAAATAGCACTCTAAAAACACAAAAATATGATGTATTTGGTGCTAGATTTTGCCATATAACGCACTTTTAAAGCAAAATCTTGCTTTTGAGCAGATTTACAGAGTCAAAAATTTCTCAACGGGACTCAGAAAAAACGCTGATAACTCGCTGGAAACGCCAAATTTTGTGCATTCAAGGACGGATTCATGCGTTTCATGTTGTATTGGATGCATTTATGGGATTTGCGATACTTTGAAACTGCTTAGAATGTGGTAATTTTGACTTATTTCAAACTTCATATAACTGCAGATAGCGCTATGAAAACACGGAATATGATGTTTTGTCAATAGATTCATACATATTATGAGGTCTTGAATAGGAATATGAACTTTTTGATTGTGAAAATCTGCGCGGAAAACCGTAATTTCGACTTATTCCAAAGTCTGTAAGACTGCAAATAGCACTCTAAAAACACGAAATATGATGTATTTGGTGCTAGATTATGCCATATAACGCACTTTTCTAGCAAAATCTTGCTTTTGCGCTCTGAAAACACGAAATATGATGTTTTTGTCGGAAGATTCATACATGTCAGAGCTTGTTTATATGAATGTTAGAGTTTGTTAACATGAATTATGTAAACATGGTAGAGTTTGTTGATATGGGTGATGTAGATATAATCTTGATTCATTTATCAGAGCATTACGTATTGTAATTAGTCAATTTGATTTCGTGAGTTTATAGAATGAATAATAATTGTTTATTATTTCAGGTTAGTTGTGTCTTGTAGTTTTTGGTGATAGTCAGCATTGCGATGAAAATAAAGATTTGAAAGTCCAGTGTTAGGAGTGTTGATTCATTTGAAATTTGTGTCTTAAACTAACATTAATTAGTGAAAATAAGTGGAATAACAAATGAAAAATGCACCCGAAGATTGTGGAGGATCTACGTCACAGCAATTTGAAACTTCCAATCAAAACGAAGTTAATCAATTGCCAAGTATTGAACCAGCTGTACCAGGTATGCAGCAATTTATGCAAATGTTTTTTGATCAATTTCCAAAAGTGTCCACAGCCTGCTTTATATCAAGCAAACTCATCAATAACTAATCAAGAGACAAATTTCTTGTTTGGTAAAGTTCGATCCTGACAAAAATAACTACTCTATGGGAGATTGGCTCAAAGATGTTAACGACATCAAAGGCAGATTCACAATTGATGATCATATTATGATATTGAAAGCTGGTGAAGAGCTTCAAGGAGAAGCACGCCAATTTCTCGACGGATGGAGACCAATGGCAAAAAATTGGGCAAATTTTGAAGATGATTTGCTTACTGCATTTCCCTGATAGTGAAACATGGCACACAAATTTACTGCGAGCAGCCAATATGAGAAGCACCGATTTTGCTAGTATTAGCGAATATGGTTCAGAAAAGTTCGCAGTTTTCACCGTTTTTATTCGGAGTCACCTTGGGGAAAGAGTTTTGTCACCGGTAATAGGTGGAATAAGTTCAAGTGCTATTCGTGAGGGTTTACGATCACACCAACCAAAAAACCAGAAAGAGCTTATGATCTTGCTTCGTCAGTACGAGACTGGAACATTAAATTAGTTTTCGAGTATAGAAAGACCACCAAAGCGTTTGAAACTGGAAACATCGAATGAGTTTTCTGGAAAGTGCTTCAATTGCGGTAGAACGGGCCACAAGAAGTATCAATGCAAAACCACAACAACATTTACACCAGAAGAAAGTCGTATAGCTGATTAAGTTGTTGAAAGTGAAAATCGCGCTCCTGTATGTACTTTCTGTGAATGAATTGGACATACCGAGTCCACATGTTTCAAGAAGCGTGGTGAGCCGGTAGTACGTTGCGTATCAATTAGAAGATGTCATATTATACCAACCGCAACTATTCCTACAAATAACGGAAAGCATAAATTTACATACATTGTAGATTCATGAGCAGATTGGTCTATAATCCATCATCGAGTAATTAAAGTTGTTAATGCCAACATAATTCCATCCGTCCAAACTTTATCTGGATTAGGAAAAGGAGAAACGCAAACAATTGGATATTGCCGTTTATATGTTACTCTTCAAGAAGCGACATTAGAAATTGATTTCATGATTGTACCCGATAACACCATCCCAGGAGTTGATGCATTAATTGGTTGGGGAAACGATTAATCGTCCAGGCTTACAGATCGTCACAAGAGAACACGGCTTGGATCTTCAACTTTGCACAGTACTCAAAACCTGTTATTCACACAGCGCAAATCAGTGTATCGTCAGGATTGGACAGGCGTCAAAAACAGCGATTGAATAAACTTTTGGATTTTACATTCTCCCAAACTCCGACGGTAGTTACAACAGGAAAATTGCAAATACAGCTAACGGACGATATACCAGTAGCATTTCGTCCAAGACGCTTAGCTTTTGGTGAACGAACTCAACTAAAAGCAATAATTTATGATTTGTTACAACAAGCAATAATTAGAGAGAGTACTTCATCATATGCTAGCCCTATTGTACTCGTTAAGAGAAAGAATGGAGCTCTTCGGTTATGTGTAGACTATAGAGAGATAAATAAGAAAGCAATAAAAGATCGATATCCGCTACCAAATCTGCGTGATCAATTGGATGCATTGGGGCAACAACTCTAGATATGAAAGCTGGATTCCACCAAATCGAAGTAGTGAAAATTCTAAAAGGTACACGGCGTTCATCACGCCTGATGGCCATCATGAGTACAACCGCATGCCTTTTGGTTTCGCAAACTCTCCTTCCTGTTACCAAAGAGCTATTAACAAGGCTCTAGGATAACTAAAGGATACGGTGGCACAAGTATACCTTGATGACATCATGATAACTTCTCAGACAATCGGAGAAGGGTTCATTCGCTTACAGAAAGTATTAATCGCTCTCTCAAGCTCTGGCTTCTCCTTAAATCTAGAGAAATGTACTTTCTTCAAGAAAGAAACCGAGTATTTAGGGACAATTGTTGGAAATGGTACAATTAAACCAAGTCCTCGGAAAATAAGAGCATTAAGAGACACTCTCCCTCCGAAAGACGTGAAAGGGGTTCGACAATTCATGGGATTAGCTGGATATTTCAGACATTTCATTAAAGGATTTTTCACTAATGTCTGCACCAATAGATCAATTATTACAAAAGGACATGAAGTTCAGCTGGACACAGGAACATGAGAAAATAAGACAAGATATAATCAGTATATTAACAAGACAACCTGTTCTTAGGATATTCGACCCGAAACTACCAACTGAACTTCACACTGATGCTAGTTCTGTTGGAATCGGAGCAGCTCTTCCACAAAAAGAAGATGGATTTCATTAGACCTGTAGCCTAATTTAGTCGAAGAACTACTATATGTGAATCAAAGTATCATTCATTTGATTTAGAGACACTGGCGATTGTAGAAGGAGCTGAGCATTTTCGTGTTTACCTTTACGGGATTCAATTTACAATCTATACTGATTGCAACTCCGTAAGAGCCACATTTTTGAAGGAGGAGCTACACCCAATAGTAGCCAGGTGATGGATAAAGCTCTAAACTAAAATTTTACTATTGAGTATAGACAAGGATGCAAAATGGGCCATGTAGATTATCTGAGTAGAAATCCAATCATCCAGAGATTTAAGAGGTCAAATGAAAGTACTACAATGGCAGAATATCAAGCACAAGACAATTTTCGTCGATCATTACCTAATCAACCTCTAAAGGAATTCATAATACAAGAAAACATTGTGTACCATGTTGAACAAACAAAAGGCAAGGAGACACAAATAAGGTGCTTCGTGCCGCAAGCAGCAAGACTAAAAGTAATGAAAGCGTATCATGACGATGCAGGCTCATATTGGTTGGAATAAGGAATTTCTGAGAATGCGAGAAGATTTATATTGGCCTGAAATGGGAAAAGCTTTCAAGAAATATATCCGAAGCTGCAGAGCATGCACTGTTGGAAAATCGCATACTGGGCCTGAAGTTGGACTATACCAAAATGGGCAACAAGGCAGCCCAACCATTAGAAATCTGGCATATTGATCATGCTGGACCACTCGTTAAGTCAAAGGGTTGCACGGAGATTCTAGTAACAATCGACGCTTTTTCGAAATACTGTATGTTTACTCCAATGGAAAATAAAACGACAGAATCATCAATTATTGCCCTGAAAAATCTCTTCAAACAAATTGGTAAGCCCAGACGAATCGTAGCTGACAGAGCACGAGCATTCACTTCATTGAAATTTAGAAGCTTTCTTGACGAAGAAAAGTGTGGAGCTACATCTCATAGCCACTAGAGTTCCGCGAGGCAACGGTCAAGTATAACGAGTAATGCGAACTTTATTCAATCTCATGAGGAGCACACTTACTAATGAAAATGAATCAAAATGGACAACGGTCTTACCACAAATTCAAGCGGTACTCAATGATTCAGTCAGTTCAGCAACAGGATTTACTCCTAACGCACTCATGTTTGGTAGAAAACAACGCCT